>CM053771.1:309439898-309458285 GCA_028658325.1 Potorous gilbertii | reverse complement strand
CCCGTTTTTCATGTTTTTCTTGCATCTCTCTCATTTCTTTTCCCAGTTTTTCCTCCACCTGTCTAACTTGATTTTCAAAATCCTTTTTGAGCTCTTCCATGGCCTGAGCCCATTGGATATCTATTTCAGATGTTTGGGCTACAGAGGCCTTGACTCCTATGTCTTTACCTGATGGTAAGCATTGGTCTTCTTCCTCAGAGAGGAATGGCGCCATCATCTGTTTCCCAAGGAAATAACCTTCTATGGTCTTATTTTTTTTCCCTTCTCTGGGCATTTTCGCAGCCAGTTACTTGACTTCTGAGAGTCCTCTCCACCCCTGGCCTGGGTCCGCAGCCCAGCTAGTGCTTGGGGTCTGAGATTCAAATGGTGCTCCCCAGCCCCAGGGCTTTTGGTGGCAGGCCTGGCTGCTATTCAATGGGAGCTTAATTTCTGGTGCTCAGGTGGGGGCAGGGCCGCCTCCCAGGCTCAGTTCCCTCAGGGGGTTTATGCAGAGACCTTCAGTAATGGAGCTGCTGGCGAGCTCCTGCCTGCTTCTGGGAGCCTCTGGCTGCCTGCTGCCTCTGCCTCTGCTGCTGCCTCCCAAGGGGGCCTGAGTCCCGGAGACACCCTGCTCCCCTCTCAGCCTGTCTCTCTCACTGACCTGTGCATCTGTGGGTGGAGGGACCTTCGTGGCCACTGGAGATTCTGTCCCTGAAGCCTGCTCAGGTCTGTTTGCTCCTCTCAGTGCCACGCGGCTGGGGCAGGGGAAGGCTCCGCTCCCGTCCAGTTTGCGATGGACCTTTGGGATCAGTTTTTCAGGGCTCTCTGGAATGGAAATCTCCTTCACTGGGTTGCTGCGCAGCTTCCACTCTAATTGTGCCATCTTTTACAAAGATGGCTAAGGATAGAATTCTTAACCAAATAATAGATAGAGATGACCATAAAAAAGAAAATAAACAAGTTAGTCTATTTAAAATTAAAAAGCTTTAGTATGAAAAAATAAATGTGACAAAATAAGAAGTGAAGCTTTATTTTGGGGAAAAACACTTGGCTTCAGATATCTCCAATGAGTGTCCAATACAAGGTACATAGAGAATTAACACAAATATGTCAGAGTGAGTCATTCTCTAATAAAAATGAATTCTTAAAAGATTTGAAGGAACAATAATTGCAAGCTGTACATAACTGCAGGAAAAATTCTTCCATATAACTTATGACAAGAGAAATACAAGTTAAAGTAACTCTGAAACATATTAAATGGACAGGAAATAGCACTGAAAATTGTCAGTTACAGTGATTTTTCCCCTGAGCATAAATGCATTAGAACTTTATTTCTACTCTCTCATTTACAAACTTTCTCAGAATTAAAAGTTTTTAAAATGTTATTTGTTAATTTTTAACATTTTTTTTAAATTGAGTTCTAAATACTCTCCTTCCCTAAATTCTATCCCTTCTCCCACTCACTTAGAAGGCAAGTAGTATAATATCAATTATACATGTGAAATCATGCAAAACATTTCCATGTTAGCCATATTTTTTTAAAAAACAAGAAAAATAAAGTGATAAAATTATACTTCACTTTGCATTCAAAGTTAATCAGTTGTCTCTCTGGAGGTGGATAGCACGTTTTTCATCATGAGTCCTTTAGAATTGTTTTGGATCATTGTATTGTTCTGAGTAGCCAAGTCTTTCACATGATCATACTTATAACATTGATGTTACTCTGCACAATACTTTCCTGATTCTTTTCACTTCCCTTACCATGTTTTTCAGAAATCACACCATTGTCATTTCCCATAGAACAATAATACTACATCACGATCTTATGTCAATTTGTTCAGCCATTCCCCAATTAATAAGTATCCCTTTGGTTATCAGTTTTTTGCCACCACAAAAATAGTTGCTATAATTCTTTTTGTACAAATAGGTTCTTTTCATTTTTCCTTGATCTCTTTGGGATACAAAGCTAGTAGTGGTATTGCTGGGTCAAAGGGCATGCATAGTTTTGTAACTCCTTGGGTGTAGTTCCAAATTGTTCTCCAGAATGGATAGACCAGTTCACTACTCCACCAGCAGTCCATTAGAGCACTCATTACCTACAGCACTTATCGTTTCCATTAAGTGAGAGATGGTATTTTGGAGTCACTTTAATTTGCCTTTCTCTAATGAATAGGGGTTTAGAGTATTTTTTCATGTAACTACAGATAGGTTTGATTTCTTCTTCTAAAAACTGCTTATTCATATTCTTGAACAATTTGTCAACTGGGGGATGATTTTTATAAAAATGATTTGGTTCTATATATTCAGTATATATTTGAGAAATGAGGTTTTTATCAGAGAAACTTGCTGTAAAATTTTTTGATATTATTTCATTGTCTATGGTACATTCATATTAAACATATTTTCACATTCATTATGTTGTAAAGGAGTATTAGAACCAATGGAAAGAACTAGGAGAAAGAAGAAACAACACTAAAGAAAGAAAGGGAGCAAATAGTATGCTTCAATCTGTATTCAGACTTCATAGTTCTTTCTCTGGATGTGGATAGTGTTTTCCATCATGAGTCTTTTGGAATTGTCTTAGATCCTTGCATTTCCAACTTATTTCTTAACCTTAAACTTTATGTTAAAGTTGGGCCCTGCTCACCTTGGGATGGGGAGGCACTGTCCTAAGCTTCAGGCTTTTTCTGCTGCTATTTTCCGAGTTAGTTCTGGGGATTGTAGGTTTTCAGTGCTTCCAAGCTGGTATGATTCAGGGAGAGGTATGGCCACTGGTCTGTGATCTGGTCTTTACTCTGAATGGGTAACCTGCATCCTAAAGCCATAAGCACAGCACTTTTTGTCTTGGAACTTTGACCAACCACCAGCACTCCTCTTTGTCTTGGAACTTTAACCAACCACCAGCACTCCTCTTTGCTCTAGAACTGCATCCCAGAATGGCATATGGTCAATAGAGTTGTCAATCAGTGCCACCTGTACCCAGCACCAGCAATAGGTCCCTGTTGGGCCAATGGTTTGACTCCCTTCCTGTCCCTAGGCTGAGAGCTCCCGAAGCTGCTGCTGATGTGACCACTGTTGCTTCCGTCTTATGTGTGGGCTTTGGATGGGCCTCTACCCTGTTTCACAAGCTTCTCTGTATTGACCTTCTAAGTTTTCTTAGGTCAGAAAAATGTCTCATCCTGATCTTTTGATGGCTTTGTCACTCCAAAATTTGATTTGAGGAATATATTTTAAAGTTGTTTGAAGGGGAAGGTTGAGAGAGTACATCTAAGTTGCCTCTTATCTGCCATCTTCCTCAGACTTTTATCTCCATCTTCACATGGACAAGCAGGAAAGAGGGGGAAAAACAGAGCAAGAATTTAGAAATGAAGGAATGGATCCAAGTAAGGAGGTTTAAAGATAGAATTTGATGCCAGAAGCAGAGGTTTGGACTTGGAACATGAGAGAACTCTAAGGGAGCATTAGTGTGTAAACTTTCTGCTTGTTTTAGGATACAGGTCTGCATTCTTTTTCTTGTTTTATTTTAGATTAAGACTGAGTCTCTCCATTTTACCCAGGCTGGGCTACTAGTGGTCCCAATATCACTGATTGGCATGAGAGTTTTGACCTGCTCCATTTTTGACTTGGGGCCAGTTTCTTAGGGACTCTAGTAGACTACATCACCAGAGACCCTCCATATTGATGCCGAACTTTGTGTAGCTACTCAATGGGCTTAGCCCACTGTGGCTCAGAACTCCTGAGCTCCAGAGATCTGCTAGCCTCAGCCTTTCCTCATAGCTAAGACTATAGGTTCTTTCTGAAGGAGTTTAGCCATACTTTAGCCAATTTTAGCTAGAGAAGGTGGTGACTACTGACAATGGCAGCGAAAAGTGCCCAGAAGAGAGCAGGCCTAGGAAACACACCAGTGTAAGTACTTTAGCCAAGATAGTCTCTAGTCTAGATGGGAGTGGGGCAAATTCTTCAGCAGCTGCTAGCTAGGCATACTGAGAGAGGTCTAAACTTTGGCTTCCCCAAAGGTCTTGTGGATAGCTGGCTTTGAGATGACAACGGTTCTTAGACTTCCTTGTGGTGACTCTGGTAACTGTTGTCACCTGTTGAAGCACATTCTTTTCACTCTGTTTCACTGTCTGTCTTCTTAATCCATCTCAGCTGCTGCTTCCATCTGGGCCTGTTTTCCTATTCCTCAAACTCTGGTACTAGTTTATTACTGTCACATTCTCTTCCTGACCTTGTCTCAATCTAAAGCTGTGGCATCTCTTGTTCTGTGGCCAGACGGTGTCTGTGGCTTTCACTAAGATGGCTTCATAAAGAAGGAAAGAATCTTCCCTTTTGTTTCCTGCAGATAATTCATGGTTTAGAGAGCTGAATTCCCTGTTTCTTACTAATGATTTTTTTGGTATTTATAGCCTTGCCAAGGTAAATTACACTTCAGAAAGCAACAAGCAAGCTCTAGGATCTCACCTTTAATATTTAAAATTCCCCTTTATGAAGTTTGTCAGAAGGTTTAGAGATGCTACCATAACCCTGGTTGGTGAAAGGCAGAATTTTCTAGCTGAATCCCTGTAGCAGGGTTGTTATACTTTCTTTTGACTTTCAGTCAAGGGGCTGAATTACAGACCAGAGCAGCTGTCTGGAAAAGAATAGCACATTTGAGACTCAGTGAAGCCAGGATGTCCTTCTTCACAAGGCAGATAACCAGTTCATATGTAGACTTGTCTTTGGCAAAGAACTTAACAATAGAGTCTGTACAATATGGAAAAGAAGCTCTCTGCTTCCAGAGTCAACATAAAATGATGCATAAAGTAGTTATGTATTGAAGGGTCAGATGTTGTGCCATAGGGCCGTTGGAGCCCCACCCTCAGTGCCTGTTACTGCTGGCCCAGGTGGAAGAGGTTGAGAAACCTGTTTCTGAAAAACCAATACTTATACCCAATAGGGTATAAGGGAAGGATTCTGATCCCCAGTTCAGAGCAAGGGTAGATAGTGTGACTGTTTTTTGTTCTCCTTACCATGTAGAGATAAGAGAGGCAGTTATAGAGATTTTGTGGAGTTAGAACCCACAAGATATGGTGAGGATTTTGATATAAGAAAAGAGTCATAGATGACTCCAGGATTGCCCATCTGGGTAATCAAAAGGGTGGGGCTGCTCTCAATAGAAATAGGAAAGTTTGGTCAGAGAGTGGATTTAGGGAGGAAGATGGTCTCTGTTTTGGACATTTCAAGTAAGTGATCCCAGTGGGACATACCTATGTTGTTTGTGTATGCCAACAAATATGGGCAAACCCTTGAAAATATTATATCATTTTGTCCTCACAATAACCCTGTGAGTCAGGGGCTACTATTATCCCAGTTTTGTAGAGAAAAACTGACTTGTCCAGGGTGACATCAAATAAGTGTTTGAGGCTGAATTTGAACTTAATTCCTCTTGCTTCCAGCTTCCTCATAATACAGTACTACATAGTAGTCTTCAGGGTGTTTAAGGCTCATGTTTTCAATGTAGGAAATATGGAACAATTTATATCCATGTTGTGGTAAGACTTTTGTTTTGCCTTCTCTGTTATGAAACTTAGCAGGGGTGGGGAACCTGCACCCTTGAGGCCTCATGTGGCCTTCTAGGTCCTTGGGTGCAGCCTTTAGACTGAGTCCAAGTTTTACAGAACAAATCATTTTATTAAGGAGATTTGGTCTGTGAAGTTTGTATTCAGTCAAAGGGCTACAGTTGAGGACCTAGAGGGCCACATGTGGCCTCGATACTACAGGTTACGTACCCCTGAAATAGGTCTTCTTGGGCCATCATAAAAGATACATGAGGTATAAGCTTTTACTTTTTAATTTAATTTAATTTTTTTTATGAGCTTTTACTTTTGCCAGTTAAATTAATCAGGTTCCCCAGTGTGCAAACTTGGAAGTGAGGAGAGTGCTGTGTAAGGTTTCATGAAAACTTTAGGCCACTGGGGGAAACTATTTAGATAAAAGACTTCACCAACATATCCTACTAAATGGTTCCCTATTATCAGTAATTCTTGATTATCAGTGTCTGTAAAAAGAGATGGGGAGGAATATATATACATACATACATATGTATTTTATATATATATATTCCCCAGTCGCTGTTACAAATTTTTTGTCTGCTATCAGATATGTACATACATACATGTATTTACATATAAATATGTTATATATGTGTGTATCCATAGCTAGATACACACACATATACATATAAATCTCCCGTTACTGTTAATAGTTTTATGATAGCTATAGAACCTACGTTCTTTTCTCTCCTACCTAACAGGCTGGTCCTTTTGTTGTTCTAGCTAAATGGCTCTTGGGAGGGTGAGGTGCAGAACTGACTTAGCTTAGCTCCTGAAGAGAAGGCAAATGAGCTCTCTTTTAAATGTTACTTTGGAGAAGCCTCACTCTGAGCAAATGAAAAACCAACAATGGTCCCAGAGAATGGATATGTCAAGAGGAAGACACAGCTAGGGCAGGACTGTCTACTATCAGATACAGATGCTGGGTTGGGTGCTTACTTGATTTCATTGTTACCAGGGAGCTAGTTCCTTGTTCTCTTACAGAGATGTGCTCGATGACCTCAGGTAGAGATGAGCCCTACAGGAGGAGAGAGTTCTATACAGGTTGTATCAGTTCTGAAAAGATGAGAGTAGTAGGTGTAAAGTGGTCTGTATACAGTCTGAGGCAGTTAGGTGGCACAATGCATAGAGTGCTGGGCTTGGAGTCAGAAAGATGAGTTCAAAATCTGATTTTAGAGGCTAAACTGTGTGACCTGGGACAAGTCACCCTCAGTTTCTTCAACTGTAAACTTGGGATAATGACAGCATGCACTTGTTGTGAGGCTCAATATTTGTAAAGTGTTTAGCACAGTACCTGGCACATAGCAGGTGCTATATCAATGCTTATTCCTTTCCCTTCCCTTTTTTAGTAATCCCCTGCCTATCATATACTTGGACTACCATGTTTGCACAGAGGAGGGTCCTAATCTGCCATGCTGGTTTTGTATGTTATCTAAACTCCACATTGCCTTTTTTTTAAAGAAATGTTACCTTTGGAAAAAAATCAGTGGTTTTATAATGCAGCAACTTTTGTATTAAAAATATAATATTGGATAATTTTGTTCTGATAAACTAGTAGAATTTTAATATAGTCTTTCCTTCTTTAGACTATTATGAGTTGCTGATTCACTGATTTTTTTTTTTACAAATATGGATCCCTTAGAACTTTGTGCTGTTCATTCAATATAATTAAGCAAATTATTGTCAAACATCCACTATGTAGGAGGCCCAATGATATATGCTAGATATTTTGTTGTTTTTCAGTCATTTCAGTCGTGTCCAACTCTTCATGACCTCATTTGAGATTTTCTTGACAAAGGTACTGAAGTGGTTTTGTCATTTCCTTCTCCTGCTCATTTTACAAATGAGGAAACTGAGGCAAACAGGGTTAAGTTATTTGACCAGGGTCACATAGCTTGTAAGGGTCTGACGCCATATTTGAATGTAGGAAGAGAATCTTCCTGATTTCCAGTCCAGTACTCTATCCATTGTGCCACCTAGCTGCTCCTTACCATATTTACTGCTTATAAGATGAAGTGAATATTTAAAGACAAAAGAGTAAAAAACTTTTAGGATACAATGGTAACTCTCCCAATTCCTGGCAAGAGGGATAATTCCCTATTGAAAGATACATCAGGAAAGGAATGAAAGGGAATGAAGGATCATTACTTACAATTTGCCTATAATAGTGTCTATAATTTGAATGTTGGAGTTGCAGAATCTGTCTCAACAAGCCTTGTGCATGATTCACTCACACCCTTGGTTCTGGAATGTGTTGCTCGTTACTTATAGCTGAAGCCCAGTCTTCTTCCATGACTGTGTCTGTATGACTTTTTTCTCCCCAGGTCTTTTGGCATCTCTTCCTATGTCTCTTCCTATGAGTCTGAATGATGAAAAGGACTGACTTATGAGACTGAGTCAGCCTCCCTTTCAGACCTAAGGTCAGGAAGAGAGTTGGAATATTCCTCCAGAGAGTAATTGAAGAGGAGGAGGAGGACCTCAGCATCCATCTCTAGCATCCTCATCTCTTGGTGATGGTTAGGGGACATGTGGCCAAATACAATGTATTTTTGTCTAAGATCAAGGGGAAAGCATTAATATGTGTGTGTGTTTGTGTTTGTGTGTGTGTTTACACACAGGTGTGGAGGAGTTGTTAGAAAAGACCTTATAAGAAGTGGAACATGAACTAAACTTCGAAGGGAGAACATAAGTTGGGATGTACATGGTGAATGACAAAGGAAACTGGTGTGTCTGTCACATAGAATGCATGAAGGGTAGTAATGTGAAATCAGTCTGGAAAGAAGGATTGAAGTCAGATGATGAAGACTTCAAATGATAATCAGAGGTGTTTGTGTTTTCTCCTGGAGACAATAGAGAAGCGCAGAAATTTCTTGAGTCAGATTTGTGCTTTAGGAAGTTCCGTTTGGTAACTGGTTGGAGATTGGATTATTGAGGAAGCAGTCTTTACTGGAGGAAGGGAGATCCATTAGGAGTATCCAGAGGAGAGGTGGTATCCATTTTGACATGAAGGATTTTTATCATCAACCGTCACTGACATAAGAGAAGTGTGGTATTCATCATGCTCTTTATCTCAGTTTTTTCCAGAAACTGATCTAGAAATGTACTCAAGTTTTCTCCTTTTGATTTAATTAGTGAATCTTTGGATTACTTTATTAAATAGGAAGTTACTCTAATTTGTTTTGATTTTTAATTCCAGCATTTTACAGTTGTAAGTTTCCATAGAAAAATAATCTGTTCTAATCACTTTATTTGCCAGATGAGGAAACTGAACACCACCAAGGTTAAATAATTAGCTCAGGATCACATAATAAGTTCTTAATGAATCCATCCTGGCGCCAAATGTGTAATACATTCTTTTTTTTAGCAGCTCAAAAACATTTTGTTCTAGACTCTTACCTTGGATCAGTATCCAGATTACTGGTCTAAAGTTTATGTCATTCATCCTTTTCCTCACTTTTTGGAAATTGGAACATTATCTGCCTATCTCATCTTTGGTTTAATAGGAGTTTCCATATGTTGCTTTTGTTATTTGTCTGCCATATTTTAAACTTTTAAATTCTATATTCATCATGGTCATAAAACAGCTAAGTTCTTTTTGGATGTTTACTCCCCAGTCTCCATTAAGTTATAAAAGCAACAATATCCTTGTTTCTGCTTATGTTGCAGTTTAAAAATCATATGTGTTTCATTGATTTTACCCGAAGAGAATTATGGTAAAAGTATGTGTAGCAAAACCAGCCTAGGCAGCTCCTACTGTTGGCTGTTGCTGCTGCTGCTGTGCCTGCAGCTGCCTCAGCGGCTGCAGTGTTTTGGAAAATAACTCAGGATTAGATTATATGGAATCAATTTCCACACCACATGATGTACAATAATTCATAACAAGCATTAATGATTCCTGCTGAGCTCTCCTTAGATACTATGTTGTTAACTGGCATTTTTTTCCTCCTCCCCATCCTTTCTTCCTCATTAGTGGCTATGACTGAAGTGGATCAACTAGGAGTGGCTCCTTGTATCTTAGCAAAAATATAAAGGAAAGGACGTGCACACTCTTGGACAAGAGGAGCCTGTGATGAGAAGTTAAACTCATGAACACACTATTTTGGAGACATGGGATGTAGCCATTCTGTCCAAAATGAAGATAGGAAATCTGAGAAAGGTAAGTAGTGTGACTATTGTTAATGAATTTCAGAGGAATATGATTTTTCCTCTTTTTCCTTTGTTTCTTAGCATTGGATTGAGTGATTTTTATGCAAGGCCTCATGCTTTTTTTCTTTAAGGTTTCATATTGAAGTAACCTGGAAAACTAGTTAATAGAATGATATAACTTCTTATTTACAGTGCTAAATTTCAAAACATTAAGTACTAGATGATACTTTAAATTTAATTTTAGTTGAACATATAACTGAATCTGTGTAAAAAGGAAAGTTAAAAATTCAATGGAAAGATATTAGATCTCTATCCCTTTCTAAAATGTCCACTAATATAGAAACCATTTGCAAATAGGCACTCAGTATATGCCCATGTGACAAATGCCTCAGGATTAGATTATGTGGGATGATTTCCCACAACAAATGACATACAGAAATTTACATTTAAAAACAAACTAAGCTATTCCAAAAACCTAATTTGATTTAAAATTTTTTAAGACAAAGATCAAATGAGTTTTCATATCTGTTCAACATTAGATTTCACTAGCACTGCACCATACTTTGAGAAATGTCAAAGTAAATTTTTTATGTACTTACATTATGTTTTTAAGATATAAATATTATTTTATAAAAGTACACTTTTTTCGCTTACTACAATATAAGAAAATCTACCTTTTGCATGTAAGATGTGGAGACTTAAGGATTATTTATATTGTATTCTTTCTAAGTGTTAAATATAATTATCAATGTCTCTCCTTAGAACTCACTGAATTTGCTCCTTGGTCTTTGTGAACTAGATTTACACAAGCAAAGTAAAATGAAAACTTGAGGCAATTATTTTGTAATTCTTGGTCACACTTTGTGGAAATAAACCTTGGCTTAAGGTACTCTATTACTTCACTTTGGGATGAGAGATGGTCTGCACTAACTAATGTGTTCTGATTTACATTAAGAATCAAAGTAGCTCTCCCCCTCTAATAGCATTGTACCTTCTTGGCCAGTCATTGGGTACCAATGAGTAAGCTGTTCTCTGGAAATAGAAAAGGAACTTGAGAGAGGCATTAATACTTTAAAGGAATCAAGAACACCATGTCTTAAATTTTCTTTACTGTATAAATTATCTCCTGGGAATAACATCCTGGAAGATGATGGGTAAGCATGGGTTCTACAGCTGTAAGAATCAAAACTCTCTGTAACAAAACCACATTTCTTGGATAGAAACAAACAAAAAATAAAGAAACCCCACTATTTTCTGTTAAATGAAGTTCTTTATGTGAGTGAAATTCTGTCACCAACAGAGATTCTAAAAGTTTGACTACCAGTGTGTAGTTGTTTATCAGATGTAGTTGTTTAAATGGGTTGCTTCATGTATTGGTGGATTCCTCTTTTTTTGAAGGTTTTCAAGCAAAGGTTGGACAGCCACTTGCTGGGTTATTTTAAAATGAGGATTTCTTTTACGTATGGTTTGTACTAGATGGCTATGAAGCACCTTCTCACTCTCAAAGGGACTGAAATCTAGGATGCCTGGATTCTTGTCCCAACCCTCCCCCCAACCTTGTGCACATCCCTTAATCTCTTAGCTTAGCTTCCTCATCTGTAAAATGAAAGGGTTAGAATAGAAGATCCCTAAGGTCCCTGTTAGCTTTAAAATTCTGTAATGTAAAAATATTAGATTTATATAGTACCTTAAAAAAAATTTCTACACTGTTTATCTCACTTATCTATATATTTCTGAACAATTCTAATTCATAGTGCAGAAAGCTCCTTTTTAAAGTCAATGACTTTAAAAGAGTGTATCGTTTTGCAAATCATAGAATATTGTATATTATTCTGATTAGGTAATACCTTTTGCTAGGTGAGAGAATCATTTCCTAAAGTCTTGCTATTATTTTGAAATAATATTTGTTTAAAAACAAATAATATTATAGATGTTCATTTTTATATTGGTGTTCATTATTAATAGTTATCCTGACCTCAGACATTTACTACCTGTGTGACCCTGGGTAAGTCACTTAACTGTAAAATGGGGATAATAACAGCACCTACCTTGTTGGGTTGGTGCAGGGATCACATGATATAGTAGTTGTAAAAAGTCCTTAGCACGGTGTCTGGCACACAGTATGTACTATACAAATTCTTTATTCCCTTTCCTTTCCTTGTACTTAGGTCAAAACGGGAAAGCACAACATTCTTTAAAAGAGTAAATGAATGAATGAATGAATGTATTTTTAGTACTTACTTATATGCTAAATATTGTACTATGTGTTGGTGATAAAGATACAAAAGCAAGACTATCCCTGCCCTCAGGAGAGAGAAACACACATATAAGGGACTTGTGGTCCGGGAAGGGTGTTTTGGGAAGTCACTGGGGTGGAGAGTGAAGGGATGGGGATTAAATTCACCAGTCCTTTTCCAGAAATAATGACAGTGTTAATTTGAGTACACATCCTGGAGGAAGAGTGGTTTGTGGGTAAGAGGTGAAATGTGGTCTGAAGCCCAAGAATGGCAGGTAAGATATATGAATCAAGTATATGTCAGTCACTTGGGAGGGAGGAGGGAAGAGAGCACACCTCTTTGGTTTCCTTCTTCCATCAGTCTCCACTTTTTCTATTAATGGGCATCTGCTTCATTTACAATTCTATATTATTACAAAAATTCTGACAGGGATATATTGATCTATACCAAAATACCAAGATTGGTCATGTTGTAGGGCATAGGAACATAAACAAATAACAGAAAAGCAGAAATATTAAAGACATTCTTTATAGACCACAAGGCAATAAAAATCATAGTCCGTAAAAGACATTTTGACAAGGGAATTCAGCTTAAACGGAAATGAAATAATTTAATCCTAAAAAAAAAGTGTGAGTTGAAAAGCATATCATAGAAACAATAGAATTAATTTAATCATAGAAAATTACAAGGAAGAGACAACATACTAAAACATTTGAAATACAATCAAAGTAGACATTAAGGGAAAATTTATATCCTTAAACACTTTCATCTACAAAGTGGAGAAAGTATGATCAATACATTGATCTAGAACTAGAAAAGCAACACATAAAGCTCAACTGAACAGGAAAATAAAAATTCTAAAAATCAAAAAGATTTTGCAACGAAACACATTTTAAAACACAATTTGAATGGATAAACAAAGCTAGAAGCCTTTTTGTTAAAAAAAAAAAACTAACTCCATTGGTAATTCTTTGCCTAGCATGATTTTTATAAGAGAGGAAAACAAAATTACCAATACAAAAAAGGGAAAGGAGAATGCAGCAAAAGAAGAAGAAATAATGAAATCATATAAATCATTTCACCCAATCAGATATCAATAAAACTGATACTTTACATGAAATGAATGAATATATACAAAAATAAAACCTCATGGTTTGAAATTAGAGAACTTAGGTGACTCATTTTCAGAGAAATTAATAAGCCACAAATGAATTTTCAAAAGGAAGAAACCCTAAAACCAAATAAATTTGCAATTAAATTTTATAAAACATTCAAAGAATATTTAATTCCAAATTTTTTTCCAAGTAGTTTTTTAAAAATGAAAACAGGGAAAGACAACATCTTTCCAAACTTCTTCTATGAAATATATATGGTTCTGATACACAATCAGGGAGAGAGAACACAAAGAAAACTGTCAGCCAATATCTCTAATGAATATCAATGCAAAATTATTAAAGAAAATATTAGCAAAGTGGCTACAGAAACATAGGAAAAAGATTACACACCTTGAGTATATATCCCATCCGGGTGGACTTATACTAGGAATGCAGGGTTGTTTTAATATCAGGAAAAGTTTAAACATAATAGAAAATATTAACAAAAATTATTAAAATGACATTAATGAAAACAGAAAAAGTTTTTTTAAAACAAAATACATGATTTTATGTTAGGAAAAATACCAGAAAGAAAAGATTGAATTTTCCTTATTATGAATTATCAACATCTGTCTAAAACAAAGAGCTAGTATCATTTATCATGCAAAAGCACTAAAGTCTTTCTAGTAAGATCTGGAGTAAAGCAAGGATGTGCATTGTTATGGTTGTTATTTTTATATAGTTACGGAAATACTAGCTATAGCAAAAAGAAAAGAATAAGAATAAGAGATGAAAAGAGACTGGAGTTCAAGAGAAAGACAAAGGGTCTTATATGGTTTGGAACATCATCTTCTTAGTGATTATTTAACACCTGGAAACTGACCAAGTGAGAGAATATTGAAATAAAAGAGAAAAGGTCATACCCATTGTGGGTATGACATGGATAAACAAAGGAAACTGAGAAGAAGAATTCAGACTGGTGGGAGGAGTCTGTTTTACCTAGATTGATTTATGCATGTAGTCATGTGTCTGTGAGGATTGACAGTTTGTTTGAAGCTGAAACATAGAAGTTAATCTATTGAACTGTTACAGGAAAGGGAGCTATTTTACTCTCCTCTGCCCTCTGCCCTTGAATGGGCACCAGCCTAGTCTAGCTCCTTTCTGTTCTCCTACTAGGAAGGATTTACTCTCTAGTCATTGCCCTTGGCTCCTCCCCTGCAGCCATAGGGTCATCTGAATATGCGTGGAGGTGAGCAATGGGGAAAGTTAATATTACTGATGATTCTCACACCCACACTGACAGCAATAAAAAATTGGCTCAATTTCATCTAAGGAAAAAAAAACTGAGATGTAGCACTTAGTCAATCTGTTTTAGGATATTTATACAAAATACTTTAAAATGAATATAACATTCACTCTCCTTTTTCTCTGGCGTCTCAAACATACTATTTAGACCAAGAATATGAATTTCTCTCTCTCTCTCTATCTCTCCTACAGAACCAATAGCACTAATTAAAACAAAAGTGTAAACAACCTTTAATAAGAGGATTATTTTGGAATGTTTTCCCGCCTGGGCAGAAGAAATGATTATGAGTTGGAAAAAAGAGGAAGGGAAGGAAGAATGAGTATGTCACCTTCCTCAGTCAGATTTCACAAAGAGAAAAATGAGTCAGGAAGACCTGAGTTCCAATGTGGACTCAGACACTTACTAGCTGTGTGACCTTGGACAAGTCACTTAACTTCTATCTGCCTCAGTTTCTTCATCTATAAAGCAGAGATAATAACAGCACCTGCCTTCTAAGGGTTAGTGTGAGGATCAAATGAGATAATAATTATAAAATGATTAGTAGAATGCCTGGAACATAGTAGATGCTACAGAAACGTTACTTGTTGTTACTGCTTCATCCACATCTTCCCTCTGGGTCCTGATGGTCAAAGGTGGCTCTGCTAGTCTCCTTTTTCATCTATCTTTTACTGGCCTTTTATTTATTCTATCCCTAACCCAAATAGTAATTGAAAATTAAGATACTTGGTTTGCAAAACTGGTACTTATTCCCAAGCTCCCAGCTTGAAAGGAACTCTTCAATTCCTTTTACCTATATGCTTCCTCTCTTCTTTGGAGAGCTTAACAAGTCAAGAAATTTTCTTCTGGCCCATAAAACTTCATTTTCCAGAATGTAGTTTCTTTGTATTGGAGAGGTTTTACATACATAAATATGTAAGTAGTATACACACACACACACACACACACACACACACACACACACACACATACATATACTTCTCAGTCACTAAATTTTTTAATTAAAATTTTAATTAAAATTTCTAATTTTATTTAATCTTTTAAATTAGATTTGTAAGACACAAGCAAGATATATTCTTTTGAGTCTTTGTTAGGTGTGAACTACCTCTACTGAGGAGCTTATCTTCTTATATTTTACACTGGTAGCTAGAAATCTACATCCTGTTTTTGGATACTATCTTCTTAAGCAGAAGTTCACCTGAATCAGTTTTTCTCTTCTATATCCCTTGCCTTCAATGTCTAGTGGTAATGAAAACATCCCCTGCGTTCTTATGATGTTAGATATAATGTTTTATTAAAAATAATGGGCAAAGAGTGAATTTCAAAAAATATCAGAACTGGAAGGAGCTTAGAAGCTATCTAATCCGTTCCAGTTAGTAAATATAAGATGATATTCAGAGAAGACAAGGTTTCTATTTTTGAGTTGTTTTTCAGTTGTGTCTGATTCTTCAGGATCCCATTTGGGGTTTTCTTGGCAAAGAAACTGGAGTGGTTTACCTTTTCCTTCTCCAGTTCATTTTACAGATGAGGAAACAGGCAAACAGGGTTAAGTGACTTGCCCAAGGTCCCACAACTAGTAAGTGTCTGAGGTCAGATTTGAATTTAGGAAGATGAGTCTTACTGACTCCAACCTTGGGTCTCCCCTGTGCCACCTAGCTGCCTCGAAGACAAGATGGAAGTCTTCAACTATTTGAAGGGTTTTCATGGAAAAGGAGAGATTTGTTCTAATTTGACTCAGGCACTACAGATGAAAGTTACAAAGAGGTAGATTTAGTTTTAGGGGACATTGGAGGTCATAAATACTTTCTCTCACATTTGACAGATGAAGAAACTGAGGCCCAGAGAGTAAGGAAGGAAAGAAATAATAATTTCTATAGGACCTACTATGTGTCTGGCATTGTGGTAAGCCCCTTACAAATACTATCTCAGTTAATTCTAACATCAACCTTGGGAGGTAGGTGCTGTTTACTATTTCCATTTTGAGGAAACTGAGGTGAACAAAAGTTAAGTAAATTGCCTGCAGTCATGCAACTAATAAGTATCTGAGGCTGCTTTTGAACCTGGGTCTTTCTGACTGCAGGTTTAGCACTCTGTTCCACTGTACCACTTAGTTGCCTCTAGAACTCTGTAAAGTTCTACTTTCTCATGATTATTTTTAAGGTTGACATTTTATTCTAAAGTAGCAAAATATACCCAATCATCAAACAGTATACATTGCTTTGTTATCTGAAAATTCTATGTGTAGTAGTTTTGGTTTACTTGATGCAACTCTTTTTTTTATTTCTAATCCTTACCTTGCTAAACTCTTTGAAATATTTTACCTGAATTGTAGCATAGATTTTCAAGTTTTAGTGGCATAAATCTGGAATGAATTTTAATGAACAATCTGCCATTGAAATTCAGTGGTCTTTCCCATTGCAATTCTTAATCAATTGTTAATATTCTGATGGGAAGTCTGACATTTTATCATGTCTATGGGATATGTCAGAAACACATTTGTTGTTTGAATTTTACTAACTTCATTGAAGCATTGAAGTAACTTTTCAATAATTTTCTTTACTCATGACAAATGATTTTCTTACCTTTAGTTGCTATGGGGTTAATTCATCTCAATTTAAGTCTAAATAATTTGAGACTTTGGAAGAAATGAAGTTGTCATCGTCATAATATTGTAGATTGCTTAAGTGAAGTCATCATAATAATTGTTGAAATTACATCTTGATTCTGTCATAGCTAGGAATTCTTTCATCTCAGATTGGGGAAGGCAATGGGCTTAAGGATAGCAAAGAGAACATGTGAGTGATAAGGGCATAATGTTGGCAGTGGCCCAGAAGAGAATGAGGAAAGCAGAGGATAATCCATGGGGGTGCAGTTGTACTGGGAGAAAGGATAGCCCCTCCCCAGACAAACCTTCTGAGTTACTATGGGGATAAAGGGGAAAAGGACTTCCTCAAATAGGGTATGGAGTTGGGGCCAGGTGAGGGGGTAAGGTCTTATTGCATGGCACAAACCAACAGAGGATTTGGAGATTAAGAGATGGCAACCTCCAGACAGAGGAAAGAAGAACGTCCCTTTGGAAATAAGTGCCCTGGATCAATTCAAGTCATAGTGGCCCTGCACTACTTACAGTTTTGCTGTGAGACAAGTTCTAAATATAGGAATTACTGAATCTGTTTTGTTGTTATTGTTGTTGGTTTTTTTAAAGTTTTGTTTTGTTGAAAAGAGCTTTAGGGATCATTTAGTCCATTTCCTTCATAATTCTATTAATATTTTCTATTGTGGTGTTAGCTATTTTTGAACAATATATCATACTGTTGACTTATGTTGGGTAAAATGTTGGTTATATTTTGCTTAAATTACATCTGTTATATTTATTTATTTGTTTTGGTATTCTTTTTTATTAATTAATTAATTTTTAGCTTTCAATATTCATTTCTACAAGATTTTGAGTTGCAAAATATCTTCTCATCAAAGATGGGGATAAGGGAAGGGAAGGGTGTTAGAAGGGAGGGAAGATTGGTGGAAGGGGTAATCAGAATGCTCAGCATTCTGTGGTGGGGGCAGGGGAGAGATGGGGAGAAAATTTGGAACTCAAAATTTTGTGGAAATGAATGTTGAAAACTAAAAATAAATAAATATATAATTTAAAAAATAATAAGAAAATATCTTCTCATCTCTTCCCTCCACCATAGGGGTGCATTCTGATTACTCTTTCTCCCTATCTGCCCTCCTTTCTATCATCCCCTCCATTCTCTTCACCTTTTCCCCTCTATTTTCTTATAGGGCCATATAGATTTCTATACCCCATTGTTTGTATGTTTTTATTTCCCAGTTGCATATAAGAACAATTTTTTAAAATAAATTTATTTATTTAACTTTTTACATTCATTTTCACAAGATTTTGGGTTCCAAAATTTTCTCCCCATTTGTCCCCTCCCCCCCTTCCCAATACACTGAGCATTCTAATTACCCCTATCACTATCTGCCCTCTCTTCTTTCATCCCTCCCTTCCATTACCCCATCTTCTCTTTTGTCCT
>CM053771.1:309181404-309439398 GCA_028658325.1 Potorous gilbertii | reverse complement strand
CTCAGGGGGTTTATGCAGAGACCTTCAGTAATGGAGCTGCTGCCGAGCTCCTGCCTGCTTCTGGGAGCCTCTGGCCGCCTGCTGCCTCTGCCTCTGCTGCTGCCTCCCGAGGGGGCCTGAGTCCTGGAGACACCCTGCTCCCCTCTCAGCCCATCTCTCTCACTGACCTGTGAGTCTGTGGGTGGAGGGAACCTTCGTGGCCACTGGATATTCCGTCCCTGAAGCCTGCTCAGGTCTGTTTGCTCCTCTCAGTGCCACGTGGCCAGGGCAGGGCAGGGCTCCCGTCCAGTTTGCAATGGACTTTTGGGATTGGTTTTTCAGGGCTCTCTGAAACGGAAATCTCCTTCACTGTGTTGCTGCGTGGCTTTCACTGTTCCAGAATTTGTTGGGAGTTCTTTTTAGAGGAAATCCATAGGCTGTGGATTTGGAGCTAGCATATATGAGTCTTTCTACTCTGCCATCTTAGCTCCGCCCCACCCCCTGAACAGTTTTTAACATTTGTTTTTAAACCTTTGAGTTCCAACTCCTATCCCTTCCTCCCTCCTGTATTGTCAAGGCAATATTCACAGCAGTGGTGGTGACTATGAATATGCCAACATAGTTCTCAATTGCAAAGTATAGCAGACTCTCCCTATAGAAAGCAGAAGAAAAACATTTATTCAGACACCAGAAAGCCAAATCCCCAAACCAGAAAGTGTAATCCATCATAGTAGCCAAGAAGTCAATACACAATATCACTGCAGGGGACAATGCCATTCCCAAGCCTCCCCACACTGTTGGGGACTTTCCACAAATAAACAAATACTCACTAGCCTAGCTGTCTGCTTGCCTGTGTCTTTTCTTTCCCTACCCTAACTGCTCTCACTCACTTCCTCTCAGTTCTGCTCCACCTTTCCCATTCCATCTGTTCAGCAAACTCCTCCTATCACATGTGACTTAGGCTTCCATGTTACAAGGGGAAGATCTTCTCATTTAAATTACCATTACATTTGGCCCCAAGATCTCTTGTATTCATTATATAGATTGGTGGGGCAACTGGCATCAACAGCACTTTAACAGGGATAACAGAAAATAAGCATATAAAACATTATCATAGGCAACTGGTATCAAAAGAACTTTATAGCAATATGACAGGGATTGCACAAAATGAGCCCGTAAAACAATATCTTAGGGTGAGATAGGACTTAGGACTTGAGCATAATTTCCTCCCTTAAATGATGGGGCCCAAAATCTTGGGGAAAGGGGAAAGGTTCCTTCTTCCATAACTACCTCCTGCTGAGATTGGATATAGAGCTGCCCCTGCCTCAAGAGGTCCCATTCGAGGGGCATCCAGAGCTTAGTGGATGCCAGGTCCAGGGGTGAAACATCACAGTCATGGACTAGGGGTGATGTCTGGCTTAAGCAATCAGGCATCTGCAGGTGAAGGGTACTAAGCCTGCAGAAAACAAATCTAGCAAACAAGTTTGACAGACAAAAAGCCAGAAAGAAACAAGGAGAAAGTAACCAGAAGCAGTGCAGATATAGGGTCAGTCACACTTCTGGAGTTCATGAACCCACTATCATAGCCTCATTCATGGTAGAATATATGAGTTAAGGGTACAATTGGGTAATCATCTTCTCCTGAATAAACAACAGTTATGGTATTATCTTTCCTGGGTGCTATAATTTCCCCAGATTTGGAACATCATCTGACTTTTGTTTTACCCATACTTTAGCTCCCAATATTATTCTATCAGTAGAACTCAGTCCTTCAGTTCCTCTGCTAGTTATTTCAGAAGGAGGATCAGTTTCCACAAAGGGTTTTGTTTCACAAGGAATAATAATTATTGAACTATTCCATAATGTCTACAAAACTGTAGACAAAATTTCACCTAAATTTTGGAATGTTACAATAATTTCTCCTTGATAATTAGAATTTATCATTCCGGCCAATGCATGTATTCCTCAAGCAGTTAATCCAGATTTAGGTAATACCTATCTAAAATGATTCTTGGAGATTCTCATACATACTCCAGTAGAGATTTTTCTTATTTCTTTTCTATCTAACCTAAAATCCTCTAAACAATGTAAATCATATCCTGCCAAACCAGGTATCCCTGGATATGGTGCTGGGAAATCTGACCTCACAGTCCAGTAATCAATATTTGAGATCTTACGTGTTTGTTGTTTTCTAATTTGCAGATTTGGGGTCATCATTCTGGCTAGAGGTGCACTTCCCCCTAATGGTCTTTTATTCAAATTACACAATGGAGTGAACACATCATCTTTTCCATGTTGATAAGAATTATTACAATTTAGCTTCCTTAACTGTTCTTTCAATAATCCATTCATTCTTTAAATTAACCCAGTGGATAATATGGAATATGATACATCCATTCTATGTTGTTTAATATACACTATCTCTTCCTTTCATTACCTTTGAAATATTATCCATTGTCACTTTGGATCTGCATCGGGGTTCCATAATAAAGACATGATATCTGGAGTTTTACAGGTATTTTTCTGAGTTGCATTCTTATAGGGACAAGCCAGTAATACACCTGAATAGGTGTCAACACAAGTACATATAAATTTACGTGCTTTATCTTTGGATAGTGGTCCAATATAATCTATTTGCCAAATTTGGGTTGGTCTTTTCCCCTTTACTATCTCTCCAGTTACTACCCAAGGAACAGTTTGTTCCTTTTCCAAGTGACATATGTAACATTCCTTTGCTACTTGCTTTAACAATGAATGATAGATACTAATACCTCTGTCTTGTGCCCTCTGATGTGTGGCTTGGATCCCTAAATGACTGGTCATTTGATGGACCCATTTTGCTAGTACTGGATCATCAATTGGTGTCAGAACAGGGACAATATGTTAAGTAGCAATTTTTGCTAGTCGATCACCATGTGCATTGTACTCATGTTTTGGCATGGTGAGGCCATGTGAACATCTACACGAAAAACTGACAGATTAGTAAACAAAGACATGTCCCATATATCTTTCCATAATTCTTTGCTTCAGACTTGTTTGCCATGAATTTCCCAATTTTGAATTTTCTACGTGGGCATCCATATAGCTAACACCTTGTTCTGTTTTGATAGTTTGATATACTGCCATATGTTTAGGATATTGACTTCTTCTACCTACCCCAATACTTACCACAGTCCACTTAGCACATGAGTTAGAGGCTACCTCTTTCCAATGTCTTTTGTGGCCCAACTATTTTACTGTCCCATCAGTAAACCATGCATGTCTCTTTTTGTTAATCTATCATATCCCTCATTCAATTTTACCAAGGACTGTACCAACTGTTGCTTTGGTTCAGGTGGTGTATCATTTCCCTTGGTATCTGTGTTTGCTATAGATTCATGTAAAGCAGAAACTCCACTTTTGCTTGCTTTAGATATATTTTGAATATACCATTTCCATTTCATTATGCTAACCTCTAGAGTATGTCCAATTCTGGAAGAAGCTGGGGTACTCATTACTCAGGTCATAATCAGGATTCCAGGTCTTAATGTTATTTCATGGCCCAAGGTCAGTAGTTCAATCTCTATCAAAGCCCAATATACAGCTAACAACTGCTTTTCAAAAGGGGTATATTAAATTCCAGATGAAGGGAGTTTCTTAGACCAAAATTCAAATAGTACATTTCAGCTTTGTTGTTTTGGCCATAAACTCCAGTTTACATATTCATCCTGCACAGTCACTTTTAATTCCACGGGGCCACTTTGCATAGGTCATAAATCTACGGCCAAGTGTATAGCAGCCTTTGCTTCTTCAAAACTTTATTCTGCTCAAATCCTCAATCAAATTCATATATTTTCCTAGTAATTTTATATCAGGGAACACAGTATTTAGGGAGATAATTGAGGATTTTACTCAGTAGGGAGATAATTGTCCAATTTTCATTTTTAGTTTGACTTATCAGACTGATATTTCAGCCCCTCCCAGTCCTATGATGGTGATAAGAATTTCATGTTTAAACTTATCAGAATTTCCTTGTATAAGGGAGGCCTCTGCCCCAGTATCTATTAATGCCCTAGTTACAGCGTTTGATCCATTTTTCCAACATATGATCAAATTGATTTGGGGTCTGTGTATTTTTTTAATCTGACCTGGGGCTTGACCAATTTCCTATTCTCCCTGAAGGTGTGATGAACTTGGATATAAAGGTTCAGGAGGATCTGTAGGGGCAATTCTTATTTTTCTATTTTGTCTAGTATCAAGTCCCTTTTCTTGGTACATGCTATAGAGTTCATTAGTTGGAATACCATCTATGATTCCAAAATCTACCACTCCTCTTGATACAGTAGAAAACAATTCTTTCCTTGTCAATCTATTCTGACTTTGAATCTGCTGGCTATTTACTCTTCTCTCTTGAGGCAATTGATCTTTTCCGTAGTCCCTTAAATCATTGAACTGTGAAATCTTGTTCAGCATCTCCAAAAGAGGATTCTTTATTTCCCCAATTATTAGAGTCAAAACTAGGTTGCTTGTTTGCAGGAGGAGCTACCTTCACTTTTATATTCCTATGGGAAACTGCTAGGGAGGTATCATAGTAAGCATCTGTATTTCCAATCATTATGGCAGTCTTCATTTCCTCCTCCTTTAACCTTCTTATGTAGTCCTTAAATACCAGATTCTATCTCCACTAGGCCACATAGAATCAGTAGAATATTGCTTACTGCATCCTTCTGCAACCAAAGCTAACAGATGAGTTGTATTGTTACCTCCTTGCATATTGTATTCTCTAAAGGCTTGCTGTACAAAAAGATTCTGACTGATAACCTATACATTTCAAACAATCCATGCCATCTATCTCCTCCAGCTCCTTCATCACTGATTCTCACCATTCAAGATACTGATGATTCTCTCATCCTTTGGGTGAACCAATTCAAAATATCTGTGACCTCCTACTGAGTAAAATCCTCAATAATCTCCCTAAATACTATGTTCCCTGCTTGGTTCTTTTGTTTTTGCTTTAGTACCAGGTGAGCGTCTGCCTTAGAGGTTTCTCCTGTGCAACATTGTTTCATTTTCCAACTCTAACTTAGTTACATTTTCTGCCCACACACTCTCCTGGTTGTCATCTTCATGGCAACATGGGTCGTACAAAGGCCACTTATTTTGCCAGCTTTGTGATTCATCTTAGCTAAATGAACAGAATTTTTTTTCACCTGAGATCTCCTAGCTTGTTCTTTTAAGGGAGAACCTGAAGGATGAAAATTCCCATGCAAACTAGTTAACTCTTTTTCCATCTGAATTTTTTCCTTCAGTAGTTTATCTCTGCTTTCACATATACTATGGTAACCTATTAATAAAATCCAGCCTCTCCTACATACCCTGCCAGCTCTTTTGCTGGTCTTATTGGTGTTCCTTGTAAACACCTCTCGAAGTCTCTAGGTTCTCCCTCCTATAACTTGACTATGCAGTTTTCATAGAGTCCAGTGACTTTAGCCCATTCCCTTGGTAGGGAGGAATATGGTAAATCCTCCCATCTTGGGATATCCATTTCTTCCTCTAAATTTTTTCTGTCTGTAAATAGAGATTTTGTACTCTTCAATCCTTTTTGTGATGCCAAATGTATTACCAAGCCAATATTCACAGCACTGGTGGTGACTATGAATATGCTGGAATAGTTCCCAGTCACAAAGTATAGCAGACTCTCCATATAGAAGGTGGAAGAAAAATATTTATTCAGACACTAGAAAGTCAAATCCCCAAACCAGAAAGCCAAATCCATCATAGCAGCAGGGGACAACACCACTCCCAAGCTTCCCCCCTCTGCTGGGGACTTTCCACAAACAGACACTCACTTGCCTGGCTGTCTGCTTGCCTGTGTCCTTTCTCTCTCCTCTATAACAGCTCTCACTCACTTCCTCTCAGTTGTGCTCCACCCTTCCTGTTCTACCCATTCAGCAAGTTCTTCCCAGCACATGTGACTAAGTCTTCCATGTGACTTAAACAGGTCACATGAGCTTAATGAAGGTTATTTAATGGGAAAGATCTTCTCATTTAAATTACTATTACACCTCCCCACATTACCCCTATTGAGAAGGCAAGTAATTCCATATAGGTTTATACATATGTAGTCACGCAAAACACTTCCCTAATAGTCATGTTGCAAAAGACTAACTATATTTCCTTCCATCCTATCCTGCTCCCCCATTTATTCTGTTCTCTCTTTTGATCCTGTCCCTCCTCAAAGGTGTTTACTTCTAATTACCCTGTTCTCCCATTTGCCCTCCCTTCTATCATTACCCCCACCTTTCCATCCATCCTCTTCCCCCTGACTTTCCTAAGTTAGATTTTCATACCAAATAGAGTTTGCATGTTATTTCCTCCTTAAGCCAAATCTGATGACAGTAAAGTTCACTACTTCCCTCTCACCTCCCCCCTCTTCCCCTCCATTGAAAAAGCCTTTTCTTGCCTCTTTTATGTGAGAGATTAATTTACTCCATTCTATTTCTCCCTTTCCCCTTTTCCCAATATATTCCTCTCTCACCCCTTAATTTCATTTTTTAGCTATCATCCCTTCATATTCAATTCATCCTGTGCCGTCTGTCTAATACATATATGTATACAAATTATATATGTGTATATATGGTATATAAATTATATATGTATATAAATTATATAGTATGTAAATTTATATGTATATAAATTATATATATATTAAATATACATATGTATATATGTATATATACATACACATATATGTGTGTGTATGTACGAATGTATGTATATATTCCTTCCAACTACCCTAACACTGAAAAAAGTCTCAAGAGTTATAAATATTACCTTTCCATGTAAGAATGTAAATAGTTTAGTAAGTCTCTTATGATTTCTCTTTTCTGTTTACCTTTTCATGCTTCTTATGAGTCTTGTATTTTAAAGCCAAATTTTCTATTCAGCTCTGGTCTTTTCCTCAAGAATGCTTGAATGGCCTCTATTTCATTAAATATTCATTTTTTCCCCTGAAGATTATTCTCAGTTTTTCTGGGTAGATGATTCTTGGTTTTTATCCTAGCTCCTTTGACCTCTGGAATATCATATTCCAAGCCCTGTGATCCCTTAATGTAGAAGCGGCTAGATCTTGGGTTTTCCTGATTGTATTTTCACAATACTCAGCTTATTTCTTTCTGGTTGCTTGAAATATTTTGTCCTTTACCTGGGAGCTTTGGATTTTGGCTACATTATTCCTAGGAGTTTTCCTTTTGGGATCTCTTTCAGAAGGGAATTGGTGGATTCTTTCAAAATCTTTTTTACCCTCTGGTTCTAGAATATCAGGGCAGTTTTCCTTAATAATTTCTTGACAGATGATATCTAGGCTCTTTTTTTTTTTTGATTATGGCTTTCAGGTAGTCCAATAATTTTTAAAATGTCTCTCCTGGATCTATTTTCCAGGTCAGTTGTTTTCCCAATGAGATATTTCACATTGTTTCCTATTTTTTCATTCTTTGGTTTTGTTTTGTACTTTCTTGATTTTTTCATAAAGTCATTAGCTTCCATCTGTGCAATTCTAATTTTCAAGCAATTATTTTTTTCAATGAGATTTTGGACCTCCTTTTGCATTTGACCAGTTCTGCTTTTTAAGGCATTCTCTTCAAATTTTAGTTCTCTTTTTTCCATTTGGCCTAGTCTATTTTATAAGGTGTTATTTTCTTCAGTATTTTTTTGAGTGTGTTTGTGCTTCCTTTACCAAGTGCTTGACTTGTTTTTCATGATTTTCTTGCATCACTCTCATTTCTCTTCCCAATTTTTGCTTTACTTCTCTTACTTGATTTTCAAAATCCTTTTTTAGCTCTTCCTTGGCCTTAGTTCCATTCTTATTTTTCTTGAAGGTTTTCGATGTAGAAGCTTTGACTTTGTTGTCTTCTTGTTGTATGTTTTGATATTCCTTGTCACCAAAGTAGGATTCTGTAGTTTGATTCCTGCCCCCCCCCACTTTTTTTGCTCATTTTCCTGGCCAATTACTTGGCTTTTGAGCTCTTTATCAAGGTAGTTCTCTGCTTCTAGTGGGGTGGGGGTGGGGTGTCAGCTGCTTGATTCCCCTCCCCCCCAGTCTGTGGGCCTAGAGCTCCAGAAACAACAGCTGCTGATACATCTGCCTCTGCTGCTGCCATGGGCTCCTCCACCCCTCCACTGCCCTGGGGATGGTGCTGGACCACTCTACCCTCTCACATAGGTCAGACAGGTTTTTTCCATTGACCTTCTGATTTGTCTTAGTCGTTTTGGGGTTTTGAAGTCTGGAAACTGCCACAAGTGCCAGTGATTCAGTCCCCCCCCCGCCCAGGGGCTGCTCAGGTCCAGTTTGTGCTAGTGCTTCTAGCTGCATGACAGACACTGCTTGTAGACTTTCTAGACTTTCTTGGGCTGGCGATTTGCTTCACTGTGTCATTCTTTAGGTTCTGCAGCTCCAGAATTTGTTTAGAGTAATGTTTTTGTTTTTTTTTTTACAGGTATTTGCCTGGGTTTTGGGGGAAGAGTTCTAGGAAGTCCCTGCTTTTACTCCACCATCTTGACTGTGCCCCATCTGGTATATATAGAAATAAAATTACCATCAATACTGGAACTCAGTTTATTCATCCATTCCTCAATTGATGGATACTCTTTTAATTTTTACTTCCTTGCCACCACAAAAAGAACTGCTGTAAATATATTTTTATACATATAAGTTCTTTTCCTTTTTCTTGGATTTCTTTGGAGTATAGTCCCAGCTACAATCCAACTTCCTGATTTCCCTTAATATCTTACTTTTATCGCCTATCTGTCCTAGATAGCTTATTTCTACCTGTTTGTATGTTATCCCCCTTCCTGTGCTGCTTTCTCCTCCCCCAGACCCTCCCACCACCATTAGAATGCAAGTTACATGAAATCTGGGACTATCTTTTCCTTTTCTTTGTATGATTAATGCTCAGTATTAGTGCAGTGCCTTTGTAGGTGATTAATATATGATTATTGATGAACATATTGACAGAATGACCAAACATAATTCCAGAGAACTGACCAAGAAGAACACTTTCTACCCATGACAGAGATAATAGACCAACATGGAGAAAAAGAAATTAATTTTTGGATATGGCTAACATAGGAATGTTTGTTTTGCATGACTATGCTTATGCAATACAAGGAGTATTCTCCTCCTCTTCCCTCATCTTTTCTCCCCTTCCCAGCTGCTTTCTACGTTCCAGACTAACTTTCTCTTAAGTGGGTGGGTGGGGAGGAGGTCGGAAGGAGAAAAAGATAAATGCTTGAAAAAAGTTTTTTAAATTATCTTAAATATTCAAAAAAACCCCACCTTAACCTCTAAAGCCTGTCTACATGCTTTTAAATATGAAAAGACTATAGTAGTACAGTAATTGACTCAATGTCTTAAAGAGTGAGTGTGGTGTTATGGAATGAATATTGGTCTAAAAAGGATCTGTGTTTGATAACTTGGATTAAGGTAACTGGACCTCAATTTCCTCATGTATAAAATGATAGGTTTGGCCTGGATGATCTGTAAGGTCCCTTCAGCTACTAATAATGTGAAATATTATTTGAGAAAAAGAAAAGAAGTAAAAATATTACAGTAAGAGCCATATTTTCTCCAAGTATAAATGCAACAAAACATGCATGTCAATAATTAGTGAATTATTAAATGTCTACAGAAGACAGGACATAGGGAGGGACTAGACTTATTATTTCATTAGAATAGGAAACTTTAGGATGAGGAAACTCTCAACTAATGCAGGTCAGGATCTTCTCTATAACTTAGAGTCCCAGAGAGTTGCCTAGAGCATTGGAAAGTTAGCATCACTTGAACAGGGCCACACAACCAGAATGTGTGTCTTCCTGGCTTTCATTTACTATATAATACCCTTCCACATACTCTTTAATAAGAGAGATATAAAAAAATTCTGCATTTGTTTTTATTTTTTAATTGAGTAAGGATTATTATTGAACAACTTAATATGAAAATTTTTTGTGAACTGTAAATGATAAATACTTCTCTAATTATCCTCTTGAACACAGGCAGTATTCCTGGGTAAGTCTTAAAAAGTAGTTTACTTTCATTAGTAAAATAATTCTTTTGAAACACTTAAAGAGATGAATATTACAACAGGAAATGATATTTGTAAATATTTTCGTGCCTTTGCATAGGCTGTCTCCAGTCAATCCTCAGCTTTTAAGGGGGCAATTTCTTAGAAAATGATGTGAAAGTCAAAAACATGTATGTTGATACCTTGAACTGCTAATCGTTCCTCTTGCCTTATGTTCTCCAGACCATTCTCTGTTTAGTTGTCAAATCAATCTTCCTAAAGTTCACCTTTGACCATGTCGACCCCCAACTCAACAAATTCTAGTGGTTCCCTATCACCTTCAGGATCAAATATATAATCATATGGTGTTTAAAGTCCTTTACAACCTGTCCCTTACCCCACCTTTCCAGTATTCTTATACCTTACCACCTACCACATATTCTTCATCCATTGACACCGGCCTCCCAGATTTTCCTCAAATAAAACATTCCGTCTCCTAACTGAGCATTTTCACTGGCTTTCTTCCATGTGCAGACATCTCTATCTCCTGGCTATTTTCAAGTTCCAACTAAAATCCCATCTTCTGCAGGAAGCCTTTTCCATTTCCTCTTAATTATAGCATTTTTTCTCTGTTAATTATTTCCTATATAGTTTGTCCACATTTTGCTTGCTGTCTCTGTCATTTGACTATGAGCTCTCTGAGAACAGAACTTGGCCTTTCTTTGATTCCCAGCACTTAGTACAGTACGTACTTAACAAATGGTTGTTGATACAGCTTCCTCCTTTTTTTCTTAAAAAAATTTTTTTTGTTATGTGGTATGGATCTCTTGAAGAGGAGAGGAATACTTTGTAATGGAAGAAATTCTCATGATGTAATAAAAGGATGTCGATAAAATTATTTTTTTAAAAAGAGAATACAAGGTAATTACAGAACTAATCCAGGAAAACAGTGTTTTTAAAGTCCCTTATCTTCCAAACATTGTTCTCTATTTCATTGTTGTGTAATTAAGTGTGGATTAGCAACTAGATCACAGTTTTTCATCATTAATGGTCCTTGTCTTTCTTTAAAAAAAATTTATCAACCTATGTTTTTACTTCATTTCCAAATACTTCCCAAACTCCTTCCTTCCCAAGTATGCTACCCTTGTCACAAGGAATAAAGAAGAAAAAAATAACAAAAAAAGCAAAAATAATCAATATATCAACCGAGTATGACAGTATATGGAATTGCTGCAGATGCTACGCAAAGGCCAGCAGAGGACATTGAGCCTATGACCCTAATTTTACAATAAGGTACTGTAAATACCCCATAAAAGAAAAAATTCAGACTTCTTTGGTATGAAGAGAGGGTCAAAAAAAAAAAATCAGATTTTCTAGATTCACTAGCTCTATTAATCCTCATGATGTGGAAGGGTTAACCATACAGAGGAATTGAGCCTTTATGTTAAGAAAATCAGTTAAGTGGCACAGTAGATAGAGTGCCAGGCCTGAAATCAGGAAGATTCATGTTCCTGAATTCAAACACTTACTAGCTGGGTGACCCTGGGCAAGTCACTTACCCGTGCTTGCCTCAGTTTTCTCATTTGTAAATGAGCTGGAGAAGGAAATGGCGAACCACTCCAGTCACTTTGCCAAGAAAACCCCAAATGGAGTAATAGAGAGTCAGACATGATTGAAAAACAACGGCAACAACAGCAACCATGAACTAAAATCCTCTGACTCTTCGCAGGTGAAACATTGCCTTTTTGTGGGAGAAAGCAGCAGAGAAGGAGGTTGTATAATTGAGGAGAGAGGAAGAAGGTAACAAATAGAGGAGAATAGTTAATGCTTCCTTACCAAAATCATGATTTCACAGGGGGAAAAAGAGATAGTTATTCCTCTTGTCTGTCAGTAAGAAAGGGAGATGTAGGAGAATGAGTTGGAGGGAGTAGAGGCATCAGAGTGGGCCTATGGAACTGGAGCAGGGTGGGGGTGTCTCACTATAAAGGAGATGGATGGGGATTTTGTGATGGGTTTAATATGGGGAAAAGCGTACATTGGAAGGCTGCCTTTTCTAAGAGACTGCTATACTGCCTTGGGTAGTATTCTTCCCTAGAAGAGATGCATGAGTTTCCAGGGGCAGCCAGCACCTAGAATTGGTCATTGTAGGGGAGACATATAAGCAAGGGCAGGATGGCATGAACTTGGTAATGGAGATGGAGTACACAGAGGATAAGGGAAGGGCACAGGCCACAGAATCTGGGAAACTGTAACTCCCATCAGGCAGAACTTCAATCTAACATTATTTCTTTATTCAAATGATATATCAAAAAGTGAGGCAAGAGTACAAAAAAAGCATGGGATGAGATCTACAAAGGCAGAAACATGGATAGAAGAGAGAGCTTTGCTTCATGAGGAACAGAGAATAAAAAAAAGAAAAAGTAAGGGACTCATACATGAATCAGAAGGTAAACTTTTAGAATAGACTAGAAAAGAAGAAAAATAATGAAAAGAACAAAGTGATGGAAATTTTTTTAAACAAAAGTGACATAGTAAGAGAAAGATACAAACATAAGAGGTTGGAAGGAGGAAAGATTTTGAATTCCTTATTTAAAAGGGCTAGAAAAGAGAAGGGACAAGGGAGGAGAAGAAATAGTGAAATAAGTGAAACAGATGATTTTGGCAGAAGTGTGTAGAATGAATTAGATGTAGGAGACAGACACTCAAGGCAGTTAGACTAGTTGGGAGGAAATTGCAATAAGTCAACAAGGGGTAATGAGAGCGTGAACTACAATTTTAACAGGGGGTATGTGTGGGATGGACAAAATTTTTTGAAATGATTTGTGAGCTTTTGCAGAGGTGGAGTTGATAAAACTTAGTGTTGTATTGGCAGTGAAGTTTACAGTTGGTGAAGCTCAGTAATTGTGAGATTGGTGGTGCCATTAGCAGAAATTCAGAAATCTGGGTGAAGTGCAGGGTTTTGTTTATTTTAAGAAAGATAAATTGTTTTAGGTATAAGTTGATCCAGGTTGGAAACAAAAATTCAGATCTGGAGTTCATGATGGGGTGTAAGCCTGGAAATAAAAAATTTGGCAACCATCTCCAAAGGGGTGATAACTGGTACCATAGGATGGTAAAAACCCGAAGGGAAAGAAAAGAAGACCAAAGATGTAAGTCTGTGGAATTCCCACTTTTAGAAATAAAATTCTTCAGTCTTAGACATATTTCTTAATATCAGTTATTTTCTGATTGTTGGAAGTGAATTGATTTATCAAAATGTAATCATATTTTGTTTAGTTTCAGTTGTGTCTGACTCTTCATAACCCCATTTGGGGTTTTCTTGGCAAAGATATTGGAATACTTTGTCATTTCCTTTTCCAGTTCATTTTACAGATGAGGAAACTGGGGAAAAAAGGGTTAAGTGACTTACCCAGGGTCACACAGCTAGTAAGTATCTGAGGTGTGTGTTTAAACTCAGCAAGATGAATCTTCTCAACTCCAGGCCAGGGGATCTATCCATTGAGTCCTTTACCTGACCTAATCACATATTTTTTTTTTATTAGAATTAGAAAATTTAATCCTTTTCAAATATTGGACCATTCTGAATTTTAGCGTTTGAATATAAAATATTACTAAACTCCATTAAAATGATATCTTGGAAAAAGATTACAACTCTTCTTGCCATCTGTCCTGCAGAAGAACTCTCTGGACCACCAGACTTCGAGAGACCATGCCCTTTGGACTTCATCCTTTTAGCTTTGGAACTTTTTTCCTGGGGCCTGTGCTTTCCTGAGTGGTGAATTCATGAGTGCATGCTTATGTGGCTAAATGACCCACTGTATCTAACTGACCTCCATCATGCTTCTATGTCTATGTCAAATTTAAGTCATGTAATCATTTCTATGATGTCATGTTCTTCGAAAATGAAGGATGAACACACAAACACTCCTCCTCATCAGATACAATAAATCATTCAGATCCCGAAGAGATCAAAGGAAGAGGGAAAGACAATTTTTAATGGCAAAAATATAGCAATTCTTTCTTGTACCAAAAAGAACTAGAACAAAAGAAGTCCTTTCAAATGGGAAATGACTAAACAAATTTTAGTATATAAATGTAATAAAATATTATCAAATTATAAGAAATGTTGAAATGGATGTTTTTAGAGAAACCTGGAAAGACCTGTATGAATGGATACACAGTGAAGTGAGAAGAATCAGAACAGTTTAAACAATAGTACAACTTTGTAAAGAAAAGCTATTATGAAAGACTTAAAAACTGATAAGTGCAGTGATTAACCATGACTCCACAGTATCAATGATGAAATAAGTTACTCCCCTCTTGATGAAGTTGGTGTAGCATAAGACATATCTTTCTGGATAAAAGTAATTTGTAGATTTGTATTGCTTTACTGTGATTATTTGTTGTAAAGGTCCTGTTTTTATTTTTTACTTTTGGGAGACTAGAAAGGGTAAAAGGAGTCAATTATATTGCCAAAAAAAAGAAGAAAATAGCCATTTATTTAAAAATTTAATATTTAAATAAAAATAAATCATTTAAAATTTGAAATATTAAAAAGAAAATGAACAAAAGAGAGCAGAAGGGACATCAGAAGGCATAGATAAACAGAATAGCTTTGAAGTAGCAAATCTGACCTCAGACACTAGTTGGGTGACCTTGGGCAAGTCATTCAATCCTGTTTGCCTCTGTTTCCTCACCTGTAAAATGATCTGCAAAAGGAAATGACAAACCACTCCAGTACCTTTGCCAAAAAAACTCCAAAAGGAGTCACAGAGTTGGAAATGACTGAAATGACCAAACAACTACAACAAAACTGAATTTACTGTGTGTGTGTGTGTGTGTGCGCGTGTGTGTGTATAATGTGCATATATCTATTTAAAAACATGCAATATATAGTAGAAATTTGCAGTTTCATATGTAATCATCATTTTCTGTCCTACTTTGTATATTCATATGCTCTTTTGGGGACATATGTTTTATGCAGAATAAAAAAGAAAAGGGAAATAAATGTTCATCAAGTTTGTCAATTAAAACATCACTGGTGACTTAAGGGAGCAATTTCAATTGATCAATAGGATTGAGAACTTGCTGGATTGATTAACTTGGAAGCAGATTTCTAGTGGAGTGTCCCAAAGATTAATATTTTTGTCAATATCTTGGTTGGAAGCTTTATCAAACCTGCTGATGGTGTAAAGTTGTGAGGAGTGGTTAATTCATTACATGACTGAGCCAAGATCCAAAAACACCTTGATGAGCTTGAATGATTACCCTATTGTAACAAGCTGAAATTTAATAGATATAAATGTAAAGGCCACTACATTTGAATTCAAAAAAATCCACTTTACCATGGTTAGAGGGAGGAGGTGTGGGTAAACAGCAGTCAATACAAAACAACAATACATAATAGCAGCCCAAAAGACTAATGTTCACATATTTCATTAGGAGGAGCATTGAGTGCATAACAAGAAAGTTGCCCTTCTTAGACATTGCATTTAATTCTGAAAGCCGTATTTTAGGAAGGATGTTGAAATGTAGCTGTGTCCAGAAGAGGCTTGAAGGGGGAGAGAAGATCTGCAAATGTGTGAAATGAGTATTAGTTGAAGAAACTGAGAATTGTTACCTACTCTAGAGAAGATTTAGTGATGATATGACAGATGGATTCAAGTATTTTAAGGACTTTCATGTAGAATGCTTTTTAGGGTAGAATTAGAAAAATGTAAGTGGAATTTGCCAAGAGGCAGATTTATGTTTGAAAGAATGAGAAAACTTATTAATAATTAGAGGTAGCCCAAATTGGACAGGGCTGCCTTGGGATGTAGTAGATTTGCTGTCATTTCTACTCACATGGAAGTTTGATAACCACTTGTTGAGAGAATTTCTGCATATAATATATTCAATCCACATCAGAGCAGAAAATTCTCTCAGTAAGTGAACACACACACACACACACACACACACACACACACACAGAGTTCTCACTTATTTATGTAAGAGGACCATTTTGTAAAGAGATTTTTATGTCATGTTGATTTGCCCATAGGTGTGGGGAATGGAGGGAAGCAGGAAAGAGGGGGCTGGCTGGTTTGACACATGGAGGACAGGTATAGAGAAATGAGAACAGCAGGAGGAACTTGGGACTAGCCATGTGGGGCTTGGTTCAGGACATGCCTGAACCAAGAGGAAGAAGGAGGGGGCCAGACACATTGGGGCCTGACACAGAGGTAAGACTGTAATGTTAATTATGCTAATGAGAGTTAAAGATCTTCCCAGCCCATTAATTGACCTGCCCATTAAAGGAAGCTTGATTAGTAGGGGAGATTTGTTTTATTTTCTTACTTTTTGTTAATTTCTAATGAGGCACTGGTTCATAAGGTTTGTGATGCATCCAGCTCTGAAAAGTGTATCCATACTCTGAGATGAGGTTTTGCTTTGGGGCTTACTCATTGGAAGTGTTCTTTTGGCCCAATGAGACTCTAGGTAGCTATTTAAGGAGACCCCAGCTTTGAAAACCTAGGTGTTGGTGCTTCTCTCTCTGGTGACTATGTATGTATGTAATGATCACACAGCTGGATCTGTCTGTTCATCTGTGATGTATGTAATGCTCATGGTCAGGCAGTTAGAAGCCTTGTCGGTCTTTATTTCTTTGCTTGTATTTTCTCCGTTGGTATATGAAATTAAAGAAGATTATTGACCCCTCCCCCCAAAAGTTGCCTTTCCTTTTGGAAAAGCAGATCGAAGAAACTGTTTCGGCAGATCCTCCTGGATATGTCAGGGTGCTTGCCTTTATAGACACATGGGGTGGAAGATAGAGAAGGGGTATCTGAACTCAGAAGGAAGATAGACACTCCAGGTGGACACCAGAGTGGATGGGTGGACAGGGCAAAGGTCTCATGTTCAAGTGCCATTCTGTCATCGGAGGCTGTTCTGCTTTTACTTGAAGATTTTTTTAAAGTTTTTTTTGGGGGGGTATGGTGTTGGTGATGCGTGTTGCAGAGCAAGGAGCAGGAGTGGAGAGGGAGAAAGAGAGAGAAAGCAAGAGAGAAAGAGAGAGCACAATGTATACTGTACAGAAACGTTAGCATGGGTATTTTTGGAATATGAATTTCTTTCAGAATTCTTTATGTAAAGTCAAATTTGCATAATGAGAATTTAGGTAAAGCAAGAGCTCTTTCAAGAGTCAGTCAGTCTATAGTGGTCTGCGTGCTAGTGTCCAGTGAGTTTTTCTATGGTAACAAACAATTTGCTTGTGGAATTGAATTGAAACGAAATCATAGGATCATAAATTGGAATATTCAGAGACCATACTGTGCAAACCATCCTTAGCACAAATTCCCCTCAACAAGTGGTCACCAAGCTTCTATTTGAGGGGAAGTGACCTGGTATATATTCTACAGACAGTATGTATTTTAAAGTTATAGACATAGTCACATAGAATGGCCCTCCAAGATAAGAGTAGACAATTAATATCAATAGAATGAGCACAGTACTGAACTCTTATGTTCCAGTATTTTGCTAATCATTTACTAGGCTACTCAGTTACTTGATGTTGTAGTTTCTTGATAAGAGAAACAGTGATTCAGACCTTATGTTTATCTCATAGGGACTTGGGAAAGTTTTAATGAAATGGTAGGCATCTCATGCTTTTCGAGTATTATATGAGATGCTTAGGGAGGCATATTAACTCTCTCAGGCTACTAGGGTACCATTTGGTACACTGTAGCACTGATAAACTAAATGGTACCCTTGGTAACTGGAAAGAGCTTTTGCAAAACTTATTTCAAAATAATTTTATTAGAGCTATGTCTCAACTTTTTCATGAAAACAAGCATGAACAAATAAATTCTATTTGTTTTTGTACCCTGTTATTTCAACTTTCTATAATAATTGCTGATAAACAACAAAACTGAATTCTTTACCTTTATCTTTCTTCTTATTACTGGAATTGGTACTTATTAGCAATGGGATGAGTGAATACAGAATGGATGAATAATGGAAATGAGGAATGCATGAGATCTGGATAATCTACAGACTAGACAATGATACTCCAGATAATTGGGAATTGATAACATTTTCAAAAAATACAAAAAAATGAAATCCTCTGTTTTTCTCTGTAGCATCTGCTTCTATTATCATGATGTACTGACTGTCTTTCTGGGTCTTTGTTGTTGTTTTTGATTGGTAGCAATGAAGGCAGCTGTACTGATTCAGAACTGGTACCGTTGTTACAAGGCACGGTTAGAACTAAGGAGACGCCAGGCCCTGAACATCTTTGAGTCCATTGAGTATGCGGATGAACAAGATCAAATGCAGGTCTGTACTTTTATCTAGTTCTTTTAGCCTCTTCCTTTGCAAATGTTTACTCACCACCCATCTTCTTAAAAAAAAGCATGTCAATAAACTTATATTTATTAAGCTCCTACTATGTGCCAGACACTGTGTGCTAGGCACTAGAGAAGAAGGGAATATGAAATAAATATAGTTCAGAAAAAATTTTCATTTTAAACTGAGGTGAACTGGCAGAGGACTCCCTTTAATGCTTTTTGCAAATGGCTAAATAATTTATATCCAGGCTGAACTTCAGTTACTAATGGGCAACTGTAATAGTAAACATTAACCACATTTTCCTGTAACTATCTTTGAATCACTCAAGGAATGAAGTAAGTGGATGATTTAGGGGGAGGATAGTACTTCTTGTGGTTCACAGAATCATGGGATGGTAGAGTTGAATGGATTATCTATATTAAGACATTTTTTTAATGAGAAAACTAAAGCTCGAAGAGTTTCGGTGACTTATAGTTAGTAGCAGAGTTGGTCCTAGAACTCAGGTTGTTTTTGTTGTACCAAAAAGATGGTCAGAAATCAAAATAATTTTTCGAGACTGGCTTTATTATAAATTAGGATTTAAGGGAGAGTTGCCCTACAGAAAAGCAGTTTTCTTACTAGCACAGTGCTAGGCATATAATACATGCTTAATTAATCCTTGTTTAATTTCTGATTTGTGTAGATTATCATACTTGACTTCCTTGTTGTTTACCCCTCCTTCCATATCCAACCAGTCGCTAAGTCTTGCTAATTCTACCTCCACAACATCTTTCACACACAGCCACCATTTTAATTTTGACCCCTATTATTTTTTCGCCTGAAATATTGCAACATATCACCGGTCTCCCTGCTTCTAGTCTCTCTGCTATCTAACTTCTCTTTCACACAGATGTCAAATTAAAATTTCTTAGCATAAATATGACCACGTTGCTATCCTACTAAAAATTTAGTGTTTCTCTATTGTCTTTAGAATGAGATAGAAAATCCTCAGCCCTCTTAATATAGTTGTCATGACCCTTTCTAGTTTTCTTTCATATTTATTCCCTTTTTCACATCCTCCATTCTAGTAAAACTAGTCAACTAGTTGTTCCCCATATCTGATGGTCTCCATTTATGTGGCGGAATAAGCTTCTTCCCCTGGTCCAGCATGTACTCTCTCCTCACCTTTGCCTGGTTTCCTGAAAAATGCAGCTCATCTGTCACCATGAAGCCTTTCTTTATCTTCCCCCTTGTCAGTGACAAAAAATAGTTGTCCTTCATTTTCAAAGAAGACCCTGACATCAGAGAACTGATGACATGACTTGCACTTGACTTTGTTTTGAGTGAGGGAGGGCTGTGCAAGGTCACCAACCTCCCTTTTTCTCCTCTTGAGTCATCTGCATCCAGTAATTCCTCAGGATGACTGGAGATGGCCCAGGATTCAATAGGAGCCTTGACATCTTTAGTCTAAGGCCTATTCAGGTACTCACTTAGAGTGATGTACTCAAGTCAATAAGCATTTATTAAATATCTACTCTGTGCAGCCATACTGTCCTAGGTATGAGGCATTCAAATATAAAAATAGAAATAGTTCCCCCAAAGAGTTTACTTTCTCTCCTCTTCTTCTGGGGTCATGTTTTGGATGTTCTTAGCTCTATATTATTTCTTTATTGTTGATGTTTTCATATGTCCTTACTTCATGAGTTGAGATTTTGTGTTAGGACCAGGCTATCTGTACTTCTGGAAGGAATGATAGGGTCTTGTTTGGTATTGATTTATATTATCTGGGTGATGGGGTGCTGTATTTTTCAAGCACTAACTTGTCAAGGTGGTCTGATCCAAAGTGTAATCTGATTGTTGCTCCTTAGGGTGAAACCCTTGACTAGACCCAGTCCCAGATTCAATTTCTTTGCCTCTCAGTATACACCTTTGGATTCTATGCTTTCTTAACATTTCTAAAAGCTATGGTGAGGGGCTTGGCTTTAGTTTCTGGACCCCTTCCTGCATTTGAAGTCTTCTGGTGTGCCTTTGTGTGGACCTGGGCTGGAAAAATGTCCCTAATATATTTTTTTCCTTATATTTTGGTCTTTACTTGATCTTATGTTATTTTTTTCCATCCTTGCTGAAACAATTGTGAGAGAGATAGACTTCTACTTCCACTCACTCTGTTATCTTCAAAAATCCTGTCCTACCTTCCAAAACACCCCTCTGATTTGTTGGCTTCTCTTTCTTTTCCTAGCCTCTTAATACATATGTGACAATGTGTGTCACTTAATCTGTGCTTCAGTTTACTTATGAGTAAAAAGAAGGGATTGGAACAGATGATACAAATAGCTGCAAGATAAAATGGTAAATGACTAAGTGTGTAAGAGCAGTACAGTCCTTTGTAAGAATAGTGATGAGGTGGAGAACATCTGAACAGGAATTCCTGTGTGCAATTTAACTAACCAGGTATATTTTTTAAAAGATGGAGATGTGATGTGGTGGGTATTTCACATAGAAGAAAGAGCATAAACCAAAAATTGGGCATCATGGACTATATAGGGGGATAGCAAATGGTGCAGTTTGGCTGGAGTAGAGTTGGGTGGGGGGTATAGTATGAAAAAAAAAAAGTAGAGTTGTACCAGGCAACGAAAAGACTTGAATGTCAAGTCAAGGAGTTTTAACCTTATTTAATAGTCTATAAAAAACAATTTAAGATTTTTCAGTAGAGGAGTGATGATCAAATAGGTGCATAATTCAGTTTAATTCAACAAACATTGATTAAGTGTCTATTTTGTAAGAGATGCCCCCCCACCCTATCTCCCCCAAACTTACTTCCTCCCGGTTTCTATTTTTGTCAGTGGTACCTCTATTCCCCTGATCAGCCGGCTTAAAAACCTTGATGTTATTTAAAAATTTTTCACTTTTCCTTCACGCCTAACATTTAGCTACTTACTTATCAAGCTGTGCCAATTACTTCACAGTCTCTGAAATCAGTCTCCTTTCCATCCCTTTCACTACCATTATCATCTGCCCCAAATGTTACAATATAACAAGTTATCCTTATTATAATAGCCCCCCAACCTTTGTTTTCCAACCCATCTTCCATGTAACTTCAAGATTGGTCTTATTTACGTACAGACATGAGCATGAGTCTGACGGTGCTCAAATCCCTTTACTTGATTCCCTACTGCCTAAACAGAGTTTAGCCTCCTTAGCTTGGCATTCAAGGCTCTTCACAATCTAGTACCACTCTATTTCCATAATCTAATAAAAATAACTAGAATTTATATACTTCAGTATTCTCTACATGACACTTGATGAGTATCTGTTTGTCTATAGAAGTTAGACCTTTTCTCTTTAGTAATAGTATATCCACTAATATTTGTTTATGGAAGTTAGACCTCTATTTAATAGTATATCCATTAATATCATAAACAATTCTTAATTCATCGGTGCACATTGTTGTTATAGGTCACCTATCCTTGGAATACCTTCGTCTTTCACTTACTGAACCTCTTAATAAACAGGTATTCTTCCAGACACTTTCTAGCTGTGTGACCCTGGGCCAGTCACTCAATCCTGTTTACCTCAGTTTCCTCATCTATAAAATGATTTGGAGAAGGAAATGACAAACTACTCCAGTATCTTTGCCAAAAAAACCCCAAAAAGTATCACAAAGAGTTGGACATGAGTGAAAACAACTCAACAACAACAATACAATTTTTCCAGACTGCCATAGGATTATAATATCCTTATTTTAACAGTAGATATAATTGTAGAGGGAGTATTTATTTGGTTGTTCTGATATAATTTTTGATAGATTGTAAGCTCCTTGAGGACAGAAACTGCTTTCTTTCTGAACTTGGTATTTTCCCCTAGCACTTAGCATAATACATTTTAAAAAACTGCAATATTAAGCAGCTAACTTAGAATGATGACATTTCTATCTTTAAAGAAGGCTGCCATGGAATAAACTTCATATTCCCCCTTCTATACCTCCTATTGACCTCAAATAAAAAATAAACAGAAAAACCCAAATGAAGATATTTGTGCTCTTTTTGGGTATTTTGTGACTTCATTGACATTTTTCTTTTTCCTTTTTTCTTTTTCTTCAGCTAGCCAACTTTTTCTCCTTCATGCTGGAAAACTATGCAAAGAACAAGGATGATTCAGGTAAGATGATAAGTTGAAAATAAAATTAAGAAGGGGCTTGGAAAGATAAAAAATTAATCTTTTATTTAAAATTTTATCTCTTGAAAGAATAAAAAGGAGGCTACCGTGAAGTTACAAATATTTTTGAACCCTTAGATAATTCTATTACTACTATTGCTACTACTACTACTAGTATTACTGCTACTACTACCACTACTACCATTCATACAGCACTTTAAGGTTTGCAAAGTGCTTTACATATGTTACCTTATCTGATCCTCACAACAATCCTGGAAGGTGGGTGCTACTATTATCCCCATTTGAGAATGAAAAAACCAAAACAGACATAGGTTAATTGATTTGCCTAGGGTCATACAGCGAGTGAATGTGTGAGGTTGGATTTGAACGCAAGTGTTCCTGACTGCAAGCCCTCTGTTCTTTTTACTAAGCCATCTAGCTGCCATGTTATGTATAACCCAGGTTTCTAGCCTTAAAGATTTTACATGAGACTCTCTTAGTTGATGGAGAGAATGATGATGTGACCATGTATGACAACTTGAGGGGCAGTATTGGTGTAAGAGATTTGAAGAGGAAAGACATTCTTCATCTTTGTTTGAGAGAGGCTTACAGATCCTCTGCATGTCTGCCAATTCCCAAAGTCTTTCTTTTTTCTCTGAAAGAAATCTGGAACCACCTGTGAATCTTTCAAAGAAGGAATGAATGAGTCTTCTCTCCAAAGCTCTGATAACAATAACTCCTTAAGGTTACTATAACCATTTTCTCTACCAATCAGGATAGTTTAGGCAAATTACTCCAGGCTGCATAAAAGGTTTATATGATTTCATTTGATCACAATGGGATACATACTGATCCGGAAGTTGAGACTAGAAGAGGTAAAGTGACTTACCCTGGGTCAATACAGAGTATAAATGTCTGGAAAATTCATTCTATGGGAACAGAATTTTTGTAAAATTTCTATTTTACAAATATATTCTAAGGCCAACACTATGTCCACTACATTACCCAGGCTTCATTATTGCCTTAGAATGTATGGTTACAAACAAATGAGAATCTAAATGCATTTTCTAGGAGGTAGTTTCCAGGCATATAAGCACATTACTTTTTTACCTGACTTCCTAGTGTTGATTCCATTCAGAATGCCTGTGATATTTTATCACATTTATAAGCTAGATAAAAACCCTACCAAGACTGGTGGGAAAAGTGATGTTTTAATGATATTGATTTGAAATGTCCCTGCAATTTTCTCCATTACACTAAAGTGTTTAATGATCTGTGGAAGCCTTTTTAATAGTGAATAGTTCCTGTGACCAAATTTGATGGAGAGGGGAGGGGAAAAAATTTTCCTCATTCTGTTTGTTGTAGATCTTTGCAATCAATTTCTCTTCCTCATCGTCAGTAAAGTGACTTCTAAAAGGAAATTTAATGGAGAAATGTGTCTATATTACCTCTATCAATTGCCCATCCTTGTGGCCTATTCAACTGATAATTCATAATCTTTTAATTCCTACTGTCAAATATATAGAATTAAACTGACCATTTCATAGTCACCCATATTTTGAAATACCAGTGATCTTTTGAGAAAAACTTAAGATCATCTATCATATCTCAGAGTTTAGGCAATATCTGACTTCTTAGAGTTTCTAGACAGTTAATTACACAGTAATTAAGATTTTCTTCTTTTTCACGTTGTTATTTATCGGATACTTCCATAATCTCAGAATCAAAATAAGGACTAAAGACCATGTTCTCTACATAAAGGTTCTGGTCAGATTTAGGACCATTTCTATGTTTTCCCATTGATGCTAAAATAATTTTTTCCCTTTGAATTGATAACTTCTATAAGGAAGTTAGAATTTGTGTTCAACATATTTTCTATTATCTTTTAAAATTTAAATGTTTCATTGATGTGTTTAATTTTTTATGCATCAATCACCAACCAATAATACCATTCCACTACCTTCTTTTACAAAAGCAACAATAAAATAATATTAAAGCGAAACCATCCAATGTAGCCACCATGATTGACAGAACATATAAGATTTTGCTCCTGTAACTGACCGCCTCTTAACAAAGAGCAAGGAAATACGCTTCAATATTAGTCATCTAGAGTGAATAGTGGTCACTGTATTTTATCTGTGCCATCCTTTCAGTTCACTTTTATTCATGTTACTGTAGTCACTGTGCATAATGACTTTCATAAAAATCTAGAGAATAGATAGTATTTAGGAGATCTTGAATTATTTTTTCCCTTGGTTATTTATTAGCTTTACGTGGAAGGTAGGTAAGCTTGATTAATAACACTGGTCTAATTAAAAACCTATTTTGTTCTCAGAATTGTTTTTGTTTAATCCTGGGTATTATGGGGCTATCTGGGTAGACTAGATTGATTGAGTGGGCCAGAGTCTTGGTTGAAGCTAATATATTAGATTTTATGTATCTATAGATCAATTAATGCCCTAATGGAAAAACATTGTCCAAAGGTCAAAGTTTATACTTAGCATCTCAGCCAAGCATTTTTCAAATGTGTGCCATCAGTTCCAAGGAAGTGTGGATTGCTCTATACTGGAAAACCTATCATTACTCCTGGAAAATATTGGAACTGAGCTAATAGAGCAATTCTTTTTCCATCTTGTGCTCATATGCCTAGTTCTCCCCAATCCAGATCCAGGTAACAATTACCTATATGATCCTTATCCCTCTTCTGTCAAGAAGTTTAGTACCAGGCTCTAAGTCTTCCTTTCTATCCCAACTTCTGCCTTTATTCTAAGGATTTCAACATATATGTTGATGTTTTCTCAGGCATCCTCCCCCATCAGTTCCTCCGTTGTCTCATCTCCCATGATCTACTCCTCCATTCCTCCTTCACACACCTCCGAAGGATGGTCACACCCTAATTCCCACATCACCCACAGTATTACTTCCATAATCAAGAATTCTGATATTCCCTTATCTAAGCTCATTATTCCCTGTGCTTCATTCCTCCTGAATCTATCTTCTGTCTTCTTTGTGACCTCTAGTCTCTCCATCTCCCCGACTTTCCCAGGCTGCTCTGGCTTCACTGTCCCCTTTTCCCAGTCTTGACCCTATAGTTAACCAATTCATCATTACACTGTCCTCTACTCTTGTGTCTCTTGCCCTTGCCCTGTCGTTGCTTTATCATGTCAATCCTCAATTCTGGATTATTCTGACCATCCATCTCTTCTTTCACTCATGTGATCTGAATGCGCTAGAGGTAATCATACAATCTGTAGATTTGTTCTACTGCAAGTTTAAGTTATCTAATATCAGCTACGTCTTACTGCAAGAAAGGCAACCTTTTTTTTTTTTTCTAATTGACCATCACGGTCTCCGCAATTACTTTTCTGAAACTGCAGCTCTCCGTAGGCCTCCCATGCCATTCATTTTCCTCAGCTTTTTAGGACTTTACCTCCGACTCTACTGAGAAAATAGAAGCCACTTCCTTAGCGCTTCCTCTTCTTCCATTATCTACATCTCAAAACCCCTCAGCATTTTTTCCTCAGTCATTTCCTGTTCTCTCCTCCTTTAATCGAGATTCTGATGCAAGATCTCTTCATCAAGGTTAATCCCTCCACTAATACCCTTGATCCCATCTCCTCTTGTCTTATTATGCAGATTACTCATAATTATTTCTCCCTTCTCTCTTCCTCTCTAATATTTAATCTCTCCCCGAATCCTTTCCTACTGCTTACAAATATGCCCAGATCTTTCTATCCTAAAAAAAGAGAAAATCCCTCACTTGCTCCCTGTGCTTTCAAGCATTTCTCTTCCAAGGCCAAACTCCTGGGAACATTTGTCTCTATTTTCTCTCTTCTCCTCTTTCAGTCTGACTTGAACCTCACCCTCAGCAGGAAACACTCTCGTCAGAGAAATCAATGATGTTTTGATTGGTGAATCTGACAGTTTTATCTCAATCCTTATTCTTGTTCCTTATGTGACCCAGAAGTCTAGCAAATATGGTCTTCATACCTGATCGGAAACTCAAAACAGAGAAAAAAGTATAGACCAATACAGCTGATGAACGTTGATGTGAAACATTTAAATAAAATATTAGCAAAGAGGCTATGACACCCTATCACAAAGATTGCGCACTTATGGCCAGACAAGATTTATGACATGAGTGCAGATTTGGTTAAATGTTTAAATAAAGCTATGAACATAACTGACCATATCAATAACAACTACAAAATCACATGATTATATTAATATATGCAGAAAAAGTTCTTGACAAAATGCAAAGCTCATTTATGCTGCAACAGTAGAAAAAATAGAAATTGATGAAATTTTCCTTAAAATGATAAGTAGTATATGTCTAAAACCGAGTCAACATTATATGTAATAGAAATAAGCCAGAATCCTTTCCAGTGATACCAGGAATTAATATTTGCTATAGTTCTAGAAATGCTAACTCTAATAATAAGATAAGAAAAAAATTGAAGGAATAAGAACAGGACAATAAGAAACAAAATAATCACTTTGTGCAGATTATGTGACACTTAGAGAACTTTAGAGAGTCAATTAATAATTTAATTGAAACAAAAATATTAGCAAACTTGTAGAATATAAAATAATTACATACAAGTTAACATTTGTGTTTATCACCAAAAAAGAAGAGAAGTTCCATTCAAAATAACTACAGAATACAGAAACACTTGGGAATCTGTTTACCAAGATATGCACAGGAACTATATAAATACAAAACTAGAACATTTTATGAAAATAAAGACATAACTCAATAATTGGAGAAATGTTAATTGTTCATGGATAGGTTGAGCCAATATAAGAAGTATGACCATATTACTTAAATTAATTTACCTAACCAGTGCCATACCAATCAAACTGCCAAAGGAATACTTTGTAGAGCTAGGAAAATGATAACAAAATTTATCAGGAGGAAAAAAATGGTCAAGAATATAAAGGTAAATAATGAACAAAGTAAGAGAAAAAGGGACTTAGCCATGCCAGAGATCAAACTATGCTCCACAGCAGTAATAATCAAAATTGTTTAGTAGTTATTGAAAAATAAAGAGATTGATCAGTAGAACAGATAGGTATACAACACAATGAAGCAAACAAATATAGTAGTTTAGTGTTTGATAAACCCAAAGTCCCCATACTAATGGGATAAAGACTCAGTATTTGAAAAAAAAACTTTTGGGAAAACTTGGCAGTATTCTGGCAGAAATTAGGATTAGACTTAACACTTGATACCATACACCAAGATAAGCTTCAAATGTATATACAGTATATAAAGAATGTTATACCATAAACAAATTAGAGGAACAAGAAAGAAAATACCCTTCAGATTTTAGGACCATAGAAGAGTTCTTAACCAAATAAGAGATAGAGAGTATCAGAGAAGATAAAAGGAAAAATTTGGATTATGTAAAATTAAAAACTTTTCTTCACAAATAAATTCAAAACAGCTAAAATTATAAGGAAAACTGTTAACTAGGGATAATCAGTTGCCCAGTCTTTCTATTTGGCAAACAATTCCCATATCTTTGCCAAGAGAACTAATGGAGTCACTAAGAGTCAGACATGACTAAACAACAGTGACTTCCTATTGTTTCTATGATAAAACACAAGCGCTTCTTTTTAACTTTTAAAGTCCCTCACAATTTGGATCCAGCCCATTTTAGCAACTTTTTTGGGTATTACTCTCTCCTACATTCTGAAATCCATTCAAACTGACTTTCTCCCTGTTACTCACACACAGAACTATGGCTCCCATCTCTGTGACTTTCATTGTCCCCTCCCTGTGCCTGGATGTACTCCCTCTGTACTTCTGCCTCATAGATTCTCTTTCTTTCTTTAAGATGTATCTCGGGTGCTATCTTCCCAAATGATTTTTTCCTCCCAAATTAACTATTTATTTAACTATTTTGTATTTCTTAACTTTATATTTATGCTGCATAGAATTTAAATGTACTTGTTATCTCATTAAAAAATAAGGTCATTGTGAGTAGAAATTGTTTCATTCTTTGTCTCCAGCACTTAGCTCATGTCTAGCACATAGTTGGCACTTAATACTTGTTTATGGGATTTGACCATGGTCATTTAGTTCATTTAGAAATATCACCATGATATTTCTATATGAGAACAATGCTGTGTTTCAACAGTTGCTTTTTTCCCCCTTCTAAACTATTTTTCCCTTTTCAGAAAATCTGCATCAAATTTTTGGCAAGTCAGAACAGCGAAAATCAGACCCAGAAACTCTTATCCGTAGTATAGAGGTATCAGATGCTTATTATGGTCCTCGGCTAAAATTCCCTCTCACTTTTGCTGATGTCATACTTCTTATTGATGCTTTCAAGGAAAAACAGGCAAGTAGAGATGTTGGAGCTATACTGATTCAAAAACATGTATATCACCAGTATTTTAACACTGTTGAAAATGTTTTTAGGAATGTTATTTTTCTCAAACCAAGACTTGTTAAGATACCGATGATGATAGATTGTTTACTTCTGTTTTACATTTTATAAAACATTCTTCCAAACAATTGGACATTTCAGACTCATGGAAGTAAAGTTGTAGTGGTATACCCTCATTTTGCAAATGAGCTAAAAGAAGGGCTAAGTGACTTAACTAGTCAATATTTAGGAAAGTGAGGGCTCAAACCCAGATCCCCTGACTTCAGTTTCATTTTCTGTTTGCATCACACCTGCTCTCTGAAGACATGCATCTCCAGAAGACCAGTTTGTGCTTCTGAGACATGCTGGCCTGATTGAAGGCAGCAATTATGTCTTTTAGACATGATAGCCATGCTAGTATTTCTATATAATGCACCATGTTTCGAAGATTAGTTTCGGAGTCATTCTCTAGGCATGTAGAATAATGGTAGTCTAGGACAGACAGGATTTTATAGATTATTGTCTGAAAGTATCAACCTTGTAAGGAAGCCCCTCCTTGCTTTCCAATCTAACTCACTAAACAAATTAATATTCCTTTTTTAATGGGTATTCTTTTGTCCCAAACTGTGATTTCATTGGTATATGAAACTCTTAAATGAGTTATATAGATAACTATGCAGCTATGCACATCAGCAAATCTGCAAAGAACGGTTTTAGCTTAAATTTTGGGGGTGGGGGAAGGGTATGGTACTGAGAAGTTCTTACCCTAGGTCACTCAGTGAATCAGGTAAATAGTGAGAGGAGTGAGATCTCCATCTATTGCAACATGTTCTTAGTACATTTTTCTCTACTTTATAGGCTAAAATTGATCCAACTTAGTTTTTTCTTAGAAATTATTTATAGTTGAATCCCTTGTAGTTTTTTGCTTCCATCTTTGTTGTTTAATAGTTGGTTTATTTTTTATTTTTTTCTTAATTTAAATAGTTGCAGTAAGATTTAACTAAGGATTTTTGTTGTAGTTTGGTCTTGTCCTACTTTTTATTTGGTACACTTTTGTAAGCCTTTTACGATAAGCTGTATCTAAAGCAGCTTCCTATAATGGAAGACAGATCAATGACCTTCAAAAAATCAGTTCCTAATGTATTCATGGAAACATGTACTCTTAGAATTGGAAGGGACCTCAGAGGCCATTTATGAATCATGAATTCCCTCTGTGACAATTGTGATAAATAGTTATTCAGCTTCCATTTGAAGACTTTCAGTGACAGACAACTTAGTACCTTGTCTTCACAAGCCATTCCATTGATGGATAGCCCCAATTAATTGAAAGTTTTTCTTTATATTTCCTTCCTGTTCCTGGTTCTATTTTCTTGACTCAGAATGATGGAGATTAATTCCTTTTTAAGTGGTAGGACTTCAGATACTCCAAGATAAAAAAATAAATCATGACTCCTCTAAATCTATTTTTTTTTCCAAAGCAAAATATCCTAACCATCTCTGGTTTCTTCCTGTGGATTGACTTTGATTTCTGAAGTCCTTCTGCTCCTCCTTCTCCCTCAGTTGCTTTCTTTTGCATTTACCTATAGCACATATAGGCAGGACACACTTGTATCTAGGAGAATAAAAGAATGTGTAATTATATGATTTTAAAAGCAAGCACCCTGACACATCCAGGAGGGCCTGCTAGCACAGGTTCCTTGATCTGTTTTTCTAAAAGGAAAGGCAACTTTTGAGGGGTCAACAATCACTTTAATCAAGCATCTATATTATTCACTTAGTTTAGGGGAAAAAGTCAGCCCCCTGAACTTCAGAGAAAATACAAACAGAGAAACAAAGATCAACAAACAGGGCTGACCATAAGAATGCAAATATAGTTACCAGAGAGGCAAGCACTAAACATCTGGGTTTTCAAAACAAGGGGTGAGGGTGAGGAAGAGGGCCCCTCCATCTCCTTAATGGCTTCCCAAAGTCTCATCTGGCACACAAACCTTCTTCCAAAAACTAAGCCCCAAGTAAAACCTAGCTTCAAAGTATTTATACACTTTTTAGAGGTGTTGGGCAGGACTCTATGACTCAGTGCTTCAATAGAATTTAACAAAAGGTATTTAATGGGTAATTAGAAATTAACAAAATTAATTAACATTAACATAATTAATTAATTAATTAAACTAATTAAAATTAACAAAAGGTATTTAATTTAAAAGACCTATTAATGGGTGGGGGAGATCTTTAACTTGTTCTCCCACCCACCATTAACCTTAAATTACCATTATGGTGATGAAAATAAGGCTGCAGTTCCTGGTATTTTATTTGACCTTGAAGGTATTTTGTATTCTGTCATACCTGTGGAGTTCCTGTTCTTTTATACTGCCATGATGTCTATAGTAGTATTTCAAACAAGAAGAGTTAATTGGCAAAGTGGGTAGAGTTCTGGGTTAGGAATCAGGAAGACTTGAGTTCATAGGTGGTCTCGGACACTTACTAGCTTTGTGGACCTGGACAAGTCATTTAACCTCTAGTTACTTCAGTTTCCTCAACCATAAAATTGGGGTAGTAGTAATATTTACCTTCCATGGTGGTCACGAGGACCAAATAAGCTAATCCTTATAAAGCGCTTAGGACAGTACCTGGCACATAGGAAGCGCTAGGCAGTGACTGTCACTTTTATTATTGTTACTCGGTGCGTGACCCCAGGCAAGGCACTGAACCTCTCTTTACCTCAGTTTCCTCTCTAGTAAAGTGGAAAAAATAATATCCCCTACTTCCTGGGTCTTTGCGAGGATCAAAGGAAGTTATAACACTCAAGTTCATCAAATTAAAGGAAGTAGGAACAGAAGGGAAACTTATTGGTGTATTAGGGCATCAAGGTACACAGTGGATAGAATGCCAGGCATGAAGTCAGGAAGACCTTGGTTCAAATCTAGTCTCAGACATTTATTAGCTGTGTGACCTTGGACAAATAACAATTGTTTGCTTCCACTTGCTCATATGTAAAATGACTTGGAGAAAGAAATGGCAAACCAACTCTAGTATCTTTGTCAGGAAAACTCCAAATAGAATCACAAAGAATCAGACATGACTGAAAATGACTAAACAATAATAAGAACATTACTGTATATGTTTGGGTCCCACAGACAATATGGGACATGGGGATGGGGTGGTGTTTGGACCTGTGATTCCATTGGCATATGGAACTCGCAGGTAAGGAAAACCTCTTGTTCCAGTGAAAGTGACCACTTCAGCAACATTAAGCCTTGGAGAGTTTTCTTTTTTTTTTTATTAAATTATTTTATTTGTTTTCAGTTTTCTACATTCACTTCCATATATCTTAGATTTTTTTCCCCTCATTACCCCTCCTTCCCCCTCCCTTCCCCATTCTCTCCCCGACATGGATTACAATCTTACGTAGGTTCTACACATACATTCTTATTAAATACATTTTCACATTAGTCATATTGCAAGAAGAATTAAAATAAATAGGAGAAACCATAAAACAAAACAAAACATAATACAAAAGAAAATGGTCTGATTCATTCTGCAGTCTAATTCCATAGTTCTTTCTCTGGATATGGAAGACATTTTGCCTCAACAGTCCATTGGGAATTTTTTAGGTCCTTGCATTGCTGTGAAGGGCTAAGTCTACCAGAAAAATTGTTCTCCTGGTTCTGTTCCTTTCACTCAGCTCATATAAATCCTTTCAAGCTTCTCTGAAGTCTTCCTGTTTGTCATTTCTTATAGCACAATAGTATTCCATTATGTTCATATATCACAACTTGTCCAGCCATTCCCCCATTGATTCCCCTCGATTTCCAGTTCCTGGCCACCACAAAGAGAGCTGCTATAAATATTTTTGAACATATGTGGTCCTTTCCCATTTTTATGCTCTCTTTGGGATACAATCCTAGAATTGATATCGCTGGGTCAAAGGATATGCACATTTTTGTAGCCCTTTGGGTATAGTTCCAAACTGCTCTCCAGAATGGTTGGATCAGCTCATAGCTCCACCAACAATGAATTAATGTTCCAACTCTCCCACATCTTTTCCAACACTTATCATCTTCCTGTTTTGTCATGTTAGCCAATCTGATGGGTGTGATGTGGTACCTCAGAGTTGTTTTGTTTTTCATCTCTCTAATTAACAGTGATTTAGAGCATTTTTTCATATGACTATAGATAGCTTTAATTTCTTCCTCTGAAAACTGCCTGTTCATATCCTTTGACCATTTATCAACTGGAAAATTACTTGTATTCTTTACATTTGACTCAGTTCTCTATATATTTTAGAATGAGATCTTTATTACAGACACTAGTTGCAAAAATTCTTTCCCAGTTTTCTGCTTCCCTCCTAATCTTGGTTGCATTGGGTTTGTTTGTGCAAAAACTTTTCAATTTAATGTAATCAGAATTATCCATTTTGCATTTCATAATGTTCTTTATGTCTTGTTTGGTCAAAAATTTCTTGGAGAGTTTTCTAAAGCAGTCAGAGGTTAAATAACTTGCCAAGGGTCACACAATGCATATTTTGTATCAGATGCAGGATTCAAGCCCTAGCTGAGCTTCCTGGCTCTAGGGACAGTTCTCTGACCTTTCAGCCACCTGTTTCTATTTAGGGTTCTATATTTTGTTTGCTTTAAGATAGAAGTAATTAGGGTACATACCTCTTCTAGAAAACTGACTGACTGCAAAGGTACTTCAGATCACCCATTTCAAGCACAGAGGCCTCTCAAAGTTCAAAGCAGCATCTGAGGATAGGATTTTTTGGTTTTATTTTGTTTTGTTGCAGTTCCTATGCCTCTGGCAGTTCAGTTTTATTTAACAGCATCCCATCCTTAAAATCAGCATAGGTATTCAGTGTCAGTAAAAAGGCAAGGTATAAGCAAACGTTCAACAAATACAACCATGCTTTAGAGATTGAGCTCGGACCTGTGATTTCATTGGTATAGGGAATGCCCAGGTAAGGCAAATCCCTCTACCAATATAGGTGAGCACCAGGAGAGAGTTCAGATTTAGCCTCAGACACTACCTGTATAACTCTGAGCAAGTCACTTGACTTCTGCCTCCATTGGAGCCGATAATAACTTCTGACTCCCAGGGTTGTGCATGAAGTGAGATACCTGTAAAGCACTTGGCACATTGCCTGTAGTTAGCACTATATGAATGTTAATTATCATTAATTATTATTACTATAGCTGTGATGTCAAACTCAAGTAGAAACAGAGGCCACTAAACGGTATTGGAATCCTATTGACTTCGTAATATCATATTCTCGATGTTTTGTTATACGTTTTATTTATATTTAATTATATTTTAAAATTTTCTTAAATATTTTTCAAAGACATTTTAATCTGGTTTTGTCGTCGCTTGTGGGTGTTGTGTGGTTGGGTGGACTGAGGGACACCTCAATTTAGAACATTAAAAGGTTAAATGACTGGCCCAGAGTTACAGAGCCAGTATATATCAGAGACAGGACTCGGAACCAAGTCTTCCTGGTTGCCAAGTCACCTGTCAACCAAAACCATTGTTTCCCCATATGATTATGTGAACTCGAAAGGTACAATAATAAATGCAAATAAAAAATCATCATTTGGAATCATGGCCCCTCACATTCAAACCTCAGTCTCCCAAGGACTCTGCTGTCCTTTTCGCTTCTCCCGTTACCTAAGACCCTCTTTAATAAAATTTCTATGGATAAACCACAAAAGGATTATCTGCTTGAAAATAAATTGAGAGATGACTAGGGAGCTTGAAAATAGCCTTGAATGACCCACGTCTACATAGTATAGCTATAGGTTTCGATACCATGATGGCCTCAATTTTTTCTTACAGATACTGCATGCCCGCTATGTGATGCAAGTATTACTAGAAGTCAAGAAGGTCTTGCAACAGTTGCCAAATATCGTTCCCATAACAACCACCTCATCCAAGGAACTGACAATATGTGGTAATGTCAAATTCTGAACAGTCTCATAAAAATGACTGATTTTGCACAATTTTAAAAGGTGAAAGTTGCCCTATATTAAGTTGGGAAAAGTAATAATATTGAATTATCCATGAGGATAATTCTAATTTCGATTTCTCCCCCGTTGTATGTAGGAAAGAAGCATGGGAGAGATAAAGGATTTTTGGTATTTTCCACAGGCACATACTTTTCTAATATTTTATGCTGTTTTCTTGGTCTTCTTTTAACCCCTTCAGCCCTCTGTCTTTCCTCAGAATTACTCTTTTTAGTATTTGTCATTTGTCACTCAACCGTTCCTTTTTGGAATGGGACTCTATTGTGCTCCCAGGAAATTCACCATTAGGAAACTCTCATCCTTCAAGATTGCATCAGGGTTGGTACTCACACCTTATACACTCTATAACATCTGCATTCAGAGCGAAGGGTTGGAAGGTGGAGCTAGGAACTCCTCCCAAAGCTTCCATTTAAAAAACACTCCCAGATCAATCATCTCTTCTTCTCCCACCTTCATTTCTTAATTCCTCCTTTGCACTAGACACCATCATTCACCTTCCCCACCCCTCCTATCTTCAGATTTCTCTTGTGTATTGTTTTCCCTGTTTTGAGGGCACAGACTATCTTTTTCTTATTTGTAACCCCAGACCTTAGCACAGATCCTGGCAATAGGTGGTGCTTAATAAATGTCTGTTTATTGACTGACTGTATTTCTTACATTGGTTATGTAGTTGAAGGAGGATCATAAAGCCTTTTGATGGTTGCTGTAGCATTTCCCAGCTGGTCTTTAGCTTTTAGGAAGAGCAGGAACATTTTAGAAATCTGTTCCTTCTGAAGTTAAATAATATGATTTGAGATTTTGCTACAGTGTAGGCAAGCCTGACAGGATGTTGCTCACAGACACATTACACAGCATAGTTCATTACAGTTGGTGCAAAGCATGCCTGTAACTATCATGGAATGGCTTGTATAGAATAACAATCCCAGTAACTGTTGAAACTTTGAGTCACAAAACAAAACAGGTTTCTTCCTCCCTTCCTTTCTTCCTTCCTTCCTTTTCTCTTTCCTTCTTCCTTTCTCTTTATTTTTCCTCTCTTTTTCTTTCTCTCTTTCTTTAAAAAAACAAAACAAAACTTTCCTCTTATTCTGGTGGGTGGAATAAGAATTGGTGATCTAATTAGGCTATTTCCATTTCTAGTATCTATTATTGGCCACAGGGCTTAATTTAACAACTTGTACTCCTGAGATGTGTGACATGGGAAATAGGTGGCTCAGATGTTCAATGAAAAAGGGTGAGAAGTTCATTCACTTCTTTGATTGGATTGTTACCTCATAGTTCATCATTATCACAAAGGCTGTTGACTTGTACAAATAATCAGGATGTATTTCCATGGCCATACAGCAGAGATTAGTTCATGTGTTGTCTTGACTTGTCTTAGGGTACCATATGCACTAAGGCAAATGCAAACTCTCTTTTATTCTAGTTTGAGTCAAGGACCAAGGAAACAGATAGGGATGTCTGCAAGATCAGAAGGTTTCTTTTAATTTTCTAAGCTGAATCCGTAGCTACTTCTCTATTTTCCTTCTTGGGTGAATCAGTCTGGGTAGGAGCGAATTGTATGGAAGGTGCTAAGAGTTCAGTGCAGGACTACACATAATGATAACAGTATCACCACCAATAGTAACAGTCCATATGTTACGATTTACAAAGTGCTCAGATTCCCTTGATTCCGGTTCTAGTATCTGTGCCACTTAACGGCAGGAATCGATGCCATCTCTTCTAATCCCTTAACTTTCCAAATGAGATTGTTAGTGATGGCATTACTTGAATACAGATTTCTCACACTCCAAAACCATTGTAGCTGGCTTCTCGTCTGCTCCATTCTTTTCATTTTAGAGGTGAGAAAATTAAGGTTATAAAGACTAGCTGGTGACAGAGATAGGATTAGACATCTCAAACTGGATGTTGAGTAGATATATTAAACTTAACATCTCCAAAACAAAACTCACTGATTTTTGCTCTTGTCCAAGGTTGAGGAACCTGTGGCTACAAGGCTTATGTAGCCTTCTAGGTCCTCAAGTGCAGCTCTTTGATGGAATCCAAACTTCACAGAACTGTTTTGGATTCCATCAAAGGGCAGCACTTGATGGCCACATGTGGCCTCGAGGCTGCAGGTTCCCCACCTCTACAACCCTTCTCCCTCCTAACTTCTCTAGTATTGTAGAGTCATTCCTCCCAGTCATTCAGACTCAAAACCTAGGTCTCATCTTTGACTTCTTACTATCTTTCACTCTCCATATCCAATGTGTTGCCAAGGTCTGTTGATTTCATCTTTGCAACATCTCTGCATCTGCCCCCTTTTTTTCTTTGATATTGTATTACCTTGGTGCAGGACCTCATCTATTCATGCTTGTACTATTGCTATAAACTTGCTGGTGGCTCTGCCTCCTGATGTCTCTCTCCACTTCAATCCATCCTTCAGTCAGCTTCCAGAGGGATTTTCCTAAAGCACAGATTGGACCATGTTTCCCTGCTAGTCAACAAACTCTAGTGACTGCCCATCACTTCCATGGTCAAATACAGTGTTTGGTGTTTAAAAATTTTCATAATGTATTCATCCTCCTGTCCTCCCATACACAACTTTCCAGTCTTCTTATACCATATTCCTCACCATGTACTTTTCAATCCAGTGACACTGGCCTCTTTACTTTTCCGTGAACAAGACACTCCATATCTTTCTGGGCATTTTCTCTGCCTGTTCCCCTGGCCTGGAATGGCCTCCCTCTTCATTTTTGCTAACTGGATTCCCTGACTCCCTTCAAGTCTCAACTAAAATCGTTTTGTCTACAGGTATCATTTCCTAATCCTTCTTAATTCTAGTACTTTAATAGTTTAAATATTTTGTATTTTTTTGAATATAGCTTATTTTCACATTTCTTTTTTTGCTTGTGGCTTCCTCCATTAGATTGTGAGCTTTTTGAGGGCAGAGACTGTCTTCTGCCTCTTTTTGTATTCCCAGAACCTAGCCCAGTGCCTGGAACATACTAGTCATTTAATGAATGTTTATTGACTGACTACTTGTCTTGGAAATTATTAGCTTCCACCTTGGCTATGGAAAGCCAAAAAGCTATGCAAAGTAGAAAGAAAATTCAAACTCAGCCTTTGAGGCAATGCAAGATTCTGGATAGGCAATTCACATCCAAGCTACCTAGCATTAACAAGGGTGAGAGAGTTGGAGATAAAGGTGCGACTTTAAAGGATACACTCAAGAAGATGAAAGCATGGCATCTGAGGAGAAGACAAAAGCAGTTACAGATTGTAGGAGTAACACATAGGGTGTAGGCAACTAGACTCGTTGGAACAACCAGAGGAGAAGACTAGAAATAGGGAATCAACTTCAGACAGAAGTTATTGGTAATGCTAACATTCTATAATTTAATTCAATGCAGCAAGCAGTTATTAAGCACATACTAAGCTTAATACACTGTACTAGATATTGGGAATGTAAATTAAAAAAATTTAAAAAGCCATCCCTGTTCTCAAGAAGCTGGCCAATCAAAATATTTTATTCAGATGTTAAAGCAAATGATACTGTGTAAAATATAGCATTTTATGTTGCAGAAAAACAAGGCAATACTTTCAGTGTCCATTTTTATATATACAAGTACCACCTTATATAGAATTTTATTTGTAGTGAAAATATATCCTCATAGTCTTTCCCATAATGTAACCAGTATTTTTATAAATAAAAAATTAAAATTCCAATTTCTTAAAGTCAGAAGGAACTTTTTCCTATAGAACTTTTCATGGCATTTCATGGAGTATAAATAAGGGTCCATAGAACATTTCATTTTATAGACATAGTGCAAATACGCAACCATGAAGAGGCATAGCCAAGATATACCCAGGTATTTTAATGAAAAAAATTCAGGGTTCTTTCCGATCCACTTTGAAAATAAATATATTTTTTGCTTCTTATCCTTAACAATAGGTCAAACCCAAATCTCTGAGAATCCTTCCTGAAGGGTTTAAGGAAATATCTTTTTTTTGGGGGGAGGGGTATATTTTAAATAATAAAAAGACTTTAGATCTCATTACTTTTAGAATAAATTTTGAACGAGTTGACCACACACTGGCCCCCTCTCAACCTATCAACACAGGTCTAGATGCCTCTCTCTCTTTACATCTATTTTCTCTTTTGTTTTCATATTGAACCCTTCCATAGTTTTTCTCTTAAAGGATGATTCATTTTCCCTGATAATGTGGACTATGGAGAAACTTTCTCAATTCCTTCCCTTTTCAGAGGCAACTAGGGGACAAATTGGACAAAGTAGATGGAGTTCAGAAGACCTGAGAATGAACCTGTCTCAGACATTTACTAGTTGGGCAAATCACTTAAGCTTTCTCACACCTCAGCTTCTTCATCTGCAAAATGGGGATGATTATGATACTAGCACTGAATATCAAATAAGATAACAATTATAAAGCCCTTGGTCAAACCTTTAGTATCTTGTAGGAGAGAGGCTGATTTCTACTTGGAGCATAGATCACTTGCAACAAAAATACCAATACTTCACTCTGTATGTGAAGGCTATATATCCTACTTGTATTGGACATATTACAAATGGGATTCTTTTTTGGAGACATAGATTAGATGGTTCCTGACTTTCCTTCCAGACCTGAAGTTCTGTGATTTTATGAGATCACATCCTTAATCTTAAATTTATGTCATATTGAAACCCATCTTTTCCGTCCTCCTTCTCTCTCTCAGATCCATTTTAAGTCCTCACTTTTTGCCTGGATTATTGGGACCGTTTCCTAAATAGTCTTCCTGTCTTAAGTCTTCCCTTCACAACACTGCCTAATGAACTTTCTGTCTTTTTCTTTTTTTTTTTGACTGACACACTATGGGAAGAGTTAAAGCTGTATATAGATTTATGCCTTGTGTCTGTGTTAGGAATGGGGCAGAGCTGGTGAATTAATGAGAGAGAAGAGAGCTCTGGTCTCTTGTGGTCCTACCCTCCCTCCTCCCCCCATGTCACACTGACTCTCAAACTCTAGCAACTGGTTTTGGAAACATAGACTATGGAAACCATCAAATCCAAGGTATATCCTATATATGTATAGGAAAATACTATTAAAGTAAAGATAATTAGACAATAGTATTTAAGGAGTTCCTACCTTAAATTGTGCAATCCAGTGAATGCTGTATCATTCTTTCTGTAGAACAATGCTAAATAATGACTTTAAATTTGCTTTCTAGGTGATATACATGGGAAACTTGATGACCTTTTTTTGATCTTTTACAAGGCAAGTGACAGTTTTATTGAATATTTATATCCTTTTTCAGAGTCCGAATTAGGACAGTTTAGAATATCCATTGTGTTAAGATTGTCAGAGAATACAGCTATATCTTATAGGCGTGAGATGTGGTGGAGAGAGCATATGACAAAGTCAGCAAGGGGCTTCAACTCCCACCTCATTCATTTATTACCTGTGTGACCCCAGGGAATTCACTTAGCCTCTCTTTCAGTCCCAGTTTAATCATTTGTAAATGGGGGATAGAGGCAGCTAGGTAGCAGAGTAGATGGAGTGCCTGGCCTAGAATCAGGAAGGTTCCTTTTCCTCATTTCAATTCTGACCTCAGATACTTACTAGCTGTGTGACCCTGGGCAAGTCACTTAACCCAATTTGCCCCAGTTTCCTCATCTGTAAAATGAGTTAGAGAAGGAAATAGAAAACCACTACAGTATCTTTGCCAGGAAAACCCCAAATGGGTTCACAAAGAATCAGACATAATTGAAACAACTGAACAACAAAAACTGAGGACAATGACAGCACCTACCTTACCGGTGTTATGAGATTCAAATGAGATAATATATGTATTGTAACAAGTTGCATAAGTTTTAAGTGCCATAGAAGTGCTATCATTGTTATGAATGAGCTATATCTTATAAGCAATGTAGATAGAGTACTGAAAAGATTATTTATTGGATCTGGAGTTAGAAGACCTTGGTTACATTTTGGCTGTACCACTTACTGTTGTTTGACCAAGTCACTTAAGTTCTTTGGGCTTCTCTCTCTTCACCTGTAAAATGAGGGACTAGATGATAGGCTATCTTGAAGTTCGAAATCTTGTTAGGGCTCACATAAGACCCTTGGAAACATAAACTCCTTGAGGGTGGGGGTTATGTCTACTTAATTTATTCTGGATAGCACCTTGCATAGCCCCCACACATCAGTAGGCTCTGAATAAAATGCTTTCTAATGGCTATGTTGATAATCATCACGATTATACAAAATTAGCTTTTTAGTCATCTATTCTACTGTATAACTAAGCTCCCAGATGTAAGGAATGTCTTACAATGAGTTCTAAATGCCTTCGCTCCCTGCCACGATTCACTATCTTTCAGCTCAGCAATTTTCCTTAAAACAAAACAAAACAAAACAGAAGAATTCGAAAACTAACATTCCATGATTATTCCTCCTTCAGTGGCATTCAGTTGTATGGGTCAGCACACACTGAGGGTGTTTGGAGGGGACAATCTTGTTTTCTGGTGAGATGACAGTTGCAAATGTGGATGTTTCACTTGAGTAAGACTCAACAGAGATGAAAAATCCAGAGGGGAGCATAGGATTAATCAGTCTAGTATTTGCCAAGTTCTTTACTTCCTGTCTTTCACCTCCCCTCTGGGTTGGTGGCATTATTCTTCTGACCTTTCCACATGTCTCTGAGGTGCTGTGAGGAGTAGGTTGAATATCAGAATTGAATGTGTCCACAACTCTGATCTCTCAGGACTTTAGCATGAAAAGGCTAGGTGACTATCATTTATGATGAGCGTATTTCACACTCAGTAACTGTTAAATACTATGTTGTGAAAAATAAGGATCATTGCGTTTCCAACATCTAACATCTAACATAGATGAAAAAGTTTTCTCTTCTATAAAACTGGAGGATGGGGACACATGATTGGCAAGATGTCGCTTTCCACAACCTCTCTAACCTAAAAAAGCCCCCCCCCATAGAAATACATGCGAAATAGAGAGTAAATAAAACTCAATCCATAAGATTAAAAGAAAGAAACACTGTCCAAGGTAAAAATCTCACAGACTTACACTGCATTATGGGTGTTTCCAGAACAAATAAATTTATAGGGCTGTATTTCAGAGACTGGCTATGAGTGAGAAAGGAGATGCAATCTTTGTTTGGAGGTTGAGGAGGGAGAGATGACAGATGAGATGAAAGGAAGGAAGTCTAAGCATCCCAACAAGATAAAACAATGAAGGCAGAAGGAAAAGCAAGTAAAAAATTCAAATCCAAAAGACACTGAACAAGTATTATATTCTGAAAGAAAAAGAACAAAAAAATTCCCTGTGAAAAAGAGAATTCTGCAAATTCATGAAACAATAGCTAGAAATTCTAGAATGGATTAAAAGATAATTAAAACTTTTAAATGAATATAATTGGATGGAAATTAAGTTAGAAATTACATCGCTTGTTGAAAAATTAAAGAAGATAAGCAACAAGGTAGAAAAATTATAACATGCACCAAGTATGATAGGGCATTCCTATTTCCCTGCTACTGAGGAGGTTGTGTTTAGCTGATTACTTCAGGTCAGAAGTTCTGAGCTGCAATAGAAGTAAAGCCTTGTAGGTGACTGCACTATGTCTGGCACCAATATGATGAACCCCCAAGAATGGGAGATACCGAACAACTTCAGGAGGGGTAAAATTGGCTAGGTAAGAAATGGAGCAGTCAGAGTATTCTTGCCAATCAGTAGTGGAATTGAACTCATGAGTGGTCACAACATCTAGCCTGGGCAAAATAGAAAGATCTGGTCTCAAAAACAACCAAACAAATTAAAAAATCATGGGTAAAAAAATCTTCCCAAAGAAGTATAAGTTCTGAAAGAAAGTATGACAGATTTTGAGTGAAAAATACAGAAATATATTTTGGCAGAACAAAAGCAAAAGACAGTAGTAACTTCAAAAGAAAATGAATTTTATATGAGCCAAAGCAAAGCATCAACATAGGATGCATGGAGATAAGAAGTATAAATATCCATTTAAAAAGATGACTCTCACACCATAGCAAATAAAACTATACAACTGCCCAGAATAGTTTTTTTTGGTTATAAACAACAAATTATTGACTGCTAGTCATGTCTGGTTATCTTGATCTTTATCTGGCCACTGGACTCAGATCTGAAGGTCAAAGTGAGACTGGCGACTTTACACAGCCCTCCCTCACTTAAATCCAATTCGTTTACATCATGGCATCACCTTCCTAATGTCGTGGTCTCCAAAAATAAAGGACGAACAATGAACAGCAACAGCAACTGAGTGCTGCTAGAGAAAACCCCCATCTTTGAAATTCCAAATTGCGGTGGTTAACTTTCTTAATATTAACATCAATTAACATTTTTTCAAGCAATCAGAATAATGAACTTTAGCTATAATGGAACATCAATTTGAATAAATTCAGGAATATTCCATAGGCATTAGTAATCACAGGAAAGACTGGAACAGGATATTCCAAAAAGCAAAGGAACTTAAGTTGCAACCCAAATGTTACACATTTCTTAGAAGCCAAATACAGGGGAAAAAGGCCCCACAAAAACCAAAGTAAATTAAAGTGAGATAATAAATACATTAAAACATAAATAAATATACAAGGAGACAGTGATGATAGAATAAGCATAATAACTAAGAAGCAGAATGGAATAGAGAATAGAAATTTGTTGAGGGAACAAGGAAGAAATAATGGAAGAACAATTAAGAATATAGGATAAACGAGGGAACAGAAATCAAAGTAGAACAGAAATGGAAACTAGCTGTTGGACAAAGTAAGGGAAAACTTAGAAAAGGACATACAAATATTCCATAAACTAAGAGGTTTGAGGGAAGGATGATTTAGAACTATATACTTATTAGTCAGGAAAAGGGAAATAGAAATGGGAAGGGAGCATTTAAGTCATCAGATGAATTAATGTGGCTGTGTTAATGAAAGATATTGAAAAATTTAAGTAAATTCAAGCAATGTGAGATAGGGCAAGTAAAAAAGTGGAGGGAGGCATTGCAATATACTTAAAATAAAATCATCAGGGGAAAAATACCAACTTAAAAAGAAAGGAAATGATAATTCAATAAAAAAGGAAAAAATAGAGAAAAACAAATCTAATAATAATGAACTTAAATTTAAATTTAAAAAGCAGCACAATAAAACAGAAGGCTAAATGGATAAGGAAAGAAAACTTGACAATTTTCTACAATCAAAAAAGACATCTAAAAGTAAAGACACATGCAGAATGAAAATTACAGAGGTGGTTCCAAAATTATAAAAGTTGCAATAATTTTTTCAGAGAAACAAAAATGAAAATTAAAAATGTCAAGGGATAAACAAAGAAGTTGCATTATATTTAAAGGTAACATAAACAATTAAACAGCATAAACTCTCAATGTATATATGCCAAATGGCAAATCAACTTAAAAGAAATGTTGACTAGTCTCTGAATAAATACCTCACTTCTGAATGGAAAGATAGGGGAATATGGATTGGAATGCGGCAAATTCTGCTAATGGTTGTTGAGGTGTTAAATTGATTTTGCTAAACTTTTTTTTGTTTTCAAACGTTTGTTCTAAGGAAAAACTTGTGAGGAGTATAGGAATGGAGTATATTTGGGGAAAAAAGTGATATAAAAACAAAAGGCATCAATTAACAATACACAATGAGAAGGTTGGATTAATGGTCTTACTCTGAATTCCAGGATTTCTGTGACATAAATACTTTGACAAGTAAAAATTATAGAATTGTGAATTATTGTTGTTACTTCTAATAATTGGCGTACATTTCAGAACCTTCTGGAATCTAATTTGATCTGTTGATTTTTTGGAATGAATGAAAACTTGGCTTGGTATTCCTTAAATTATGATTTTTATAAGTTCTTTAAAAGAGTTGATCAGAGCCAAAGTAACTTAAAAGGAATACTAATCTCAGAATTTTCCTTCTTTGAAGGTCCTTCTTGCTGCTGTACATGAGAATAATAGTTTGGGATAGCTCAAGTATTTATTAAGAGGGACATTTACTATATTGAATCACATAATTTCCCTTGTTTTGTTCACAGATTTTTTTTATACCTAAATAATGAACACCTGGCATCATTCAACCCAGAGTATAATTACTCCCTTTTGCAGTCTGTTGTGGCTATCAGCATGATGCTCCCCTTCATAATGATGCTTGTAAGGCTTGTTAAGAGTGGTTCAAGAGATGGGAATGGTAGTCAGGCCCTTTTCCATTTGCTTTCAGTAAAAAAAGACTTAATTAGACACAACATTTAACTTTAAGCAAATGTTCAAGTTTATGACTGCTGCTGTTAAATAGACTAGTAAGAGATCACACTACATGAATGGAAGAAAAATCTTACATTTCCTTGTAAAAGTATTTATGAGGAAGATATATTTTTAAAAGTATTTTCTCCAACAATTTAATAAAAAATCATTAAAACAAAGTATACAAAGTTATTCAGTACACAAACCTATTATGTATTATGTACATGTCACTATTCTAGGCATTGAAATACAAAAATGAAAAATAATTTGTTCTCAAGGAGTTATATAATCTGCTAGAGGATGTGAAATATTTATATGAAGTAGAGCCTAGGAAGCAAAGGACTACATTTCTAATGATGCTTGGGCCCAGAGTACAAATGCTCATTGGGAGAATGAGTTCCAGGTGTAACAAGTTATGATCATGGAACAGATCAATTGTACCAGAGGAATGAGGGAGAGGAAACCAAGACATAAAACACTGGTTGAAATTTCTGTGGGATCTGGTTCATATAGGGTTGATAGTCATTCATGGAACAGCATAGGGAACTATGTGTAAGTACATTTGTGGTTTTGTTGGTCTTTAAATTTCCCTTTCTCTTGCCTTCTCTTACTTTCCTTTCTCTTATCTTCCTTTGCCTTAGTTTCCTCAGCTATAAAATGGAGATAATAGCACCTACTTCACAGGATTGTTGTGGGAATCAAATGAGAAAATATTTGCAAAAAACACTTAGCACATTATCTGGCACATGGCAGATACTATAGAAGTGTTCCTTCCCTTTCTTTACTCTCCCTTTCCTTTCCTTTCCCTTCCTTTTTCCTAATTTGTCACTTCTGTCTTTTCCTTCATGAAGGGGAAAGATATATATATATGATATATGAAGGGGAAAGATAAATAAATATGATAATTGGAACAAGGAATTCAGCAAACCATACTATTGAATAGGCTGGCCTACATTTACAGACTAAGAGAGTTTTGTCAAAATAATTTGCCAGTTATAACAAATAGTCTTTGTCAACAACCTCAAATGGCAATTCTACTCATGGACACCACCATGGTGGTCAATATAGAAATCAGATTGATTATATACTTTGCAGTCAAAGGTGGAGAAACTGTACGTAGGCAGTTAAAATAAGACCTGGAGTTGACTGTGGCTCAGATCATGAGCTTCTTAGTGCAAAATTCAGACTCAAATTGAAGTAGGGAAAACCAACAGACCATATAGATAAGGTCTAAATAACATCCCTTATGAAAACAAAGTGGGAGTGATTAGTAGATTTAAGGGATTGGATCCGATAGAGTGCCTGCAGAACTATAGACTGGGGTTCACAATATTGTGCAGGAGGCAGAAACAACATTTCAAAGAAAAAAAGAGCAGTAAAGCAAAAATAAGGTTTTATAAATAGCTGAGGAAAGGAGGAAAGGGAAAGGGAAAAGAGGAAGGGAAAGATAAACTTAACTGATGCATAATTCCAGAGAATAGTAAGGAGAGAAAAGAAGCAAAAGAAAAGAAATGAGCAATGCAAAGAAATAGAATACAATAGAATAGGAAAGATGAGGTCTATTTAAGAAAATTAGAGCTATCAAAAGAAAATTTCATGCAAAAAAGGTAGGAATTTAATGGGAGCAGAACATATTAAGAGGTGGTGACAATACACAAAGGAACTATACAAGAAAGATCTTAACATCAAGGATAACCAATAAACATTAGTAACCCTGATGGTATGGTTGCTAATCTAGATCCAGACATCCTGGAAAATGAAGTCAAAAGGGCCTTACAAAGCGTTACTAACAATAGGACTAGTAGAGGTGATGGAATTCCAGCTGAGCCATTTCAAACCCTAAAAGATAATGCTCTGAAAGTACTGCACTCAGTATGCCAGCAAATTTGGAAAATACAGCCCTGGCCACTGGAAATTAATTCAGGCTATTCACTGTAAATTCAGATACAGAAGCTGAAACTTAAAATATGTTGGCTACACAATGAGAAGACAGGACTTATTGGAAGAGACCTTGATGTTAGGAAAGATTGAAGGCAAAAGGAAAGGGGGATGGTAGAGAATGAGATGGATAGATAGTATCATGGAAATAACAAACATCAATAACAAGAATTGATCACTGGAAACGATCAATTTATGTTAAAATCTTAAAGTAGGGCGATGCTAAGGAATGTTCAAATTACCAAACAATTGTACTCATTTCACAAGCCAGTAAGGTTAGCTTAAGATTCTGCAAGCTAAGCTTCAGCAATATGTAAACTGAAAATTACCATAAGAGCAGGCTGGTTTTCTAAGAGGTAGAGTAACTATAGCCCAAATTGCCAGCACTTGCTGGCTTATGGAGAAAACAAGGGAGTTCCAGAAAAAACTTCCACTTTTGCTTCATTGTCTACACTAAAGCCTTTTGATTATATGGATCATAACAAAACGTGGCAAGTTCTCAAAAGAATGGGAGTACCAGATCATCTTACTTGTCTCCTGAGGAACCTGTATGTGGGCCAAGAAGCAACTGTTAGAACTGAACATGAATGACAGATTAGTTTAAGATTGGAAAAGGAGTAGGACAAGGTTTTATATTTTTACTTTATTTTTTTTAACTTACATACACAATATATCATGTGAAATACCAGTTTGGATGAATCAAAAGTTGGAATTAAGATTGCCAGAAGAAATATCAACAGTCTCTGATAGGTGTATGATACCACTCTCATGGCAGAAAGTGAGGAGGAATTAAGAAGCATCTTAGTGAGAGTGAAAGAGGAGAGTATCAAAGGTGGCTTGAAGCTTAACATTAAAAAAAATTAAAACAAAAAAATTAAGATCTTGGCAAGTGGTCCCATTACTTCCTGGCAAATAGAGAAAGAAGAAATGGAAAAAAGTTATATTCTTAGACTCTAAGGTCATTGCAGACAACAGCTGCAGCCATGACATTAAAAGATGCATGCTTCTTGGAGGGAAAGCTATGGCAGATCTGGACAGCATACTAAAAAGCAGAGACATCACCTCCCTGACAAGAGTCCATATAGACAAAACTATGGCTATGAGTTAGACTATAACGAATGTTGAGCACTGTGAAATTGATACTTTTGAACTGTGCTGCTTGAGAAGTCTTTTGAGAGTTCCTTGAACAGCAAAGACAGCAAATCAGTCAATACTTCAAGAAATAAATTCAGGATATTCACTGAAAAGTCAAATACAGAAGCTGAAACTTAAATATGTTGGCTACGTAATGAGAAGGCAAGATTTATTGGAAAAGACCTGGATGATAGGAAAGATTGAAGGCAAAAGGAAAGATGGATAGTAGAGAATGAGATAGATAGTATCATGAACTCAGACAGACTTTGAGAAATAATGGAGGATAGAAGTATCTGCATTGGTTCATGGGATCACAGAGTCAGACATAACAGTGACTGAACAACAACAGCAGCAACACATTCACAGAATGTACAGAACTTGAGGGACCATCAGGGATAGTAACATAGTATAGAACAATGAGAAAAATGAGGAGAAATCTTGAAAATTTTCTTACATATTTCTTTCTGCAAATAATGAGAATCATAAAAATGGAAAGTTCTATTTTTGTATAGACTGAGCAGATAATAAAAAAAGGTATTGAAATATTTGAAGATAAAATGATAGTGTTTAAAGCTAACCCTTCTCCCTGCACAGTTTTAATGTGTGTAGTGTTATATATAGCCTACTGGAAGACTGAATCTCTCAACTTTTACTAGCTGTTGTAATCTATCATATTCCAAATTTGTTGAGGTCAAGACTCTTTTTAGGCCTGTGAATCTGAACTCCAGTGAGCAGAAAATTATGGAGATTATTAGTATATAAGCTTTAGGGAGGTTCTTAACTCAGTAATGAAGCACATAGACTAAACTATTAATTTAGTAATGAATTTGCAAAAATATCAAAATGACTTTCCAAATTTCTAGGAAAGGCAGATCTGGAAAGAGAAAGCAGCAAAAAAGAACAATGATTCTCAAGCATCTATCTGTTAGGTGTATACCTAATGATTCTGATCAAATTCTCCAGCTAGGACTTGAAGGTGGCAAAACCTTTTACTTCATGCTCATCCAGGAATGATGTATGAATAATAGGACTGACTCCATTAGGAAATAGAGAACTACCTCCTCCCTCTAATCTTCATTGGGGAGCCCACTTTTTCTATGATAGAAAATCAGCTCTCCAAGACATGGGTCCTTGAAAGGCATTCTTAAACCAGCTGGAGCTAGATGGGGAAAGGGTGATTTTCTTTTTCACCCCCTTCTTGATGTCAGTTATCTTTCATGTCAGGATATTAATTGTCAAGTTATATTACCAATGAAAGTGAAACGGGATATACCTAACAACAGAAGGTAAAGGGGAGTCAAGAAATGAGGAGAGTCACAAAAATGAAAGAGAAAGACATTACTTTCATTTGCAATGTTGTATTTCTCCTTTGTTGTTGAGGAAGACCATGCCTTCAGAGAAATGATGACACAACTTGTACTTGACTTTGTTTTGAGTGAGAGAGGTCTGTGGAAGGTCACCTGCCTCACTTCTCCTCCAGAGCCATTTGAATCCAGTGACCAGATATTCATCAGGGTGACTGGAGATGACCCTGGATGCAATGGGAGACCTTGGCTCCTTTAGGCATTCTATTCAGTTTTTGTGGAAAAAAATAAGAGGGAAGTTTGGAATGACAAAGTACCCCTCTTCTAGTTTCCTTTTATATGTTGTCTCACCTTATTACAATATAATTTCTTTGAGACCTGGAAATAATTTTTCGTGTTTTTATTTGTTCCCCAACCTTTAGCACCGCATCTGGTACGTAATCAACACTTTGTTAACTATTTCCTTGTCAAAGTGCAACTTTGAAAGTGTAACATTTAGGATTTGGGCAGTTTATGAAAGAGGCGGGAGGAGGAATGCATCTTGGAAGAAGTAGGGAGAAAAGCAGGATTCTGAAATTTCATGGATATAAAAGAAGTCAAGAAAAGAGCCCAAGCTGACACCAAGATTTGAGAGACTATACAGAGGGAATTGTTGACAGTGGTAGAGGAGGGAGAATAATGTGATGTTTGTGATAATAGTTTGTGAATCAACTGGGCAGAGATTTTTATTTAGAGATAAGCCCTCGCTCTATTCTATGATTATTGCTCCATGAGTACAGAGTAGCTTGAATGCTGTGTTTTATCAATATCTGTCAGGAGCTTTTATCATCACTTAGTTTGTAACCTTCTTAAGGGGTAGATTAGATTTCTTTTCAAGCCCAACTTCATTTTTCATATATCATACCTCCTCTAAATACATGTGGAAACTCCCATTCTTTTTTTGTCTATGTCCTCACTCAGGCTCTGTCTCTTTTGCATTTGGTTAGCTACTACTAATGTACACAACTACCATGACAAGTGAAAATTTCCACTTGTTGAAGTACTCTAACATTTCTCTCTTGTCCCTTACTATATTTATGGCCCATTGTCTCACATTGTCTTTCTTTTGTCCCTATTGTCTTACTTAGAATCAATTTTCTAGGTCTAACTTTTTTTTAACGAAAGTGGAATTTTTAGCCACTCAGTAGGTGGTACTACCAATCTAAGAACAGATTAAATTTGTATTTGTAAATTTGCATTTTTGAAATAATCAGAATATGTTTATTCATTACTTTTATTCAACATGGTTCTCATTGGAGATTTCTCTCCATACCTATCAAAACTCAAAATCATAATCTTTCTAAATTTTTGTGTCCTTTACATAACTCACCCTACTGAATATAATGTTGAGAGAGAGAGAGAATACAAAGGGAGGATTAATGAAATCTGGTGCTTGTATCCCATACGTAGTAATTGTAGCCCACAATTGTACCAGACAGCCAGATTCAGTGACTTGCTTTTTTGGTTTCATTTCTTATATCACAGCACAGGCGTCACGTGAGCTACATCAAAAGGCATAAAGTGTTTTGTAAACTTAACCTTGTGGTAAAAATGTTAATGTCAATGATGTACTAATTAGCTGGCAGTTAAACTTTTGACAAACACAGCCATCCATAACATTTTCTTGAACCTAGAATCAAGCAAAAAGGGTGACAGCATTGGAAATAGCTGTGACAAAATCCACATACCAAAACCTTGTTATTCATGTTACTCATAGGAAAATGCTTTATGTCATTTCTTATCACCTAGATATATAAACTGATAACATTATTTCCCATATACTTTTTTAAAAGTCTCATTTTGGAGACCTGGGTTAAAAGTTGGGGGACAGAAAAAAAAAGAGAAGCTAGGCACCCTGACAACACTGAGAAATGAAAGCATAGAAGATACAAACTATTAAAAAAAAGTTTTGATATAGAAGCTAAAACATTTAGAGTTACTTAGTGAAAGAGGAGGGAGGGAAAGCATTTATAACTAGAGACAGCTTGTGGCACAGTGTATTGGATACTAGTCCTGGAGTCAGGAAAGCCTGAGTTCAAATTCAGCCTCTGATACTTACTAGCTGTGTGACCTGGATAAGTCACTTAATCTTTGTTTGCCTCAGTTTCCTCAATTGTAAAATGGGAACAATAATAAGTTGTTAGGATCAAATGAGATAATATTTGTAAAAGCGTTTAGCATAGTGCCTGGCACATGGCAAATGCTATACAAAAATGTTCATTTCCTTCCTCTTCCCTATGCTATATAGGAGACCCTATGCTAAGCTTTTTTAAAAAAAAATTCTTATTTTTGACAATTATTATCTCACTTGATAGCAAAGGGGATGTGCTGTCTGATACACCTCAATAGATCTATAAAAATTTCTGTTCATTATAGTTACAGTACATCATTCATGTACTTTGATGACTTTGAGTTCACATTTTTACCGTATACAATATATTTATTATTCATTGGGGCAGGTAGGTAGTACACAGAATAGGGCACTGGGCCTGGAGTCAGGAAGACCAGAGTTTAAATCCAGCCTCAGACCTTACTAGCTGGGTGACCTTGGGCAAGTCATTTAACCCTGTTTTCCTCAGTTTCCTCATCTGTAAAATGAGCTAGAGAAGAAAATGGCAAACCACTCCAGTGTCTTTGCCAAAAAACCCCCAAAAGGAGTCATGAAGAGTCAGACACAACTGAAAGGACTGAACAAGATAATTTATATATTTTAGTGACTTAGAGTCAAAAAGAGGTAAAATTGTTTCCACTGTATTTTGTTTCTCTCTATGCCTGGCTTGATCTTGACTCCATCCTGTGTCTTCCATGACAGCCACAAAATCTGGTGAGGATTAATAGAAGTCAAAAGCTCAGTCAGTGAATTATCCTCTCTGATGAATTACTGGAGTATTTGTTAATTAAGTAAAAATGACTGCCAGATAGTGTACTTGAACTGCAACTAGGAAATCCTGAATTTAAGTTATGCCTATTGAGTAGTTCAAGGATATCTAGATCTGGGAGTAACCACAAGCATGGTAGCTTTGCTAATACATATTCAATCTTATAATCATTTATTTCCTTCCTCATACCTTGCTAAAGAAATTTTACACTGGCAAGAAATGCTTGGGGAGGTCTACTTTATTATACATTGTTCACATGATCATTAAAATTACAATTGAAGTGAATTAAAATTGAAATATAGTAGAGGAAGGAAGGGGGTAAGTTTTCCCAGTGGGTAAAAGCCTGAGTCAGGAGTTTAATTTCATTAATCCACATTGTGCACTCCTCTAGACTAACACGATAAACGTTCAATTCATAAGAATAGAGTTTAGGGATAGAGGTGGCAACCTTTTGAGAATCATAGAAAGTTTGGTACTTACCTCTCAGTACCCTTCGTGGTGGGGCACATTATCACTACTTGGGTAAGTATGGGAACTACACAGAACCTACTTCTTACTTAAATTGCTTTATGGAATCATGAGAAAAAAGGAAATTCTAGTTAAATGGATTAATGGCTCACAGATTCTCTTTAGAGAGGCAAGGAGTTAGAAGACTAAGTTTTTTAAAAAAATGTGTCCAAAAGCATCAAGAAACATAATTTCAAGGGACATTTGATCTTTTTATATTGTGGTGCTCATGATAAATATTTGCAAGCAGACTACTATGAAAAAAGGTACAAATTAGGTATCAATAGTCATTACATATCATCAAGAGGGAAAAAAGAAAGGAAAGGAAGGGAATATGTATTTATGTGACATCTATTATAAAGCTAGGCACCTAGGTATGGTGCTCAGTTGATGTTGTTTTGTTTTCTTTGTTTTTTTGCAAATATTGTCTTACTAACCTTACAACAACCCTGGGAAGTAGGTGTTATTGTTATTCCTATTTTGCAGTTGAGGAAACTGAGGTAAACTGAAGTTAAGTGACTTGTCCAGGGTTACACAGCCAGGAAATATCTGAGGTTAGATTTTAACTCAGGCCTTCCTGACTCCAGTCCCAGTACCTTCTTATCAACTGTGTCGCTAGGTAGGGAAATTTTATAAATGCCTCAGTATGATCCTCCAAATTAAGTTTACACTTACTGATATACAATGACTTAATTACAAAGAGAAATAGGCGAGTATGACAAAAGTATGACTGAAAATATGGTTCAGAAGTAAGAAATAGAGGACTATATTTTGGAGGGAAAAATCAGAAAGGTGTGAACATGTCAGGTAACATAACATTGGAAGAAATGAAATTTATTGTATTGTAACTGAAGATGAATGACTCGTTAGTGACATGGGAGTCGTATCTGAATCAGCTGTCTATGTGTCATCCCACCATTAAATTGAGAATGTAGGGTCATACACTTAGAGAGGGAAGACATCTTATTGGTCATTAAGTCCCAAACCCTCAGTTTTATAGATTAGTAAACTGAGGCCAAGAGAGGTAAAGTGACTTGTCAAGATTGGAACCTAGGTTCTCAGATTCTAGATCTATTATTTTCTTTCCACCATGTGTTGGAATCAAGGATAAAAATGCAAGCTAGAAGAAGGAATAAAAATGATGATTAAGACAAGGTCTGAGGTTAAAAATAACTCCAACTTGACTTATTTAACCAAGTTACTGACACTTTTCAGTGGGAAATGAATGGAGGAATGGATATTGACACTGATTATAGCAATTTTATATGAAAGTTTAGTTGATACAAACAAAGTTCCATAATGAGGAGGCCCCAAAACCTGGAAACCTCTGTAGTCAGCAAACACTTGACTTATTGGCCAAAGAGATGGCAGCAACTAAAGGTAACATTGGCTTAAAATATAAGTTCATTTGTAAAATCTTACAGAGAAGGGTCATGGTAAACGATGAGCAGTATTGCCTCATTAGATAGAGAGAGGTGATGGAAACAAAAATAAGTGTAAAGAAAGCTTTGGAAAAAGGTCAATCTAAAGAAAACTATTTTGGGAATATTTAAGGATAAAATGATGTCAACAAAGAAAAAAGAGGGAAACGATTTGCAAAATTTTTAATAAATTCTTTTTACTTAAGAATAGTGGAGTCCTCAGATCTGGATTCTGATATAGTTATAGGCACAGAGGAAGTTGAAATGACTGAAGAAAACAAGGAAAGCAGCTAGATTAGCTTAAGTGCACACAGAAGTGGCGTAAGTTTGAAGATGTTAAGAAGCTGGTTCTCAGGTGTCTGGAGAGAGTAAATATGCTAACGATGTGGGAAAAAAATCTGAAGGTCACTAAAAATGTTTCAACAATTATCAACTCATATGCTTATTTTCCCATCTATATACATTTTAATGAAAATATTATATGTATGCAACATAGGCATCCTGGTGAGGTCATTTTAAGAGAACAGATAGGATTTTTAAAGCTATATTTTACCATAAATCACATATTTACCATCACTCAATTGACTGAAAGCTATTAAAAAAAGAATCCACTATATTAATTGTTGTCTATTAAAAAACACTAATAAAATACTTCATTCAGGAAAACAAGATATACCCCACCTTAAAGGATGTTTTCCAACACAATATTTCCCATGCATGCATTGAAATTCCCTAAGATTCTTTTCAGTATATAACTGTAGATATAGACTTATTCAACAATCTATCAAATGAAGAATAACACAGAGATTTATGTTTGCTATTGTCATGGAGGAAATCCATTGCAGAATTTAAATCAAAGAAGAATTCATTAGAGAGAGTGAACCCTTCAAAATGTTCCTATTTGTAAACCACAAAATGTTGATTTCATCAAGCTCTGGAAAGTTGCAGAGCTTCCTAAATGTAGTTCATAATTACTCTAAATAGCTTTACAAACTATCCACATAGGAAATATCAAATGGCTGAAAAAAATCAATAGATTACATAGTATAACATACAGTTGAATGAACAACATAGTTAGCTCATCAGTACAAATTTCTCAGACTGAAATGAATACTCCAAAATTTAATAAAAGGAAGAGAAGTATTGCCTTTGAGAGATTACAAAGTTCTTTTAGTAACTCCAACCTTCTCAGTAAATCAAAAGACCCATTTAAAACTAATATCCTTCTAATACTGTTATAAGTGATGGAACACTATAGTCGGTGAAGAATTGAAGTGTGAATTACCCAAATGTCAATGGAGAGACAACTGGTCAAGTTAAACAGGCCATTATATATTATAAACAAGGAATTATGAAGGAAAAGCAATATAAAGGATGTTATAATCAGTCAATTGGTCAATAAGTATTTATTAAGGGCTTACTATGTGCTAAGCACTTTACTAAATACTGGGAATACAACTACAATTAAAAATGAAGATATTCCACGTCCAAGGAGTTCATGTTCTAATGGGAAGGACAAACTAGAAGAGACACTGAAAGAGGGAGTGTATATAGAGAAGGTACCCAATGTAGGGGCATGATGGAAAAGTCCAGAAGAGTACAGCCTATTGGAAAATGAAGAGATGGTTAGCCCAGGCAATCTTTTTAAATGGAGATACTGGGAGGACTCATCCAAAATGAGGGAGGGGCCCTAGGGACAGAGAGTACTTCCTAGGTATGAGTTCCAGTGCTGAAGTGATTTTTCCAGGATAAAGAGTTTGCTGAGACATGATGAAGAAACCAAGAAGAAGACAACCTAGAGGGGAATGCATGATTGAATAAGAAGTTGGACTAGTCATTTGCAAGAGGGATAATTTATGGGCCAGCTTGGGTATATGCATAATGTCCTGAGAAAGTGAAGGCTTTCAGCACATTGGGTGGATTTTGCAATGGAAAGACATGAACAAAATTTGCATAGTAAAGGATGGGTAGACAAGAAAGAGTTGTGACTTCTGCCATTCCATGTTGAGGAGATCACAAGTCCATTTATATTTTTGAGTATATAAGACCAAGAGCAATTCCTCAGTAGTTTGACAAGTCAAAGGATAGGAACAATAACTTCTGAAAGAGGACATGAAAACTATCAACAACCATATTAGAGATTCTTCCAAATCACTAAAAATAAGAGAAATTAAAATGAAAACAATTCAGGGATTCCCACATATAGCCAAATTGATAGGGATGTCAAGACAGACATGGTCAATGTTAAAGCATTTACAGGAAGACTGGTATACTATTCTAATCTTGGTACATCTTTGAATTTGTCCAACTATTCTAGAAAACTATTTGGAATTATGTGAGAAAAGTCGCTATATTGTTCATACCCTGTGATCCAGGTATGCTAGTCCTAAGCTAATATTCCAGTAGAGGTAAAGATAGAAAGATATGCCAAAATATTTATAAGAACACTCAAAAAAAATGGAAACAAGGTGGGTGATCATTGATTGAAGAATGGTTGAATGAATTATTCAGTTTGTACTCCTTGGACTGGACTCCACCATGTAACTGGGAAAATTCATCAAGGAACTTACCACATCATGAGATTGTTTCATTGCCTTAATAGGGTATGGTGAGTGAGTGGTGCTCACTCCTTATAAGTACACTCAGTACCCTCTACCCCTTGGATTGGAGAACTGGAGGGGAGATTAAAGAACTCCTCCCCAAACTTCCACTTAAAGAGGGTTCCCAGGCTATTTAAATCTTTATTTTCCATAAACTTTCATTCCTTAGACTGGATACCCTCACACAAGGTATTCTTTTTCTTAGATTCCCCTCATCCTTACCCCTTTTAAGCTTTTTTTGTGCATTATCCTCTCCCATTAGGTTGTACGCTCCTTGAAGGCAGATATTGTCTTTATTTTCCATATTTGAATCCCCAGAGTTTAGCATACAGTAGATGCTTAATAAATGTTTATTGATTGACTAGTAATAGAATGTTATTGTACTGCAAGAAACAACAAATGTGAAGAATTCAGAGAAACATGAAAAGACTTCTGTGAATTGATTTAGAGTGAACTAGGAAAATAGTATGTACAGAGACTACAAATATCTAAACAAAATAACACTAAAATAAAACTGCTTGCTGAGTAAATTGTAATGACTAATCTTAACCTCCAAGAATACATGAGAAAATGTAAAGGGGCAGAGAGGTAGTGGAACTATGGGAGAGGAATATTGAATGGAATATCAGAAGCATTCAATGTGTCAGTTGCTGGAAAGGAAGTAGAAAAGTCTGGAGAGTAAGATGTGGAGTCCAGATTGAAGTGAGCATAGCCTGGGTACCTCATGAAATGGGGTGGTCCAGGTGAAGAATTAGTCAACAAGAAGAGAAAGAAAAAGAAAAAGAAAAAGGTCATGGTCACTAGTGTTTATTAGTTTCACCTTTTTTTTTTTTTTGCTTCAAGGGTAGGGTCCTATATTTTCCCATTTTTTTATTCCAAATGTACAAATTCTTTTGTTCATTCATTTGCTTTTTCATTCATTCATTCATTTATTCATTCAAATGTTTGTTGAGCACTTACCAAGTGGAGGGCTCTGCTCTAGAGCCTTTCCTCTGATGTTTTAATGAACAGGTAGATACAATAGTAGGAGGCTGGGTGGCACAATGAATAGAATGCTGGGTTTGAGTCAAGAAGACCTGAGTTCAAATCCATCCTCAGATGCTTAGTAGCTATGTGCCCCTGGGCAAGTTAGTTAACTCTCTGACTTGGTTTCTTCTCTTTTCCCACCCCCAACACCATTGATGGAAAGACTTCATGAACTTTAGAAGTCCAGAGGACTTCCCATCAGCAGCCTAGCACCATCCCTGGAACAGCTGATGGTAGTGTCTGGATCAGAAGCAAAGGTAGACTCATAAGGGCAGACTTGTAGAGACAAGCCCAACAGAATACATTATACTTAAATTTGACATCTGGAGAACTCCAGCAAAAGATCTTCAGAAGTTATGAATTGCCCCTTTTGCTCTGTATATTCTCTAAACTTGAGACCACTTATCTCTGAACTTTGTACTCGTGGCAGAGTGCATTACAGATTTTTGGTGAACACAAAAGGGGGTAGTAAGAACAACTGTTCATACTGTTTCACATTAGGAAATACTCCATTCTAAAAAGCTACTTAAGTTTGACTAGTTGATAGTATACTCATAATCATGGCAAGAAATATATTCATGGAAGTTTGAGCCAAGAGCCTTAGAAATATAATGCCATTGTCCCACATGGGTACCCACAAATGCCTGTGGGAAAGATAGTCAGCCATGCTATAGAAACCGAATCTGTTATGGGTTGGAAAAATAAATCCAAAGCATATATTTAAAGGTTTAAGAACAAAACCCTCATTTATTGTTTAAATGGAATGTGACAATATATCTACTAGTTGGCTGCTCTAATAACCCTCACTCCTTCCTCTCTACCTCCTAATACCTCATTTTCCTAACTCTATCCTGATTCTAGGACAATACAGGAATTATGTACCTCATATGTCCATTTGAAATATTTATTAAGCACTTACTATGTGCCAAGTGGTGCAGCAGATTAGAGTACTGGACCTGGAGCCAGAAAGACTCATCTTTGTGAGTTCAAATCTGGCCTCAGACACTTGTTAGCTGTGTGACCCTGAGCATGCCACTTAAGCCTGTTTGCCTTAATTTTGTCATCTGTAAAATGAGCTAGAGAAGGGTGGACAAACTATCCTGCTGGTATATCCTGTGAAGTTCTCGTTTTTCATTCAGAAGCTTCTGAATTTCCCTATCATTTTTATCAAACCAGTCTTGGTGTTTGTGGGTGAGCAAATACAGTGCTGTATATCAAATCTCTGAAAGCTGCCTATTCCTTTTCCACTCCGTTGTTTTCAACTATATGTTGGCTGAACTTTCCCTCCAAGCTAGCAACAAAATGTTCATGCTCAAAGAAGTGCTCTAATGAAATGAAGAGTGTGTTCAGAGAGGACCAGCCCCTTGGTGTAATGGCAGCCGAGCCCTTCTGGAGGCTCTTTCCACCTTTTGGTGTTCACCTGTTCCACCCAAATCTCACCTGTGGCTCTAAGAAGCTGCAGCATGTGCACACACGGATTAAAAGACATTACCCATACCATTTTACTATTATGCCTCAAAGTCCTGTGGCAACAGGCAAGTGATGAAGCAGCAAGTGTAGATACACTGGGAACAATAGTCACAACCCTACACACAGGCAGCCCAGGCCGTTGGGTTATTTCTCGCTGGAAGCAGCCGTGGGACTCAGCAGCCCCCTGCGTGTCTGAGCAGCCTTTTAGGGATCACACTGCTCAGCTCCTGGTATGAGGAAGGGGCTAGAAAAGGTGCCCTAAACATTGTCTGCTTACCCAACCCTGGCCTGATTGCCGTGCCAGGCAGGGAATCCCACTATGTGGTCAAAATACAAAAAAATATACAAAATGTACAAAAACATCTGCAAAGATGATTCCACTCACCATCACCATATGGAATGTGTGCTCACTTACAGACAACACAAAATCCAGTAGACCTGAAAGACGAACTGCTCTTGTTGCAAGAGTATTCAACAGGTATTGGATCCAAATAGCAGCCCTGAGTGAAACAAGGTTGGCAAATGAAGCATATCAGCTTACTGAAGTTGGAGCTGGATACAGCTTTTTCTGGAATGAATGCAGTAAAGGGGAGCGCCTGTGAAGCTCGCATGGGTTTTGCAATCAAAACTAATCTAGTCAGCAAGTTGGTATGCCTACCAAAAGGAGTGAATGACAGGCCCATGACAATACAATTGCCACTCGCAGGAAAATGCCATGTCACCATCATCAGTGCCTATGCTCCCACCATGATGAACCCTGGTGAGGTCAAAGAAAAATTTTATGAAGACCTAGAGATCCTTATCATCAATGTGTCAAAAGAGGACAAGCTTATAATTCTTGGTGACTTTAATGCTAGAGTAGTCTCAGACTGCCAGACTTGGCAGGGAGTCCTAGGGAGGAATGGAGTTGGAAACAGCAATTAGCTGCTGAAGGCTTGTGCATCGCATGGCCTTCTCATCACCAGTGCTGTTTTGTGTTTACCTAAATGCAATAAAACTTCATGGATGCACCCTCATAGCAAGCATTGGCATCTAATAGACTATGTGATTGTAAGGAGAAAAGACAGACAAGATGCGAGAGTGACAAAGGTGATGTGGGGTGCAGAATGCTGGACTGATCATAGACTTATTCTTTCCAAGCTGAATATTCTCGTTCATCAAAAGTACTACTCCAAGGCAAAATGACTACAGAAGTATCAATATCAACAAATTAGAGCAAAATTAGAAGTAACTATGTATAAACAAGCTCTAAGAAGGATGAATAGGAAATAATCAACTGAAAGAAAATACTACAATTAAAAGGGATTGGGAAAGGCTTCCTATAAAAGGTGGAATTGTATTTATGACTCAGAAGAGTTCAGGAGGCTGAGATGAGGAAGGAGAGCATGAGGGACAGCCAGATACCAGAACTTGGTATTTATTGGAACTTGGAGTGTCTTGTTTGAGGCACTTATTTGGTGGTGTTTTAGTTCTATATTGGAGGAAGAAAGGGATTCTATGAAGCAGAGATAAGGAGAGAGTGCATTGCAAGCATGTGAAACAACCAGTGTAAAGGCACAGAAATGGGAGATGGAATATTTGGGAAGTAATATACAATGTGGTTGAGAAGATAGGTTTGGGAAAACTATCAAGGGCTTTAAATACTAAATAGAGGAGTTTATAATTAATGCTAGAAGCAAATAGGGAATCACTGGAATTGGTTGAGTAGGGGAATTTCACGGTCAGATCTACACTTAAGGAAAAATCATTTTAGCTTATATGTGAATAATGGAATAGAGTAAGGAGAAGTAGAGAGGCAGGGAAACGAATCAGGTACTCATTGCATTAGACCAGGTGAATGATGATGAGAGCCTGAACTAAGGTGGTGGCTACATTAATAGAGAGGAGTCACATATAAAGAGATATTTTGAGGTTAAAAATGTCAATATTTGACAACTGATTAGACTATGGGATAAGGAAGAGGGAGAAGCATTATGTATTAAGTACTATGAGGGTAAGCTTATAAACCTAAGAAACTAGAAGTATGGCCATAGCTTTGACAGGAACATATGAAGGAATAAACAAGGGGGCAGAATGGATGAAGTCCTGGACATAGAGTCAGGAAGACCTGGCTTCAAATCCTGCCTCAGAAATGAACTGAGAGAACTTGGTCAGTTTATAGACTCATAGGATCATACATTTATAGCTGGAAGGGAGGTTAAAGGCCATGAATTCCAAAATCCTCATTTTACAGACTGATGAAACTGAGAAGAGTCCCACAACTAGTATTTGAGGCAGGATTTGAACTTAGGACTACCTGATTTTAAGCCTCTCAGCCTGTTTCCTCTTCAGCCAAATAAAGATAGTCATAGTACTTACCTCATAGAATGGGTTTGAAGATCAGACATGATAACATATGTAAAGTACTTTGCAAACCTAACAGTATTATTATACAAATGTTAACTATTATCATTATTAACAGTATTAAGAATTAATATAGCAGACATTAATGCAACATGTTAATAGAATATAATCAATGTTAACATTATGATTGATAGGAATAATTCCTAGCTAGTCACCTCCAACTATAGGCTATGATCTTTGACATCTACATAGACACTGGAAACAATGTTTTCTAAAGATGGTCTTCCCAAGTCTCTCAAGAATCACCTTCACTATATCTTTTCCACAAGATAAGAATTAAGTTCAGTTCTCTTAAAATTTCTTTTCAGACTCTCTACTTGACTAGCCATACATTCTGCCACTGAAAGAGGGGCTTTCACTCCTTATCTTGTTCTCTTCGGAATAGGTATTAAGTATGAAATAAATGGGAGCAAATAAGGAATGATTTTCTGCTTCCAGTAGAGTACTAGGAAAGTCCTTCCTTACGGATTTTTTTTAAGCCAATGAGTACCTATTGCTTTTATGGTAGATTGCTACTAGCAGTCTCTGAAGAGTGCCCAGTAGCCAGAATCCTTATGTTGACCATTTTCACTGTAGGCTGAGCACAGGTTGAAGAACTGTTACTCACCTGACCATCAATAGATCCCCAGATGCCATGGTCATGTGATAGATCAAATGTACCATATAGAGATAACTGGCATTTCTGTATATTACTGATAAAAAAATCTGGAGGAATAAAAGGTCAAGAATCTCAAGGAAAATAATTTAAAAAGTAGGAAAGGAGGGCATAGTAGGATCAGAAACCAAACCCTACTTCAAAGCACAATCACCGTAACAATTTTGTATTGTTAAACAACTGAGAGGTCAAAGTTAGTGGAAGAGATTAGGTACTCAGCACACAGAAACAAACCACCCTAGTAGTTTAGTGTTTGATAAACCCAAAATCCCTTGGGTAAAGACTCATAAAAACTGCTGAGAAAATTGAAAAGCAGCCTGGTAGAAATTGGGTCATCTCACTCTATATATGAAGATAAGCTCTGTAATACCATAAATTCAGTTGTTGGTCTGTTCCAATGTCTCCACAGCGTAACACTTTAAATAGAGTTCTACAGCCAAGAGAGGCATCAGGAATTCCACAGTCTCTCACTTGGAGCTTCATGCCTTTCACCCAAGGTGAAATCCAACCTGTCCTCAGTCTCCTAGGTGGAGGTTCTTAGACATAGACCCTCTCCACATGGTTACCTTTCAACTCTCTCAAGGCCCCAAGAATAACCTTGCCATGGGATATGTATTTCCGCTGCTCACTGCTATAGTTCTTGAGTCCCCATCTAGTGTGTTTTCTACCTTTAGACAGATGCATCCACACAGTATATATTTAGTGCAGCCTGCTGTTTACAGCAATGATCTTCTCAAATTGGAAACGTAATCGTTTACTTCTTAATAAGGCGAAAGAATTAACAGTATTATAGATGTTAATGTAGAAAACCAAGTACAGAAATAATAAAACACATCACGATGCACATAAACTTGAATAACACTCTCCTGGGAATGTTTTCTTTAGTTACAGTGGAGAGTCGACACACACTTGTAGGAATCAGGCATGTAAACACATGAAGGAGGATAACCTACAGCTCTAGATTGCACGATGTAATATTATTGGTCTGTTCAGAACACGTGTACCACGGGAAGCTGCTTCTCTTTGACTGCTGGTCTTCGATATTTTTCAACTGGAAAAATCCTTTATACTCAGGTCCATATAAATGCTTTCAATTATCCATAACCCTCAAAAAAGGCATTTAGAAAGTTTTAGTTATTAATATGAAATAGCATTTCTCTTTAAGCTAAAGAACTTCCAAGCTCATCAAACTGGATATCTTTGGGCTATGTAGACCAGACTAACCAGTTATTCACTCAGCTGGATGATGTGCTATGTAATTGGTTCACCCTTTAAGCCAACTCACCAGGATTTCACAGGGCAGTATCATGGTAAAACCTATGTTTTAGGAAAATTACTTTGGAAGCTATAAGGAGCTTGGATTGGAGAGGGGAGAGACTTAAGACAGGGAGACCAATTGAGTTACTGCCATCATTCAGGTTAGATGATGGAAGGGTGGTACTTGAGGAACTAGAACAAAGGGGACAAATGAGAGAGGTTTTGTGGAAGTATTAAGGCTTAACAATTAACTGGTGTCAGAGATTGAGGAAGAATGAAGAGTTGAAGGTGACTCTGAGGTTGTGAAGCTAGGTGACTAGAGGGATGGTGGTATCATTGGTATAAATAAGTCTGTTTTGGAGGGAGAAGTGAATTTTCAGAGGGAAGATGGGGTCCATGAGTATGGAACACCGCATGTGTTGTCAGATTATTTTTTCTATGTATTGACTGATTTTGCTCATTTTTTCTCTTTTCTTTCTTTCTTTCTTTTTCTTAGGAGAAGGATACAAGGGAAACTTCTACTATATGAAAACCAAAAGATATTAATAATTTTTTTTAAAAAAAGAAATGAAGTTTAGAAGTGTTGTGGCTTGGGAGAAAAGATGAATTATTTTCTGGACATGTTGAGTTTGAGATGCCTAGGGATCATCCAGTTCAGAAGGTCCAACAGGGCAATTGAGTAATGTAGGATTAGAGTTCAGGAGAGAGACTAGGGCTGGATATATAAATTTCAGAATCACCAGCAGCATATAGACAGCATTTGAACCTATAAGATCCAATGCTATTACTGAAATGGTTAGTTATTTGATTGAATATTTTCATTGCTGCTAAATTTTTATCCTTTAAACATTCAGTTTCTTGAAATAGCCAAAATTAATTTGTACTAAATCTGGTAAATAAGGTGCCTAATCAAATTCAGTAATAATATATACAGTTAAAAAACCTCAAAACCATTAGATATAGCTAACATTCATTTATTTTGAAGATTGGAATTTATTGGTGATATTTGATGCAAATACTTTTCCCATTATTACTTACTTTCTAATTTTGTATTCACTGATTTAATGAATGCAAATGCCTTTTAATTTTATGTAGTCAAAATTATTTATTTTATCTTAATAATCTACTTTAAAGATTTATTATATGATTGTATATATTTTATTATTATAATTAATATATTATATATGATATATTACATATTGCAATATGATTTTAATTCATGTAATTCATGTCATTGATCTCTTTTTCTTCCTCCTTCTACAGAATGGTCTCCCCTCAGGGACTAACAGATACATTTTCAATGGCGATTTTGTAGATAGAGGGCAAAATTCCATGGAGGTGCTGATGGTCCTGTTTTCATTTCTTCTTGTTTATCCCAATGATGTGTACTTGAACAGAGGCAATCATGAAGATTATCTAATGAACATGAGGTAATGTTGACTGACTTTAAGTTTTTCTCTGCTTTATTTTGTACCCTACAAAAGTTCTTTTTAAAATTTTCTTTCATGCATGTACTTCACATTGTGAAAGGTCCTGAATTTTAGAATTTCGAAAACATGATCTAGAGATGGGAAGGACCTCAGAGGTGACCTTTTCCTGCCTCCTCATTTTCCAAGTGAAGAAATTGAAGTGTAGGGAAGGTCAATGACTTGCCTAAGGTCACCCAAGAAATAAGTATCTTGCATGAACAGGAGAAATGCTAGCTCACACTGAGGTCCAGGATGAAGGGATGGGAGAAAAGTAGGCTAGAACTGTTTCAGCTCCTGATTTTTGTACTTCAAGCATGTCCTTAGCTATCAGTGTCTTGTTGCTAGCATAAGAAAAATTTATAGTGTGATAATAACCTTTGGCTTAATTTTTTGATATAATTGAAACCTACTTTAATCAGTTTGCATACATAACCCATAGTTCAATTTAAACAAGTTAGGGGGAGATTTGGGATATATCTCAAATGCACTTTTCACTTTTGGGCTCATTGATCTCATATAGGGATTCCCCTAGACCAGGCCTGTACAACCCGTGGCCTGCAGGCTTCTTACAGCCCACAGCATGCCAAAGGATTTCTGTGTAAAATGTAGAGGTTATTTTCCTCTAAATATTTTTGTGGGCCACCTAAAATCCTTTGGTGGGCCACGGTTTGTGCAGGCCTGTCCTAGACAAATTAGGATTATACTCTTTCTGAGCCCATCCATAGTATCCCCTGGGAACATTAGAATATGTTATCCATCTCATGTTGTGGTCTCTATAGAAGAGGTAAAGAAAGAGTCCCTCAGGCCTGTATGCTTATAAAGGGGGAAAAATCCTCATAATATTCCTTTATGTTATGTTTATACTCTAAGATTACTATGTGGAAGTCAATGTCACAAATAAAAACAAAATCAAAGAATAAAATAGTGACACACTGGGTACTCCGGGATGCTTTGATTCTTTACACATAGCTGGATACATAATTGCACCAACGTTCAATCATAGACTGAAGATCATAGCTCCTCAGTATCTTAGCAGGTGGTTTCATGAGATATTTTGGCTATATTATTCATCAATTAGCAACCAGCTTTTGGGATTGAGCCAAATACTTTCTGCTTACCTAGGTTGGTCCTTATATGACTTTCTTTTGCTGGACTAGTACTCAAAACATCTCAGAAATACTTGAATAACCTTTAAGAATCCATTTTATTAGGTTTTAGTGGCCCTGTAATTGGTCAAATCTTATATCATAAAAAAATATATTTTTCCCACCCATTAATAGGCCCATGTGACCTGCTTAAATCACATGAAAACCTAAGTCACATGTGGTAGGAGGAGTTTGCTGACCAGGTGGAACAGGAAGGGTAGAGCAGAGCTGAGAGGAAATTGATGAGAGCAGTTAACGTGGAGGAGAGAGGATACAGGCATGCACAGCTAGTCTTGTGAGTGTTTGCTTGTGGGAAGGCCCTTGATGGAGGGAAGGCTTGGGAATGATGTTCCCTATATGCTAATGTGTATAGACTTCTTGGTTACTATAACAGATTTGGCTTTCTGGTGTTGGGATTCAGCCTCCTGGTGTCTGAATAAATGTTTTCCTTCTTCCTTCTATATGGACAATCTGTTATATGTTATGATTCAGAACTATACTGGCATATTCATGGTCACTGTTGGTTCTGTGAATATTGCCTTGGTGAAACAGTACTGCAAATTGTCACAGATAAAACTAATATTAGTATGAATTGAGACTTGTGAAAACTGAAAAGGACCAGAAAAAAGTAATGTCTTGTCCACATTCTTCTCTAAATCTTTGACAAAAGAGGTCACTCAATATCTCAGGGGACTTCCTCTAGGTGCAGTGGTTAGTGTATAGGACTTGGAGTCAAGAACACCCAAGTTTAAATATAGCCTCAGTCAATTAATGAGCTGTGTGACCCTGGGCAATTCATTTAACCCATGTAAACCTTAAAGTGCTATACAAGTGTTAGATACTATTAGTAGTAGTCATCTATAATTACAGATATTTTGGACAGCCATTATAATCAACGATAATCTGGATAAGGAATTGAATAGGAAGCAAATAAATGGCAGACTGAATTGCATTTTGGAAATGAGGAAGTGTTTTTAACAATCCAAAGTTACCTTCTGCAATTGAAAGGGATTACATAGACTGTGCAGTACTTTTACTTTAGGTTTGGATCTTAAGATACAATGACACGCACTAAACAAACTTAATAGGCACTTAAGTTTTATTACTACAAATAATGCAAGTTAGCAAATGTATACATATAAACAGTAGATAGTAGTTAGGACAGAATAGAAAAAGAAAAAGTATACGTTACCAGCCAAGTCTGAGCTCCAACACTTTGGCACAACTGGGGAGGCTGAAAGGGTGGAAGCAGTTGGCAAAGGTCCTGGCTGGGAGAGCATCCCCACTTCTGCAGCAAAAGACCTCCAAAAATCCTTCTCTCTGTCCTTTTATACATGTACCTTCAGGGAAAAGAGGATCATTAGAACACAAAAGGAACTCTGGCCAAAAGTTCTAGTTGTTAACTTTGATGTATGTGTCCAATGACTGATCAGAGCCTTGAACACAGACACCTTCTCCCTTAAGGAGTCTTATGATTCTTAAGATAAGGGTCCCTTCACTCTGGTTGCATGCTTCATTGATTCTGCTGCTTCTCCTGGCACTCCCGTTAAGCATATCAACTTTAAGTTACATTCCTTATGTTAGGTCATGTGACAGTCATGCAAAGGACTGGGGAGAATATTCCTTAGTTTCCGCACACTAATGCAAAATCCCATCTTTTTTGTTGCCAGTATTCTCTAAGTGATGTCATATGGCACCATAGCAATATTTGCTGTATATCTGTTATATTTTACTTTCCATACATGACTAACCTACCTCTTTCTCTGAGTAGGGTATGCCTTTTATGCCACTTCCTACAAGTATCTAGTGGTAATATGGTATAATCTTACAGTTACCATTTCTCTCCCCATTCATGCTTTAGTTAGAGTTTGGACAAGATGGCCAATGAAACTTCTTCCAGCTCCAAAATGTTATTAATTTATTTTCCATCAGTCAAATTTTTTGGATTATTTGTTGATTACAAAATCTAGCATAGAAATGGAGATCTTCTTTCATGGGCCCATCCATTTTGTCTCCCTTCTCCCAAATCCATCTTAAGTTCTATTGTACTATATAATATATCATTTAATGAGGCACTATCTATATAATTTTCCAATTGTTTAAATACAACAAGATTTGAAAATCCTTGAGGGCAGGGACCATATATTGGACTACTTTTGCTTCATACATAGTACTTAACAGAAACTTTCTACTTCAAGTAAATGTTTAGTAAATACTTACTGAAAAAGTTTTAAACAGAATTTTGTTTATTTGTTTCTTATTATGGCTTTGTAATATTCTGTTTGCCTCTGAATTGATTAACATTTAGTTAAGTTGTTTGTATTTCTGTTGCTTTTTTAGGTATGGCTTCACAAGAGAAGTTATGCAAAAATATAAGGTAAATTTTTTCCCCTAATTTCTTTTGATTTCATGCATTAATCAATGATAAAACAACCCATTTACTTCCTGTATCTTAGGGGGAGCTAGGTGTCACAGTTAGAGCACTAAACCTGAAGTTAGGAAGGAAGAAATTCAAATCCAGGGTCAGACACTAGCTCCGTGGCTCTGGGCAACACAACTTCAGTGTCTGTTTCTTCACCTGTAAAATAAGGATACTTATTAACACCTATCTCCAAGGGGTATCGTGAGGATAAAATGAGTTAATATTGGTAAAGTACTTTGCAAACTCGCTATATAAATGCTAACCATAATAATAATAATATTATCATTGTCATCATTACCATTAGGCAGTTAGATGGTGTGATGGAGAGAGCACCTGCACAGTCATTGAGACTTTTTTCCGAGTTCAGATCTGGCTTCAGACACTTCTTCGTGGTGTGACTCTAGGGATAACTCTGTTCACATCAGTTTCCTCATCTGTAAAATGAGCTGGAGAAGGAAATGGCAAACCACTTTGCCAAGAAAATCCTGGACATGACTGAAAAATGCCTAAAGAGCAGCATTATCATCGTCATCGTTATAGTGAAGGTCCTCACCTTCATTCAAAGGAAAGCAGAGACTGAATCATCATTAATGTCCCCCAGGCCTATAGTTTCCTGCTAAGGACTACATAGTTTTTGGAAATTTGCTTAGATTCCTTCTAGTTATAGTCAATCCTACACAAATGACTTAAAATAGGTAACTTTGAAATCTAGGGGTAATTTAATGATTTTGGTGTATGCCTAGCATTTATCTACTCAGTGGAAGATATTGTTTGTGTTTGTGTGTGTGTGTTTTGTTGTATTACCTTAGGAACTGTAAGGAAATGAGACAGACTGATAGGCTACTCTACAGTCATTCATTAATTTAGCCAACTAAGTCAAGACGGAAATTATAATTTTTTTTTTTACTATTTTACATTAATAACAATGGGGAAAGTGTAGGTCATAGGACTATACTTTTCCAAGTGAAAGGCTCATGCAATTACTTATGTAATCAAACCCCTTCGTTTATCAGAGGAGTTATTGAGGTTAAGTGCCTTGCCCACAGTTACTTTGGTACTAAGTGCCAGAGTCAGGATTTGAACCCGGGTCTTCTGACTCCCAAGTCAGAGTTTTTTACACTGTGCCCTATTACCTCCCAAAGTGTTTTGATAGAAACAAACTAGATCACAGTACATTGAAAACACACACACATATATATTTTATGCAGCTAGTATGAAATAATAACACATTTTATGGTTCTTTAACATATACTTGTATTGTTCCTTAATTACTATCCTCACAGCAGTCCTCTGACGTATGTACTTCAAGTAGAATTAGGCTATTTTATGAATGAGGAAACAATCCTTCAGAAGTTGTGTCATGCTCATGATCACCCAGTTACAAAGTTGAAGCCAGGATTTGAATCCAGATTTCCTGGCATCAAGTCTGTTTGCTCTTTCTGCCATATGCATGGTAGAATCATAGTTTTTTATTTTAAATGTGGTTTTCCATGTCATCTTTGCATTAGTTTATTGGGGGAAGAAGGGAAACATGAAGGTCATAAAGAAAAGGAATCACTTTCCATTAGCTGATATTCTATTTATTTTGCCTTGCTCCAGATAGAGAAATCACTCCTCCTTTTTCCCTTTGAGGGCTCGGTATTGAGTTACAACAGTGTTAGCTAAATATATATATGATTCATGTGAGTATAGAGAAGGTAAAGTGAATAGCTACATATACCTTGTTGAACCTATGAACAAATCAGCTACAGGGAATAGATAAAAGAACAGAGGGTTCATTTCCTGTAGAGTAATGATGGTAGGATAGAAACAGCTGTCTATGGAGACTAGGAGAGAATTCTTCACTTCTTGTATCCAGTCCCCTAAGACCTGCGATGTGGAATGTGAGGAAAGAATATAAGCCGGATCACTAGTTATCACATGAAGACTATGGAGAGATAACAGCAAGTGAAAGTTGAACCTGTTAAGGTTCAATTGAATTCTGTTCAACGTCAATAATCAGAACCACTTCTAGGTAAAATTTTGAAGTCAGTAAAGTTTATTTTCCACCTCATTCTCCAAGTTCTTCCTTTTCCTCCTCTTCCTTTCCCTTCCTGTCAAGGGTATAGCTCAAATGAAGTAATGTTTGTAAAGTGCTTAGCCCAATGCTTGGCACATAGTTGGCATTTAATAAATGCTTATTCTCTTATACTCCTTACAGATCATGGGAGGCAGGGGTGATGGCTTGGTACATGATGTGGCAATGACAGCAGTGTCACATTGGCTTACTCATTCTCTATCTGTTGAAAGCTGATAAAAGTTCGTAGCTGCTTTTGGTCTTGCAATATCCTCTAGCAGTTGAGGATCTCAAGAGATATCTAGAATTTTGTAACTGAGTTGGATCAGCACCATATATGCCCTAGTGTTATCACTGGTAACCCTTAATAGTCTCCAGCAAGGGTGGGGAACCTGTGGTCTTGAGGCCACATGACCCTTTAAGTCTTCAAGTGTGGCCCTTTGATTGAATCCAAATTTCACAGAACAAATCCCCTGGGATTGTTATGAGGATATTATATGCAAAATTCCTTGTAGACCTTAAAGTACTACATGTAGGTTAGCTGTTATCTTGTGGTTCAGATTAAGCAATAGAACAAACCAGCTTAAACAGTGTGAGCTACTTATTAGATTTCATTTTACACATTACACCCCCTAGTCTGATTGTGTTATGGAGAAGTTATTGGTTGGCGGATTAATGAATCTGAAACAATCCATTTTTTCATTCATTTCTATTTTATTTTAATTGATGAGTAAACTATGTCAATTTCTTTCCTTTGTGGAATATAAACAAGTACTCTTGTTCCAAACATAGTTTTATAGAACTTTAAATCACTCAGGAAAATGAATAAACCTACTCAAACTGTTTATTTCTAGCAACATGGTTCAAAAATTTTGCACACTCTGGAAGAAGTTTATACCTGGCTTCCAATTGGCACTATAATTGATGAAAAAATTCTGGTCATACATGGAGGAATATCAGACACTACAGATTTGAATATACTCAAACAAATGAAAAGAAATAAGGTGAGTAATAGAGTTTACGGAGAACTGTTAGTCATGTATTAGTTGACTCTGAAAAGCTAACTAAAAAGGAAAACTCTCCTAATGAAACATAAAGTGACCCACTACCTAGGTATGAATAATAATGAGAAAATAATTTTACAGTGAAACATGGTTGAGGCTTAGGTAAGCCATCTGGTTGGGAGATTTGATTGGGAACTATACAAAGTGAATGCTTCAGCAGATCCAGAGTCATGGTTTTTTTGTAACCTTTGTTTTCTGAGCGATTATAATATTATCATCAAGTTAGGTTAAAAAAATGTTGAGGATGCTCTGTTTTATTTTTCTAAATGAAATTTCACATAGTTTTTTGGTAGTTGAAACTTTCAATTCAGTTCTTTAAAGAAAAATCCCAATTACATACATACATATAATTTTACAGCAGGGAAATCAGGTAGAAGAATATATTATAGTAGTGTAAGTGAGAGGTGGTAAGTGGAGAGAAGGGAATATGTATGAGATATGTCATCAAGGTAGAAACACCATGCTTTGGTAATGAATTATATATGTGGGCTGAGTGAAAGTGAGGAATGGAGGATGACATCAAGGTTGCAGGTCTGAATTAATGAAATGATGTGATAGGAAAGTTTAGGGAGGGGGCAGATTTGGGGAAAAAGACAATGAATTCTGTTTTGAGTACTGTGATTTTGAGATGCCAGTGGAATAAGCAGTTTGATATGTCTAATCAGAAATTGTCTAGTCAGTTTGATATGTCTAGTCATATTCCTGACTAGAGTTCAGGAGAGATGTTCTTCAGTTGTTTCAATATGTCTGACTCTTTGTGACCCCATTTGGGTTTTCTTGGTAAAGGTACTGGAGTGGTTTGCCACTTTCTTCTCTAGTTCATTTTACAGATGAGAAAACTAAAGTAACAGAATTAAGTGACTTGCCCAGGGTCATATGGGTAGGAAGTGCCTGAGGCCATATTTGTACTCAGGAGTCTTCCTGATGTCAGGCCTGGCATTCTATCTACTGTGCCACCTAGCTGCTCCAGGAGAAATGTTAGGACTGGAATCATCTGCTAGAGATAGGAACTAAAAAACTTAGAAATAGGAACTTAGAAATAGGAACTAATGATATAACCAAATGAGAAAGTTTAGAGGGAAAAGAGAATACTGGGCAAGATAGAATCCCTTTTGGAGGGATGCCCCCACAGTGGGCAGGAACTGAAGGGAGATACAACAAAAGAGACCAAGAAAGATTAATATTATAGAAAGAAAAATTAAACAGAGAAGTGTCATAAAAATCTAGAGGGGAGATAGTATCCAGAAGGTAATCAATAGTATCAAATGCCAAAGAGAGGCCAAGATGATCAGAATTGAGAAAAGGATTTGTTAACTTCTTAATTGTTACTAATTGATCATTAGAAACTTTGGAGAGGTCAGTTTCAGTTGAATAATGAGATCAGAAGTCAGATTGTAGAGGAATTAGAAGAGTGAATGGAGAGGAGTTAGAATCACCTAGTACTTTCTCAAGGTATTTGGGTGGGTCTAAGAAGAAGATGAGAGCTATCAAGGTTCAAAGACTTTTTAAAGATGGAGGAGACATGAATCTGCTTGAAGGTAGCAGGAAAAGAACTAGTAAATGGAGAGATGGAACATAAGAATGGGGATGATGGTGGGAGCCATTTGAGGTAGAAGCTGGGAGAGGATGGGATCAAGGATGTGTGTTGAGACAACAGAAGAATATGTCTACATTGCATGAGATGAGGAAGAGGAAGGGAAAAGATGGAGCTCTCTATGAAATGTCTCAATTTCTTTTTCAGTGAAATATGCGGCGGGTCCTCAGCTGAGAGGCTAGAGTTTATTGTGGGAGCCTTGAACATATACTAGGAGGTTTAAAAAGCTACTGTGTACAGTCAGATAATGATTCAACTAGGGAGGAGTGTAATGTTTACTTTGCTGCACTGAGGGCCCAGCTAAAATTATACAGCAAAATTTTGTAGTGGAACTGGTCAACATATCTTTGTAGTTTTCTCCAGCTCTGTTCAATGGCACAGGAGGCAGATGGAGGGAATAATCCCAAGATGGGGCTTGGTGAGGACAAGAGGAAAAGGAAATATTAGATGAAGTAGGAGAGTTGAATTGGCTCACCAAGGGGTTGAAATAGGGAAAGGAGGAGAACGTAGGCAGTTCATAAGACAGTGGCCTGGGAAAGAATTGAACAGTGGAAGAAATGGAGGTCATGATGAAGATGAACAGGGCTAGGGATTGTGAGACATAGGAAAGTTGTAATAATAGAAAATTGTGATCAGATAAAGGAATTTTAGAATTCATAAAAAATTTTTTATGGCTGTCACATATTAGGCATTGACCACAAAGGCATGACCATCTCTGTGTGTGCCTAAAGTAGAATTGAGGAATAGGTCATGGGAACTGAGTGGATTGAGAAAATGGGAAGTTAATGTATTTCTATAGAGAGTAGCTATATGTATGTTTAAATTTCCTGGGGCGGGGGGGGGTGTGCAGGAAATAGAAAGAAAAGATTGTGAGGCACTAAACTTTTTTTTACTCCTATTTGAGGTAGAAATGCTCCTTGTTATAGAGGAACTTGTACTGATTGCATGAAGACCCAGAACATCACAGAACCCCTTAAATAAATCAATAAATATTCGAAAGAGTTCAGTAAGACACAGAAAACCAACAAAAAACCCCCAAAACAAATGAATGAAGAATGCCTGTTGTCCAGGCTATGGCATGCCACTGGAGAGTAACCAATAAAGCTGGTCCATTATCTAAAAATTATATCATCCCACCAAATTGAGCCCATAGTAGGTTCTTAGTAGGTTTCTTTTTTTTCAGAAAGCCCTGATCCCCATCCCCTATACCTTCCTTCTGAGATTACTTTTTGTTTATCCTGTTTCACTTCTATGTAGTTGTTTACATGTTTTCTCCTCCATTATAATTTGAGGTCTTTGAGGGCAGGGAGTGTATTTTTTATTTTGTATATTTATATACATATATATATCCAGCACTTAGATATAGAAAGCAAATAGTAAGTACTTAATAAATGCTTGTTGATTGACTGAATTAAAACTTTCACTATATGGCAAATGATTTGAAAATATGAAATGAAATTTAAGAGACAGGGAACTTCATAGAGACCAATGAAAAAAGATAGTTAGCAAAATAAGAAAAGAAATTATCTTACCCTCTATAAAATTTAAAGGATAGGAGCACAGAAAGTATAGGCACAAAATATCAAATGACTTCTATATGCATGAAATTAAGTTGGCATACCATATACCACATTATACTCAAAATAGATATGACCTAGATAGAAAAGGTCACATCATTTCAAAAGTAGAAGAGAATCACATACCCACATTTTTAAGCCAATAAAGAATCGTAAAAGATAAAACATCATTTCATTTACATAAAATTGAAAGGCCTTTGCATAAATAAAATCAATGTACCTAGGAAAAGAAGGAAAAGCACTGATTGGGGAAAAATTTTGTATAAGCATTTGATATCAGATATGAAGAGGAAAATGACATAGATATATAAGACCAAGAACAATTCTCTATTGGATAAGAGGTCAAATGATATGAATAAATAGTTTTTGAAAAAATTGCTAGCTTTTAACAACCATATAAGAAATTACTTCAAATCACTAATAATAAGAAAATTACAAATCAAAACAGTTCTAAGATCTCATTTTACCCAGCAATTGTCAAAGATGACAAAAGATAGAAATAGTTAATTTGGGAAGACTATGGAAAAATAGGCAAACTATTAATGGAGTTGTCAATTTGTCCCACACTTCTGGAAAACAATTTGGCATTATGTTAAAAATAAAGTGCATTAAAATGTACTTACAGATCTTATATATAACAAAATATTCATAGCAGGACTTTTCTTGTGGTAGCAGAGACCTGAAAACATGAGATGTCCATCATTTGGGGAAATACTAAACAATTTGTGGTACATAAATATAATGGATTATTGTACTACAAGAAATTATAAACATGACCAATCTTAGTGACACATGCCATAATCCCTGCTACAGGGAAGCGGAGACTACTGAGCTCAGGAGTTCTGAACTGCAGTAGGGTTAAAGCTGGTTGAATCTCTGCACTAATGGCCCCATCATGGTGACCCTCTTGGAGCAGAGGAACGCCAGGCAGCCTAAGGAGAGATGAACTGTTTTAGGTTGTAAACGTAAGGGATCAGAACTTTTCTTGCCAATCTGAAATGTAGTCAGCCCATGAGCCACACTTACAGCCTATATGAGATAGGGGAACAGTTTCAAGAAAAGAAAAGTAAAGCAAGCAGAACCACATGCAGACATGAGTGTGCACATGCACACACACATACACACACACACACACACACACACACACACACACACACACACACACACACACCGTAGTCAATGACTTACAACATAAAGGAAAACATAGAGAAACCAAATACAGTGAAATTATATTGACCAAACTTGGCTCCAAAGAGGAGTTGAGAAAATGCATCTTCTTCCCTTAGAAAAGGTGAAGGTCTATGGACATGAAATATTGTGTACACTGAAATATCCATGTGTTGGAGTGGTTTTGCTGGACTTTCTTCTGTTTTCCTCTTACATCTCTCTCTCTCCTCTCGCTTCCTTTTTTCCATCTCTTCCTCTTCCTCCTCTTCTTTCTTCTTTGGAATGGCTCAGTGGAGGGGGGAAATGACAGTAACATAAAAACAAAAGATATCAATAAAATTATATTAAAACAGAAAAAAGAAATTAAGCTGGATTTCTGATGAATGTTTACAGAAAGAATGAATTTTTCTTGTAGATGAGATCAGTTCTAATGCCACCAATAGCACATTCAGGAACTGATTTAAAATCTGGGCGTATTTCCCATGACTTACCCCCACCATCGAAGGTGGCTATGGAGCAACTTTCAAAGAGTGAATGGAACCAGGTATGTGAGTTCAAATATGCACCCAGTAAATATTCTTTGAAAAGGTAAATGTTCTCAGAATATAGAAGATATTTTATCTTGTGGTAAAATTATTTCTTTTTTGTTAAATTATTGTGTTCTTATTTCAAGAGGTAATACAGATTGGAGACCTAAAAGAAATGGTTTATTTACATATGTATAGATACTGAGAGATGTATGTACAGTTTCATGGTGATATGAATTTACTAGGGAAGAAAACTACTTTCTTTTCAAAATGCCTAGCCACGTTCCTTCAAATAATACATTTCATTTGATTGATAGTAAAGCTATATTGTTATAATATGTTATTATTTAGATGTTTAGATACTTTTATACCAGTTTTGATTTCCTTTGGAGCAGGACCTTCTGGTGATGTAGAAAAGATAGTACAAGATGGTGGTTTTAAGACTTTGTGATAAATTTAAAGCTTTGTGATTACTGAAGCACTTGTGACAACCCTGGATAGTGATAATATATTATTGATTAGATAGTAAGAGTTTTGACCCCAGTAGAAAGTCCGTAAATCTTTGATAGGGTCAGAAGGTTCTGACTTTTCAATAACTGCTCTGCACTGTACATTAGTAGGTATTCATCTAGGAGTTGCCTATACCAGTGGAGTCATAAGTCAAGTGTGTGTGTGTGTGTGTGTGTGTGTGTATAATGTGTATATACACAGTGTAGGTATATGTACAAATGTAAACACACATCATGACTATATATACACATTATATACTTTGTGTACATATATGTGTATATTCATATACACAAATGCTAAGCAGCCATGGCATTATAGATGGAGAGCAGGCTTTTGAATCAAGAATATCTGCCTCTTTTACATATTAACTATGTGTCCTTGGGCAAGTTGCTTCACTTCTCATTTCCCTCCCCATAGCTTCTTTTACTGCCCTTTGTGTTTACCAACCTGACTTTTGGTTGGACTTCATTGCTTTGGACTAACAACTCTTACAGATATCCCAAAATAACATGTACAAATAAGATACTATTACTCTTTTCTTTAGCTTTTCGGTTCTAAAAATGTTATTAAAATAATAAAAATTGGACAGTAGTTAATTTAAAAATTTTTTTCTCTAAGGAAATTCATACCTATAAGAGGTAAAATATTTTTCTAAGACTATATACCTGAAGGTAGTCAGTTAATAAGTATTTATTAAGCACATGCTATATGCCAAGCACTGTGCTAAGTTTTGGGGATACAAAAAAAGGCAAAGTCCTTGTCTTTGAGGAGCTCACAATCTAATGGCATGGACCATGAAGGAATCATCTATGTATAAACCACCTATAACTGTATACAAGATAAATTGGAAAATATTAGCCAAGAGAAGGTACTAAATTTAAGATTGGAAAAGGCTTCCTCTAGAATGTGGAATTCGGTTGGTACCTGAAAGAAGTCAAGGAAGGCAAGAGACAGAGATGAAGATGTACAAGTTAGAGTATTACTGCATCCCCTATCCCTATACCCATGCACACTGGCCAGTATTTTGAGGGGAAAGGAACATTTTGCAAATCAGTGAACTGTGCTTGTCTTACCAAAATGTAATTGTTTGCTTGTTTAAAGGCACCCTTTTACTTTGAGAATGGTCTTTAATGAAATGAAAACATAACTGAGCTTTGCTTCTGGGTGCTGAAATAAAAAACTTCCATTATGTAGTCCAAATCTCTCATTTCAGAGATGAGACTAAGGCCAGAGAGGTGGTTTATTTGTCTAAGAGCATACAAATATTAAGTGGCAGAGTTGCCACACAAATCTATATCTTCTGATCCCAAATCCAGCCACCATGCTACCTATCTCTTAAGCAAATGCAAGCATGGTTTCATTGACTAGTAAATTGCAGTCAGGACATATATATCTACACCCATTGAGCAATGAAGGTGAATACCATCCCATAAAATATTGGAATGAACAATTAGCCATGGAACAAAATGAAAATTTAGTAAATCTGATACAGTCAGCTCCTTTTGTCTTCCATCTATCAACCTCTAAGAAGCTTTTTCACCTTCTTCCATGATTGGTTTTCCTCTTTACCTAAATCCTTTCAGTAGTTCTCAGCAACATCATTCTTCAATTATAATCTTTCTAACATCCTGCTTTCAAAGTTCTTCAACTTCTTTATCCTCCATCTCTATGCTACCTCAGCTACTTATTAAAGTTATTATGGCTTAAATGTTACCATCATTCAAAGTTCCAAAATAATGAGCTCCCTATTTCCATCTCTGACCATAGTCTTTGATTGTTTTGCCCTCATTCCTTCTGTAGTTGCTTTGTACTTTCGTTGAAACCTTTTCATCCTTTGATTCCTTCATGGTTTTCCCAGATCTTATCCCCTACTATGCCTTTACAGTCTTAAGTCTATGGTTTCCCTCTATTCTCAAGTTGAGATTGGGAAAGTCTTCCTGTAGAATGTGGAATTCTTGCCTCCCTGACATCTTTCTCTACCTCCCCTGATAGTCTCCAGTTCTCAGTAACTCCCAACAGCTATTGGAAAATCCTATCATCTGTCCTTTCTTCTTCTCTCAAGACACCAACCATAACAGGGCAGCACAAAATCAAACTGACTACAAACTATTACTACTACAACAAATTAATGCTATGTAGCTTTAAAAGAGCCTTCACTGCTATGCAGCAGCCCTTTTATTTCTCTTTTATTGACCCTCCATCCCACTCTCCACAATATTTACTCCAAATCTTGCACTCTCTTTTCAAGGTCCCACCTCTACCTCTACCCACCATCTTAGAACAGGATCTCGCTTTCTTCTTTACCAGCAAGACTGAGGCTATCTGACATAAATCCTCTCATCCCACTTTATCCATGCATCAGATTCTCTCCGTCCTCAACTATTTCTTCTGTTCCTGTTGTCCCAGAGAATTTTATGGCAACTCCCTATGGACCCTAACTCTTCTATCTGTGCCAGTGATTCCATTCTCTTCTATTTCCTTAAGGACTTTCTTCCACTGAACAACACACTCTCATCTTCAACATCTCCCTCTCTCCTAGCTCCTTTGCCCTTCTATCAACATTTTCATCTCTTTCCTATTCTATAAGGAAATATCTTAACCCAATTACTTTGTTCCCTAAGCGATAGACCTAGCTATAGCCTTCTCTTCAGTGACAAATTTTTTGTTTGCAACTGCTGTCTCCATTTCCTTACCACCATTCACTCTTCAGTCCCCTACAATCTAATTTCTATTTCTATCATTTTACTGAAACTTCTCTCTCTAAACAGAGACCTTTTATTTGCCAAGTTCAACGATCATTTCTTGGTTTTCCTTTATTTTTCTACAGCATTTGTTCTTGCTGGCCTACTCCCCTCTTTATTTTATTTCACCCCATCCCTCGACTTTCAAAGCACTTCTCTGTAAAGACTATGTTCTCTACAAGATTATTGTTTGTTATATACAGACTGAGCAAGATCATGTTTTTGTTGGGCTTGGCTCTATTTTCTTTTAAAAAATCTTTTCTTTTTAAAAATCATGGGTAGAATATTTCCCCAGAATTGCCAGTTCATGCAGTATGCTTCCATGATGCCTAGTCACCTATCTCCTTTTAGGCAAAGGGGATTGACAAGATCTATAATTTCTTAAGTGGAGTCTGCCCCTTTGAAAGATGAATAGTAAAGTCTTTGAAAGGACATAGACCTTCTGAAGGCACTTTCTAGTATTTTCCCCACTGCTTCTTGAAATCCATCTGATACCAGGTGGACACAGCTAGATGGAACAGTAGGGAGTGTTGAACTTGGAGTCAAAAAGATCTGAGTTCTAATCCTGCCTCAGACATTTATTAGTATGTGATCTGGTCAAGTCATTTAAACTTTCTTAGCTTCAGTTTCTTCACCTGAAAATGAGGATAACACATATCTCATAGGGTTGTTGTGAAGATCGAAGGAGATAATCTGTAAAGTGTTTTGTAAACCTTGAAGTGCTATAGAAATGTGTGCTATTAGGGTCCTTCATGGCCATTATTTTGACTTAATTATGTATACTTGCCCTGAGTACCCTGGTAGAAAGTTGTTAACATGGGGTTTTAAATAGGCCATACTTCATTTTACTGTAGCAAGCATACCCAAGAGATTATAGTATCAAAGGAGCATAGCTTTAGAGGCAGTCAAAATGATTCATTCTCAAATAATCCAAACCAATGGCACGCCTTTAAATTTCTTTCCCCCTCCTTCCCTTTCTCTCTGCCCCCTATGTGAATAGCAAGGAATGAGGCAAGCACATGCACTAAGAGGAAAGGGCTAATTTTCTCATAATGCTATGGGCTCAGAGAATACAATAGATAAAAGAATGACAAGAGAACACTAAAAGAACCACAAAGAACCACAGAGGCAATTTGTTTTAATGGATAGAAAACTCGCCTTAATGTCAGGAAGACATAGATTCTTGTCCCAACTCTGACATATACTGGTTGCATGACCAGAGCAAATTACTTCACCTTTCCGTGCTTTCCTTTCTTTATCTGTAAAATGATAGAATTGGACTCCATGTCCTCCAAAGATCCAGTTCTAAATCTATGACCCTATGAATTTCTAGAGAGAAATGTGAGAAATGTGAAGCAGTCACAGTGGGTGGAGGCATTGGCTGGCTGCTAGCATTGGACTAGCCAGGAGTTTCTGAAGGAAGCCAAGAACTACAGACCTGAGCTGAAAGACAACAATAGTGGTCATGAGTTAGAATAAAGGCAGGGAATAAAGTTGCTATTAGGTCAAATACCTTCTTTAATGACTTAGTAATTTGGAGGAGGCAAATTGAATACCTCTCACAGGTTGTTGGTTGTATTTGTCCTTCATTTTTGAAGAGGACCATGACAAAAGGGAAATGATGACATGACTTGCAGTTGGCTTTGCTTTGAGTGAGGGAGGGCTGTGCAAGGTCACCAGTCTCACTTTCTGCTCCAGAGCCATCTAGGTCCAGAGACCAGATATTCATCAGGATGACTGGAGATGACCCAGAATGCAATGCGAGAACCTTGCTCCTTTAGGGAATACCTCTAAGAGAGAACTAAAGAACCCAGATTATGATGTGCCAGAGGAACTTTCTTCCTGGAGGCAAAATATATAATATATATACACACATATTATATACATATACGTACAGACACACATCAAACCCCTTCATTTTACAAAGGAGGAGACTGAGGGCCAAAGAAAGGAAATGATTTTTCCATGATTGTATAGATGGTAAGGAGCAGAGCCAGGATTTGAATACAACTCTTCTGACTTCAGTTTAGTACTCTTCATACCTATTTCTTTCCCCTTCCTCTATCCTATCAGGGCGTCTTTTCATTCCATCCTCCTTTTGTTTTTCTATATAATTAAGGTTCCTCACCTTCCCACCTTCTCTTAGCAGGATCCATATGTCCCCTACTCTAACTTGGGCCACTTTACCTTCCTCATATTTTCTGCCAGATACTCTTTCCTCTCTATTTATTTCCCACTAAAACCTCTTTTCTTCTCCCCTCCATACTCTCTTCCCTTTTGTATTGCAATCTCTTATTAATTCTTGCTAAGATATTAATTCAGAAATAAATTATTTCCCAAGGGGGTAATCAGATTTTTTTTTAGTAGAGATCTATGGGAAAACCTAAGGGATGAGCTATAATAGTGGAATGAAGTAGGTTTATTTTGAGGTCCCAGTATCCTTATACCTTTTACCTTATATCATTTAGATTATACATTTGACTACTCCACTGAATCATGATGTCAGGGTTACTAGCACATGAATTTGGTCTTTAGGAATGAGAAAATCTTCTGTGTAAATTTATATCTACTTCATTTTATTGAGTATATTAAAGATAAATCAAATCTTATTTTAAGGACACTTGCATTAGGTATGGATTAAGGTATATAAAACACACAATGTAAGAGAGCCCTGAGATGAATAATTATTTATTTTTTTAATAATATGAGTTATTTACCTTTAGTTTACATGTTTGATAAATTCACATTTAAAATTTGTTGTTAGTTTCAAATTTTGCAAAAGTTGAACATGATTGACATAGAAAGTAGGATTTAGTTATGGCTTTCCAAGACCTTTTACTCATCTTGAAAATATACTTTTGGAAACTGTACTCTTTAGAATCACAAATTAACATGGGGATTTTTGGTAGTATTTGTTTTGTATAAGTAAAGGCTGAAGTAGGTTTTTGTTTATGTAATCAAAGGAAAAAGTATAGATCAGCAAAGTAAAAATAATTTTCAAGTTTCAGATTGAAGTTTTTCAGATAAAAATCTTGTTGTTCAGCCTTACAAATAGCATTCAAGTAGGTCTTTCATTCAAGGGGAGGAAAAGAGGACTGAAAGGAAAGCCTTTTCTTCTTTTTATTTTTATTTTCAGCTAACAGAAAGGCAGCCAGGAATAGTATTCAAGTCTGATACATACTAAGTATGTAACCCTGGGCAAACCACTTCTAAGTACCCCAAGCAATCTCTAAGACTATAAACTACAGGTGAGGTGATGATCTGTATAGTGGAGGGAATTTCCACCTGGGACTTCTCTCACATGATGAAATCACAGGTGTGGACCCAAAAAATGGGTAAGTCAGGCCTTTCTGATGTTTTTGTTTGAGGGAATCCATAGTTTATGTCAAGACAAATGAGTGGTCCATAAAAGAGTAGTAAATGCTGCTAGGTGCGGAATTGAGAATTGTGTGCTAGAACTCCTTTGTGGCACAAAATCATGATGTTAGATGGAAGCCACCTCCTAGATCATCCACTGTATTCTGATCGTTTTGTAGATGAGTAACCTGAAACCAGACATTTTTATTTTGTTTTGTCTTTGCCAGGTTAAGAATTCAGGTTTTCTAACTTCCAGCCCACTTCCTCATAACATGAGTTTGGATTTATTGAGTTTTTTATCATGTCCTTCAAATTATTGTCAAACTTGTGTGGCAATTCAGTTTAATTTAATAAATTCAATACAACAAGCAATTATTAAATAGCTGCCACATGCAAGACACAATTGACAGACAATCCTTGCTCTTAAGAGCTCATGATTTCTTTACATTTACACAGATAAGTAAATAAAATATAAGGTGAAAGAGAGAGGAGTAACAAGAGGAGGTACTGAGGATAAGGAGAGACGGCATGGAAGAGTGTGTCCTTGAGCTGTCCTTGAAGGATTCTAAGAGGGAGGAAAAAGTGCATCCGAGAGTGTGGAATATCCTTTATAAGGTAGAATGCTGGGGTCAGGGAACAAGTAGGTATGTTGGGCTGAAACATGGGATTTGCAAAAGGGAATAATGTGAAATAATTCCAGAGAAGAAAGGAGGGAGCTAGACTGTGGGGAATTTCAAATGCCAAGCTCAGGAATTTTAATTATTTATTTATTTTATCCTGTGGCAATAGGGAACCACAGAAAATTCTTGTGAGGTGATATGATCCTAATTACATTTTGGGAAGATTATTTTGGCAGCTGTGTGGATGTTGCATTGGAGAAGTGAGAGACTAGAATCAGGGAGACCAAATAAATGGTAGACTGTTACTTCAATAGTTCAGAGAAGTGGTAGTGAGGATCTGAATTAGGGTGATAGTCATGTGTCTAGAGAGAAGGGAGAGAAATATTAGAGATGTTGTGAAGATGTTGACAGGACTTGGCAGCCTATTGGCTGTGAGGGGACAAGAGATAATGAATAGTTAAGGATGGATCTGGGATTATACGCCTGTGTGGCTAGAATGATGGGGGTAACCTTAACAAAAACAGGGAGGTTTGATGGGGGGAGCAGGTTTAGGGGGAAAGATAATGGTTGAAATCACATATTCTATAATGTGAGTGTTAGTCATGTCCCTCCAAAACCAGAAGAACAAAAAGGGGCTTTATTTACCCTATGTGTATGGCTGATGACTTCAACTCTTGGTTCAAATCAAATAAGCATTTGATGAAATGTTGGATATCTAACACTACGACTATGCTTCTTTCTTTACTTTTGAAGAGGCACTCCAGTGTATCCTCCTCCTTTCTCACATTTTCTTTATCCTTTTCCCCACTCTTTATCAACTTTTTGCCACTCTCCAGTCCCTACTTCCATCTAATTCCCAGTAAAGCTATCCTCAGAGATCAAGGTGGTCATATTTAGATAAGCAGAAAGTTGGAAAAAAAACCCTATTCTGGTTTTCCTCTTGATCCTCATTTGAACTTACTTGAATAATCCAAGTGGTAAGTTTCCTCAGTCACTAATGAATATTGGGCATACATAGTATAGGAAGGAAATTGGCAGTTATGGCGTTGTGAAAAAAAATGTACAATTTAATGGTAGGGATAGGATGAATGCAAAAACAGAGCAAAACAAAACAAAAGCTCTATTAAAAATACTTTACAGAAGTGCAGGGATAGGGACTAGACCTGTAATTTCATTTCATAGGGGACCTCCAGGTGAGGAAACTCCCTCTGCCAATGCAGGTTGGCATAATCTCTGCAATTTATAGTCTTAAAATGTTGCTTAGAAGCATTAGGAGGGTAAGCGATTTGCTCAAGGTTACATAGGTATTAGATATTAAACTGCCTTCAAGGTTGCCTCCCTATGCTATGCCTTTCATAGAAAAGTATACAGGTGCTCTTTGCACCTGCAATGTATCCCTGGAAATTATATAGTAGACTACCCATATAATATTATCCCATTCTGCCTTGAGAGGGTACTTCTATCACTTAGGTGAAATTCTGATGATTTAAATAAGGACCATAGAAACTGAGAGGATGGAAGCTAAAAGTACATGCAAGATTGCAAACATTTGCAAAAAACAAAATATTTTTTAGGCATTTCTTGATGACCTGATGGTCAGTAAGTTCCTACTTTGTGCTAGGCATTCTCTTCTGAGGAGTTTGTTTGTTTGCCTTTCTTTTCTTTTTTTCTTTTTTCTTTTTTGTTTTGGAGCCCAAACTCATGAATTCATCAATGTAAGAAAATCCCATTGTGTGAATCCCCTCTATTTGCATTGACTAGTCTTCTGTAACTTGAAGTCTTAAAGCAGGTATTCTTAAATCTATTTTTGTGTCTTAGACCCCTTTGGCAGTCTAACGAAATCTATGAACTCTTTTTAGAATAACATTTTAAATGCATAAAATAAAATGCATCCAATTAAAAAAGAAAACTATATATATATATGTACATATGTATGTATATGTATATATTTAAACAAGGCCATATATCCCAGGTTATGAGGGCTTAGAGGGCTGCTTAGGGCTTTGAGAAACTAGATGACCTGCCTATTGTCACACAATGATTTCCCACATGCCACAGTTGAAGTGGTAATTCTTTAGGCCAGGTCTTCCTGACTCCAAAGTCAATTCTCCTTCTCTGTATATAATGCTTCTCATCAGAGGGAATTACACAGGTAAAAAAGATACAATCCCCAAGATGAAGCCATATACACAATAATTAATACAAAATAGAATATGATAGGAGAGGTGTAAACAAAGTTATCATGAGAGTTCAGTTGGAAGGATCAAGGAAAGCCATGGAGGATGTAGCATTTAAGCTTGGCAATAATGGATTTCACTAACCACCTATAAGTGGCTCAACTAACTTAGTACTAGTATTAGTGTGACCCTAGGCAAGTCACTAACACAATTGTATCAAAACCATGGTCGACATGACCATGGTTACTGACATGATTCCCTCAATTCATCTATTTTCTTCTTTCTTATATCCCCCTCCCCCCATACTTAGGCAGCAGTGATCAGGTTTGTTCTTGGTGTCATGGCAAAAATCGATAGTTTTGATGTACTGTTAATGTCTGCCTTCTTCTTCATGTAATCCCCTTGACTATATGCCTTCCAGCTGATAAGATAGCAGCAGTGTCCTCTTATTTGCTGATAATTCAATTTCTTTTGTATCCTTTATTCTATCATTTGTCCTGTGTGCATCAGAGCTATACATTGTGTTGTTGATTGGGGAATTCCAGAAAAAGTATAAGCTTAAGGTAGGAAACATGTAAATCGGGTGATTTTTGAATGTCTTTACTCTGTAAACTTCATAGTTTGTTTTGTTCGTTGTGAAATGCAAACCTATTATTAAATTGACAGGTAGGGCATTCTTTATGGCAAACTCATCCAAGGGTTGGTAAAGTGCTCAGTTCTGCCCTAAATAGGAAAGGTAGCAGCACTGAAACTTCTAGCGTATCATAAACTTCATGAAGTCAGTGGTGATCATGTCTTCTCCAAACTTTGTGTTTCCCTCAGCATGTAGCACAATTGTTGACATTGTTTTGGTTTACTTACTCAACATCTTCATTGGATTGACCAAGAAGTTGTTAAAATAATAACCAAACTCAGAATATTTTCCATGTTACCTCATTACTTGCTGCAAGTGCTGTCCATGACCCTCTTCTTATGTTATTCAATATGTTATGTTATTTTTATGTTATTCAAGACTACATCATCAGGTTTCATTTTCCAAAAGGAAAGTACTATGTCATAGGCAAAGGACAGATGATGTTAGGGTTAGGGGAGTATTTCAATGGATGTTTTACACTATTATGACAAGGATCTGATTATTCTGGAATTGGGCCAAAGACTCCTAATCTAGAAATACATAAGATCTTTTTTCTTCATTTCAGTACTGAATTATGTTCATGCTATCTCTATGACCTCTAGGACCAACCTTTCTATGTACCATGTACTTAATCCTGTAAGGTCAAAAGTAGGAGGTATCCTTCACCTCTTAAATACCTCTTGGAAGATCTAACTGGGAAATGAAAATTAGTACTTCTCATTACTTTGGCAATGATCACCCCCATTGCTGTAGTTCCAATATGGTGGTTCCTACATCCTGCTGCTAGTGGGAGTGATAATTGGAGCATTGTTCATTGCTTCATTTGAAAATGTTTAGAATGAATTTGGTGTCTATGTCTCCAGAACTGCTTAGGTAAATTTGATGTAGAGATCTACTGTATGATAAACTATTTGTGTATGTATATACATTTATGCATACATATATATATGTATATTTGTGTGTAACTATCTATCATCTATCTATCTTTCTATCTATCTACCTACCCATCTGCCTTTATTCCAATACGGATAGCTTCCATATTGATGTAGCTCTAGCATCTAGTTTAAAAAGCAGTCATTAAGACACATTTGGGGCAGTAAAAGGGATATGACAAGAAGCAACATGGTGTAATGGAAAGAGCTCTTGGTTTTGAGTTACAGGGCTTATGTGTGGATTCCGCCTTTGACACTTTCTAAATGTGTGACCTTGGGTAATACTTTCCTCTCTCTGAGGCTCAGCTTTCTCATCTGTAAAATAGGGATAGTAATTCTTGCCCTACCTGCTTCCATAAGGCAGTAAGGGAAGGTTTTTGAAAATATGATATCTATACACTCACAAACACACACATGCATATATGTTATAATTATTGACTCATATTGACAAAGGAATGTTGAGAGACAAATCATCTTGAATAAAATATATCCTTTTCTCAAAAACAAGGAAAAGGTTCAAATAAAAAAATGTATCTTTTATAGAACGCAACTTAACAATAGAAGGAACATGAGAGGGATAATTAAATCTTCTCTTCTAGGTGATTTAGGTATAAAAATGAATAAAAAGAATTCCCCTTCCATGAGATCTGTAGATTATTGAGCCTTAAGGTGTTTGCTGGGAGGTAGGGAGATTGGGGAGGTTGAAGTGAATGGGCAGAGTTTATGGAGGGGATGGGTATAACATAAAATAATAAAGTAGAGTAAAAAGGAAAGGGTCAGGCATGACGTGCCTTATGATACACTCTGGGTTGAGGTTTCTGGTTAATTAATTTAAATCTGGACACTAGTGGTCAGCTCTGATTTGTTGTTCAAAGATAGTCAATGTTCTTTGGAGTGATCCCAGAAGCAAAAAGGGCTGTTATCCAAATACAAGTCGAGGAGGAGGTTGTTATTTTGGACCAGATGTGACCGACAATATACTGGCCAAGTTTTCTCTGCAAATGATCATCAGGTCTCATGAATGTAAACCAGAAGGTTTTGACATCTGCCATGATGGAAAGGTAAGATAACATGACTTATTATGTTTCTCAGTAAAAACAGCAGAGAGTCGGGCAAAAAAAGTGTTTTGATTAAAAGTCCAACAAAGTCTCTCCAGTTGTTGAGAGAGACAAGAGTAGAGGGAGAGGGAAGAGAGAAAACAGAGAGGGAAGGAAAGAAGAGAGGAGGGAAGGAAAGAAGAGAGAAGGGGAGGAAAGGAGAAAGAGAGAATTGAGGGTTAAGGGAGAGAAAAGGGTTAGAGGGAGAATACTGTGAAATGCACAGTTCATAAATATGTAGAGGAGTCCGTTGCCTTTTGCCTTAAGGAATATTTGTTTAGTCAACCTGATTTCCTTTGAACATAAATAAGTTTGTACACATGGGCCTGATATAAAATATATTTTGGCCTTTGAGGGAAAGAGGCCATGTTGACTTCTATGGATTCTGAGGACCTGGGTTGAAATCCCATCTCTGTTGCATCTTTCCTGTATTGCATCAGACAAGTCACAACCTCCCTGTGCCTCAGTTTCCTCACTTATAAAATGAAAATTTTACACTAGGGCTTCCTGAGATCCCCTTTACCTCTAGGTCTATGATCCTATGACCCTGAATTCATTTAATTTGAAAATAAATCAGTCTCCAAAGCACTATTTTCTGTTGGAGGAGATATTTAGGTCTATAGCTGACTGAGCTGTCTGCTTTGCTCTTACTCCAGTTTGTTCTTTTTGGTCAAAAGTAACATAAAGCATTAGGTATCACTAAGCTAAGTAATTAATCTCAGATGGCGGAGGGGTTAACTGCTTTAGTTTTAGCTATAGTAGATGTTGTATAGCGTTTATATTTTGTGGAACCTTAGTAGCCTCTGACAAAAACTCTAAAGATTACCTTTGATGAGTTAGTATTTTTGACTTGGGGATGATTTCTGGATTGGTTGCTTAAGGCTCCCTAAGCCTTGCAGAGACAATCTATATAGTAACTCAAATATTCCACTGGATGAGATGTTTTATCCACGTGCAAATCACATGTTCAAGTTATTGAATTGAAAAAATTCTCCCCAAGAGGTTCACCCAGTGTGTTGGAGGCTTTCCTTGCTTTTCTTTTCTTTTCTTTTCTTTTCTTTAACATCAAAAGAATAACAGTGAAACACACAGACTTTGGAGAGTCTTTACTCTCACTATGTCCAGTCTGTCTTCTTTTTCACTCATACATTTCTTTGATGACATTCTTATTGTCCATACTATGTAGTCAGTTAGATGAACAATGTATAGAACTTCCCCATCTATGATACAGAATAATATGATTTATCTATTATTATGGATATAATTTATACTATTACTTATGTATTATATCATCTGTCATAATATATAATATTACTTATAATATAAATGGGGAAGTTCTATACATTATCCATCTAAATGCATGTCATATATGGACTAAAAAATTTCTTTTCTGATCCAAAACTTTTCTTTGACACAAAAGCCTGTCTTTTTAGTACCAATATTCGACTGGTGGTCTTATATGTTATGGGACACTACAGTCTAAAAAATTGAAAGGAATATCATTCAGAGCACAAAGGAAAGGCAGGGTGGAGGTGAGTAGACTACAAATTACAAATAAGACTACATTACAAATACAGAATTACTAAGGTGATCTTCAGTGAACAGTACCAATCAAAGAAATGTGTGAGCATAGTAACTGCACATTTTTGAGAGAGTTAGATCTCTTTTGCTTAATTCTAAACAGATATTCTTCCTATAATAATACAAACTGTTGAGAAGGAAAGAAGGGAAGGGATCATACATGAGCTATTAATTACTAAAGAATTAAAAACCCAGCAATAATATAAAATTATTACCATCTCACATAGCAGCACTTTCAAGTATTTTCATCAACATTTTCTCATATTAACCATATAACAATCTCATAAGGTGGATGGTAAGAAGAGAAAACACAAAAAATGAAGTGACTTTTATCAGGCTATGCACTAGTTAGTGATGTGACTAGTGGCCAGGTCTCCAGATGCTAAGCAGGTGATTTGATCCACACTAACCTTGGTGAATAATTCAACATCCTTAGTAGTAGTTCAGGTTTCAGGGCCCCTCCAAACTCCAAACTTAAAGTATTTCATCCTTTGAATACATGAATAATTTAGTTATTAAGGCAAGAGGGAGATTGTAGCCCTAGACAAATCTTGATCTGGATTATGATAGCTGTCTTAGCAGGGTAAAAATAAAGGTTAGCTAGCCCCTTATGACTTCAAATTTTGCAGCTATGAAAGCAAAGAGCTTTTAAGTCCTGAAATTGAACTGTTACAAATCCCTAGATGAATGTACTGAGAATATGTAATTGGAATGGAATAATTGATTGGAAAATCAAGGATACTGACTGGGTAGATTCCCTAAACTCTCACCACAATGCAATTAATTGCTCTGTAGCAATCATAGATAGTTTTCTAAAGTCACTATGAGAATATACATTTCTGACTGCTTTGAGAACATGATAAGCCCACTATTTTCTTTATCCTTAATCAGATTATCACAGTGTTTTCTGCATCTAACTACTATGAAGAAGGTAGCAATAGAGGTGCTTACCTCAAACTGAACCATGATAAGAACCCTCGATTTTTCCAGTACCAATCCAGCCAAATGACTCAAGGGAAAACTCTTCATGAAAGGTACAGTTGTATTTCATGGTGAATAATGATGAATCTGAATACTATACCTGTTTTATTTTGTTATACTTATATGGAGATTGATTACTATTACTGTAAAGGGTAGACAAGGTATTGCTAACATGAACAAAATATGGAGAAATATATTTCCATGAAGGAAAATTGCTGTCTGTAGGCAGGACAATGTACCAACACAACTTGCAATAGATGTTGCTAGAATGTTCCAATCACAGCTCAGCCACTGCATTTCCTTCCCTCTCCTAGCATTGGCAGAGTTCCTCTTCTTTCATTCATCTTTTAACTCTGTATCATCCCTAATTAATTTTTTTTATCTTCTCTACCCAGCATTAAGATTATAAACTAGCAACTATATTCCATTTCAGGATTTGGACTTTAAAGTATGGATAGAAAAATCAACAGACAAGAGAAAAGGAAAATATCCTAGGCATAGGGAAGAGCCTGAGCAAAAAGCAACAGAATAGAGTTCTTTTTAGAGGGCAGAGATGAGTCTAGTCTGGCTGTAGTACAGTGTTCATGGAGAGGATAAGATAAAATAAATCTGGAAGAGTAGGATGGTGCCAGGTTTTGGAGTTCCTTTGTTGCCAGATGAAAGAATTTGATTAACTTTAAACTAAAGATTTTTTTTAGCAGCATAATCAGCTCTCTAAATAAGAAAAAAAAATTCTATAACATTGTAAGGATGAATTGGAGGGTAAGAGAGTGGAGATTGGAAAACCTGAAGGGAGGCTAATATTCCATTGTGGTCTTTACTATAGTAAGAATAGTGAGGTGGGAACTTATAACAGACAGGGGGGAGCAACAGGACCTGGTAAATAATTGGGATATTAGAATTGAGGGAGTGGGAATAGTCAAAGAGAGTGCTAAGTTTACAAGTATAGAAGACTATCTGACCAACAGAAATTTGTTTTTGCAGCTACAATGTCATAGTCATGGTATGTATTGTTTATCTGGCTTTGCTTACCTTTCTCTATGTCAGTTCAGATAATTTTCCCGTGCTTCTCTGATTTTTCATGTTCGTCATTTCTTACAGTACAATAATATGGATCTGAAAGAATTTAGAAAGAGAAACATGCTTTGGGGAAAGATAGTGAGTATGATTCTAGAAATAAGAAGGATACATTAGGACAGCTGAGTGGAAGTGTCTAGAGGTTCCAGTCCAGAACCCAAAGACAAGTCTGGGCTGGAAGCATAGATTTGGCAATTCTCTACCTACCGCTCAGAGCTGAAACTCTGGACTTGTGAAAGCGTGTCAAAGGATAGAAGAGTGCGAACTTCAAAAGTCTTGGTCTTCTCGTGAGGACGATGATGAGGAATGAGTAGAGAGGATCTTTAGGGAAGTAGGAGGAGATACAGGAGAGTGTGTTGGGTTCTCCAAATCTAAGAGGTTAAGAAAAATGAGAATTTGGTGATTAAGAAGTCATTGATGACTTAAAGAGAGAGGGTGGGAGGGTGGGAAGAGAGAGAGAGAGAGAGAGAGAGAGAGAGAGAGAGAGAGAGAGAGAGAGAGGGAGGGAGGGAGGGAGGGAGGGAGGGAGGGAGAGAGAGAGAGAGAGAGAGAGAGAGAGAGAGAGAGAGAGAACAGTTTTAGCCTAGTGTTGGGAATAGAAGCCCAATTGCAAGGGGCTACAAAAATGTGGAATAGTGAGAAAGAAAGTGAAATGATCAGAGATAGAGAAACTATTGTTTTTTTTACTTTAAGTATTTTTATTGATATCTTTTGTTTTTTTATCACTTTCATTTTCAAATAGATCCCTCCCCCACCCAGTCAACCATCCTGTGTAACAAAGACTTGAAAATCCAGAGGAAACAAAGAGGTTTATAAAAGCTAACATGTCAGTCAATCAGAGACCACAGTGTACTGTGCCCCTCGGCAGATAAGGGGAGATGTACATTTTCTCTTCTTTTCTCTGCAACCAAACTTGATCACTACTGTCACACAGCATTGTTTTCTTTTTGCTTATTTGTTATTTGCATTTTCAATATTGTAGTTATTGTACGTGTTCCTAGCTCTGCTTCCTTTGCTCTGCACGATTTCACGTGTATCTTCCCATGCTTCTCTGAATTCTTAAAATCTATAATTTCTGATAGTGCAATAATATTTATTTCCAGTTTTTTTAAACCACAAAAAAGGACAGCAATGAATACTCTGGGGTCTATGGGTCCTTTCTTTCTGACTTTGAACCTCTTGAGTAGCTCTCCCTAGCAGTAGAATCTCTAAGTTAAAGGGTATGTACATTTTAGGCATTTCTTTTCAGTACAATTCCAAATTGCTTTCCATACTGATTAGCTCAGTTCACAGTTCTTCCATAAATTAATAGTCCCTCAAGTATTGACTGTGACCGATGAATATCTTTAGAATTGTTTGCATTTCTGGAAAGCAAAATTGCCACTGTGTTTACAATTACATTTGTAATTGTTTTTTTAAGAAGGTTATTAGTAAAAGGATGGAGAGAAAATGTGAGTTAGACTACTAGAATTGTCAAGGTAAGACTTTGTGTGTATATGTATGTTTTTATCTAAGCATATATATTTTTATCTAAGCATACATAATCTTGGGGAATGGATGATAAAAAGCTAATGAAGAGGTAGAGAAAAGTACTGTTGAGTTCTCCCCTAAAACTCTTCAAAAAGATGTAAAAAACACACTAGACCAAACTCTGATGGGGAAATTCAAGAAAAAGATACAGTGAATCATTTTTCTAGTAGCTTAAATTGGTGCAGAGAAAGATAGTGAGGTTTATGGACAGAGTCTGACCAGTTGCAAGATCAACTGATCTGGAAAAAAAGATAAAGAAGAAAAGAAAAAAAGACCTACAAATATTTCTTTTTAAAATTTTTTTAATAATTTATTTATTTTTAGTTTCCACAAGATTTTGAGTTCCAAATTTTCTCCCCATCTCTTCCCTCCCCCACTCCAAGATATCGTGCATTCTGATTATCCCTTCCCCCAATCTTCCCTCCCTTTTATCATACCCCTTCATTCCCTTATCCCCATCTCCTCTATTTCTTTGTAGGGCAAGATATTTCCCAGTTGCATGCAAAAACAATTTTTAACATTCGTTTTTAAAACTTTGAGTTCCAACTCTCTCCCTTCCTCTTTCCCCACCCATCCCCATTGAGAAGACAAGCAATTCAATATAGGTTAAATGTGTAGTTATGCAAAAAGCTTCCATAAAAGTCATGTTGTGAAAGATTAACTATATTTCCCTCCATCCTATCTTGCCCCTCATTTATTCTATTCTCTCTTTTGACCTTGTCCCTCCCCAAAAGTGTTGACTTATAATTATCCCCTCTTCCCATTTGCCCTCCCTTCTATCATCTCCCTCACACTCCACTTATCCCCTTCTTTCCTACTTTCCTGTAGTGTATTACAGATTTTCAAACCAAACTGAGTGTGCATGTTATTCCCTCCTTAAGCCAAATGTAATGAAAGTAAGTTTTACTTTTCCCCTCACGTCCCTCTTCCCCTCCATTGAAAAAGCTTTTTCTTGCCTCTTTTATGAGAGACAATTTGCCCCATTCCATTTCTCTCTTTCTCCTCCCAATATATTCCTCTCTCATCCCTTAATTTTATGTTTTATCTGGGATCCAAGATGGTGGATTGATTGGTAATTGCTATCTTCCTCCCCTTGTTGACCTTGATGAGCCCAGAGAATATCTCCCTGGGGAAAAACCCTGGAACTAGCAGGAGCAGCAGAAGGGGTAAACAGTCTCTTAGCCTGTGAGGCTAGGAAGATCACTAAGGAGGGGCCTTCTTGCTGTAGCTGAAGGGGATCAGTGCAGGGTCAGAGCTGTCCCATACAGCCCCACCTCAGTAAACTGGGAGAAGATCCTGATACTTGGGGTGGGGGAAAGGTGAAGTCAGCAACTACCAACACCAGGACCCCAGGCATGACTCAGCACCCCAGGGGAATTGGGAAGATGGGATCACTAACCACTGAGCTTGTCTATGCTCTAGCTCAGCAGAGGAGACCTTTTGTAGCCAGACCACCCCTCCTCTACACTTAATGAGCTAGCTCCAGGGCAAATCCAGGGAAACCCAGAAAGATTTCACTTTTCTCTGGTCTCTGCTTTCTTAGACCAGCCAGCTCAGCACCAGGCAAGTTGCCACATTTTGGCTTCTAACTGAAAGAACCAGAGGCCACAACACACAAAATCTCAAGTTTTAGGCACAAGAACTGTGGGACAGAGCCCCGTAAGCCCCAGATGCAGAGATCTGTTTTAAAAGCCAGGAAAAGTGTGATTATCATGAGTAAGAAGCAAAGCAGACCATAGAATCTTTCTGTGGGTACAAGGACCAAAACCCAAATACCAAAAAGGTCAGCATTGAGACTATACTCCCATCTGAAACTTCAGAAGGGAATATGAGTCTGAAGCACAAAGCGCCTTCTTGGAAGAGCTCAGGAAGGATTTTAAAAGCCAAATTGGAGAAATGAAGAAAAATTGACCAATGACTTTAAAAATATGAAGAAAGAAATCACAGAAGAATTTAAAAGGACAATTGGACAAATGGAAAAGGGAAGTACAAAATCTAACTGGAGAAAATAACTCTTTAAAAGGAACAATTGGACAGTTGGAAAAGGAGGTGCAAAAGTTAACTGAAGAAAACAATTTGACGAAAATTAGAATAAGGCAAGTAGAAGCTAATGAATCAATGAGACGTCAAGAATCAGTGAAACAGAATCTAAAGAATGAAAAGATAGAAGAAAATGTAAAATATCTAATTAGAAAAACAACAGACCTGGAAAATAGATCCTGGAGAGAAAATCTAAGATTATTGGTCTTCCAGAAAGCCATGATGAAAAAAAGAGCCTGGATAATATCATCCAAGAAATCATCAAGGAAAATTGCCCAGAAGTCGTAGATACAGAGGGCAAAATAGTCATCAAAAGAATCCACTGTTCACTTCCTAAAAGGGACCCCAAACTAAAAACACCAAGGAATATCGTTGCCAAATTTCCAGAACTGTAAGTGGGAAAATACTGTAGGCAGCCAGAAAGAGACAACTCAAATACTGAGGAGCAACAGTCAGAATAACACAGGACCTTGCAGCTTCTACATTAAATGATTGAAGGAATTGGAATATGATGTTCTGTGAGGCAATGGAGCTGGAACTACAACCAGGGATTAATTACCCAGCAAAATTGAGCATAATATTTCAGGCAAGGAGATGGACATTCAATGAAATAAGAGATTTCCAGATTTTCCTAATGAAAAGACCAGAACTCAATAGAAAATTCGATCTTCAAACACAGACCTCAAGAAAATCTTAATTTTATTTTTTTTGGTTATCATCCTTTCTTATTCTACTCACCTTGTGCCCTCTGTCAACATGTATATAATCCCTCCAACTACTCAAATACTGAGAAAAGTCTCAAGAGTTACATATATTATCTTTCCATGTAGGAATGTAAACAGTTCAACTTTAGTGAATCCTTTACAATTTCTCTTTCCTGTTTACCTTTTCATGCTTCTCTTGATTCATGTGTTTGAAAGTCAAATTTTCTATTCAGCTCTGGTCTTTTCATCAAGAATGTTTGAAAGTCCTCTATTTCATTGAATGACAAATTTTTCCCCCTGAAGTATTACACTCAGTTTTGCTGGGTAGGTGATTTTTGGTTTTAATCCTAGTTTCTTTAACTTCTGGAATATCATATTCCAAACCCTTCAGTCCTTTAATGTAGAAATGGCTAGATCTTATGTTATTCTGTTTGCATTTCTGCAATACTCGAATTGGTTCATTCTGGTGGCTTGCAGTATTTTCTCCTTGACTTAGGAATTCAGGAATTTGGCTACAATATTCCTAGCAATTTTTCTTTTCAGATATCTTTCAGGAGGTGATTGGTGGATTCTTTCAATATTTATTTTACTCTCTGGTTCTAGAATATCAGGGCAGTTTTCTTTGATAATTTTATGAAAGATGATGCCTAGGCTCTTTTTTTGATCATGACTTTCAGGCAGTCCCATAATTTTTAAATTGTCTCTCCTGGATCTATTTTCCAGGTCAGTTCTTTTTCCAATGAGATATTTCATATTATCTGCAATTTTTTCATTCCTTTGACTTTGTTTTATATAATTTCTTGATTTTTCATAAAGTCGTTAGTTTCCATCTGCACCACTGGATACAGAAATACATTCAATAGGGAAATATACAGAAAGAGGAGAAGAAAGAAGGGGTATTTAGAGGAAAGATAGGTTAAGGGAGGGATTAATTAAAAGCAAAATAAACTCTAATGAGGGATGTACAACAATATTTGTAGCTCTTTTCTAAATGGCAAAGAAAGGAAATCTGAAGGGGTGCTCATCAGTGGAGGAATGACTGAACAAGTTATGGAGTAAAAATGTGATGAAATACTATTGTGCCATAAGACATAATTAAGAGAAGTCTTTAGGTTTATCTGATGAAGGTGAAATGAACAAAACCAGAAAAACAATTTATATGATGACAACAGTATGGTAAAGACAAACAAATTTGCAAGCAAGAATTAGAAACTCTAATTGGTATAATGACGAATTATGATTCCATGAGACTTAACAATGGAACTTATTACCATCTTCTTATGAAAGACTCAAAGTGCAAATTGTGACATATGGTTTCTTTTTGGACAGGATCAATGCAGGAATTTGTTTGTGGCTTTATTTTTCTTTCATTCTTGATGCAGGGGATTGTGGGGGAACTTTGGAGTGGGATGGAGAGAAAGAGAATTTTAACTGATTGAAAAATTTTAGCTTAAAAAAGGAAAAAGCAAATGAAAATGGAGAAATTAAAGATGTATAATATGGAGGGGACAACTGTTGAATAAGAATCTTAGAAAAGGAAAGTGGCATTGGAATAAAGAGTGTAGACAGAAGGAATATTCTCAGTGAGTAATTTTTTTCTTTAATAAAAGAAAAAGGAAAGAGTGTGATCATGTTGAAAAGGTTTGAGGAATGAAGAAAGGAAAATGGAGTGCATATTTTCATGATTCATCAACTACTACCTTTTAATTCCTTTTATTCCTGACATATCTTTCCCAATTTAAGAATCTCTGGGTAACCCCACCACCCAACTTCTCTTCTACTTTAAGATTGATAAGTATATACAAAATAGATACATTAAGTGATGGAGGCAGGTGTTAACAGCTTTGGATATCAGGAAAGATATAATGGAGAAAGTGTTGTAAGAAATGAGTCTTAAAGGAAAATAGAGATTCGAAGGGACAGTGTCATCCATGAGAAATGGTAAGAAGACTGGTATGATTAGAGAGTAAAGTATGTGAAGGGGGAAAATATTTCATATATACACACACACACATATATGTATACGTATATATATATATATATATAACATAATGAAAATTTAAGGCATTATATGTGTAATGTAATAAGGAAAATGTATAATAATGTTAGATTGGAGACAGTTTGTGAAAGTGCCAAAGAGAAGGGTTTATAATTGTTGCTAAGGATAATAGGAAGTTACAGGATTTTATCAAATGGCAGGGATGGGGCAAGTAGATAGCACAGTGGATAGAGTACCAGGCCTGAAGTCAGGAAGTCTTATCTTCTTGAGTTCAAATCTGTCCTTAGATATTTACAAGTTGTGTGACCCTGGGCAAGTCACTCAATAACCTTGCTTACCTTAGTTTCTTCATCTGTAAAATGAGCTGGAGAAGGATATGGCATACTTGGCAGTATCTTTGCCAAGAAAACCCTGACTCAAAAAGAGTCTAACACAGCTGAAAAAATAACTGAACAACAAAGGAGAGGGGAAGAGAGGAAGTGGACAGACATTTGTTTTAAGAATTATTTTTGCCAGCTGTGCAGAGGATAGTTTGAAATTCATGAAGGAAAAAGATTGAGATTTGGTGACTTTTGAAGAAAGTAGTTTTAGTTGGATCATGAGGTTAGAAGTTAGATTGCAGAGGGTTTTGAAGCAAGGGAGAGGATGGAAAGTGGAGGAACTTTGGAGGTTAGCTGAGAAGAGGAGAAGAGATAGAGAATTATAGCTGGTGGGGACAGGGAAATGAAGTAATAATGGTTTTTGAAAGATTATAGAGGCATGTTTGTAAAGGGTAGGAATAGTCAGTAGTCAGGGAGAGATTATAGATTGGTGAGAGGGAGTAATAGGCCAATACACTGGAAAAGATAGGAGGGGAGGGGATCAGGGGCACATGTAGAGGAGTTTACCTTGGCAAAGGAAAGGGCCAGCTCTTCGTGTGAGACAAGGATGAAGGAGAAGAGATTATGGGAAGTTATAGCAACAGCAGCAACAATAGCTGGCATTTATAGAGGACATGCTATGTGCTAGGAGCTGTGATGAATGATTTATAAACATTGTCTCATTCGATCATCACAACCCTGGGAGGTCGTTGCTATTATCATCTTCATTTTACAGTTGTGGAAACGGAAGCAGATGGAGAGATAGAGGCTAACGTGACTTGCCCAGGGTCATGTGGCTAAGAAGTGTTTGAGACTGGATTTGAACTAGGTTTTCTTGACTCCAGGCCCAGTGCTGCATGACTGTCTTTGATATCTGAAGGAGGTGGGAAAAGAAGGAGAGGAGAGGAGATGACAGAGTTTTTGTAAAATGACCTGTTTTTTCAATGAAGTATGAAGTGAGGTCCACATGTGAGAGGAGGGGAAGAGAGAAGTTTGAGAAGAGATGAAAAAATTTGGAAAAGGTGCTATGGTGAGCGATCTGCTAAATCAATAAAGCAGCGGTAAAAGCACTGCCTTGCCGCAATGAGGACAATTGAGATTAAAATAGAATCAATTTATGGTGGACCTAGTCAACACAGAAGGATGTTTTTACTTTAACAGTCCAAGGGAATCTTCAATGAGGCATCGATTTAGGGAGAAAGGTAATGATTCCAGTTTTGGTCAGGTTGAATTTGAGATGCCCACGGAGCATTAGGTTGGAAACATCCAAAAGGAACTTTGAGTGTGGGACTAAAACTTGGTTGTTGTCCTTTGTTTTGAAGCAGACCAAAATGACATCACCGTAATAAAGTCAAGTTTCAATGTATCTGACTGTGACTGATCAGAGCAATACAAACTCAGACTGCTCTACCACAGACTGGGTACAGATAGTCCATGAGAACATTTGAGGTGGATACTCTAATTTTGTGCATCCCACATTTCCTTCCAGCTGTTTCATTTTACTTTGCTCATAGAACAGGGCACCTTCTCTGATGTGGTCACACCATGCTGAGCAATCCTGTGCCAGTGTCTCCCATGCCCCACAATCAAATCCAAAGTTCTTGAGAGAGACTTTGAGAGTGTCCTTGTATCACCTCTTCTGACCACTATGTGATCACCTGCTCCATGTGAGTTCTCCATAAAATAGTTATTTTGGCAAGCATACATTTTTGCATTCAAACAACATGACCAACCCAATGGAGTTGTGTTCTCTGAAGCATAGTTTGAATGCTGGGTGGTTTAGTTTGAGTAAGGACCTCGGTGTCTGGTACTCAGTGATCTAGTGATCTTCAGAATCTTCCTAAGGCAGTTCAAATGGAAGCAATTCAATTTCCTGGCATGGCGCTGGTAGACTGTCCATGTTTCACAGGCATACACAGTGGCTCTGTAGACCTTCAGTTTGGTAGTCAGTCTAATACCTCTTCTCCCCCATACTTTCCTTTTTTGCGTGTTTGGACTGGAAAGTGGCATTCCCCTCCTGCTGTGGTAATCAGACCAGGATTGAGTAAGCAGACAATGTTTAGGGTACCTTTTCTAGCCCCTTCCTCACACCAAGAGGTGAGCAATGCATCCCTTAAAAGGTGGCTCAGATATCCAGGGAGCTGCCAAATCCCACTGCTACTTCCAGTGAGAAATGACCCTATGGGCTGGGCTGCTTGTTTTCAGGGTTGTGACTACAGCTCCCAATGTATCTGCACCTGCTGCTTCATCACTTGCCTGTTGCCACAGAACTTTAAGATAGGTATAATAGTAAAATGTCTTGATTTGTGTATAAATTGGATTTAAGTGAGGCAGAGTTACACGAAGTCATCAGCCTCACTCTCTCCTCCAGAGTCATCACAGTCTAGTGGCAAGATAGAATCAAGATGAGTGGCAATGGCTCAGGATGCAGAGCTTGGCATCTTCAATATCTGACCAAGCTCTAAATTCTCCACATCGCCTGCTTCAGCTGTCTTGGAACAAATTGTTCTCACCCACCCATTCCACTAGGGAATGTCTTCACATTCTTAGTGTAGACACCCCCCTAACTCACCAATGGGTTTGAGACCTCTTGGTTACCTTCAACCTGGTTTGACCTATCTGCCAAAACAGTTTACTGGAGTGTGTCTGCTGTGCATGCTGTAGCTTCTTGGAGCCACAGGTAAGAGTTGGGTGGAGCAGGTGAACACCTAAGGTGGAAAGCAACCCTGGAAAGGGCTTGGCAGCCCTCACTGCAGAGGAAGTGGTCCTCCCTGAACACACCCCAGGATTAAAACTCAGGAGAGAGGTGAATATGTATATCTGGCATTCATCTACAGAGAGTCCTTTTCTCACTTTGTGGAATTGTCCTGACATTCCCATAGGTGTAACTTCAGTCAGTCAGCCAGGCTTCCAGGTTTCATGTCTTCTTTGAGTCTAGAGCTGGAAATTCACTTTGTCACAAGAAGACCCATGCACTCAAGCTGCTGGCCTCCCCAAGTCTTTCCTCATTGGTTGTGGACACTTTTATTGACATCAGCCATGACCATTTTGGAGGATTCTACCAGTGGCTGTCGTATTTTAACTATTTATCCTGTTGATACTTACAAGATCACCATCTACACAATTTCATCGTGGCATTTTAGTTCATCTAAGATTAGGAATGAAGAAACACAGAGAGAGAGGGGACAGGTTTGTACAACCTTTATGGTCATGTGGAAATCAAGGTCACTGCCTGTCCTACCACCTGGTTCACAAGGGAAGCTCAAAAATCATCCTGTCACCTCATGGCCACAAAGGAAAGTAAGCAATGAAAAGGCAGATATACCTTTTAAGTTCTGGGTCAGCAACCCTCTGAGTCATTAGTTCTCTTTCTACTAGGTTAGACTTCTTATCAGACTTATTCATCACTTAGTATAAGCCCCTCATCTCATATGATCAGAAACAGCCCCACATCCCCAGTTTCTGTGTAGTTGCTTGGACTAGGAGAGAATATCTGTGCATGCTCACAGGATTGGTCCCTACTTATGCCAGGCTACCCTCATTAAAATACCAAGCTATTTTCTTAAAAAACTTCAAAAACTTAATTAGTTTCAGAAAGTTGATTCCTGCTGAAAGAGCTAACATAAAGAGGAGCTTTCCTCAGCTGTATAATACAAATTCTAACTACTTGTCTGCCTTTTAGTTTTTGTTTTCCCTCTTTTATCTACATGCTTCAACCTTTCTATTCTAGTTTTGTCTCTTTACAATCTCACTGTCCTCAAATTCTGGCTGTCATTATTAGTTAGCTAAATGACCTTGGACAAGTCACAGTTTTTAGGACTTAGGTTTTTTATTTTGTGAAATAAAGAAGTTGAACTAGAATTGGGTGAAGAATCTATGGCCTTGAGACCACATATGGCCCTCTGTGTCCTCAAGTGTGGTCCTTTGACTGAAATAAAGGATTTATTCTGTAAAACTTGAATTCAATCAAAACGCCGAACCCAAGGACCTGGAGGGTCACACATGACCTCAAGGCTGCAGGTTCCCCACCCCAGTTACTAGATGAGCTCACAGGTTCCTTCTAGCTCAAACATTCTGCCATTTAGCACTGTACTTAGGGGCAGTGGAGAGGGAGAGAAGGGATTGGGTACCTAGCATGTAGTATAAAATGACTGAAAGATTTCAGGGGTCAAGTGTTTGAACCAAGATAATGGAATTTGTGTAATTCATTTTGAAAACTAGTACTAAATGATAGTGAACCAACACATTAATGTGAAATATTTATTTTTGAAAGCTTATTGATAGGTTTTTTTCTGACAATGTTGTAACAAACAACCAAACTGTTTTACAAAGTAACATTCTACTCTCCTTCAGCCCCCTCCCCCCACCTCCCAAAGATGATCAATATCAAACAGAAAGGGAAGATAAATCCTTTAACTCGCTGTATGGTACTGTCAGTTATTGTTATATTTCACCAGAATTTTGTTGTTATTCCATGTTGACTTTATTTACATGGTGGTAGTCATTTTATATATTGTTCATTTGGCTTAGTATTTTTCATCCTGTTTTGTGTCTGCTATACTTCACTTTCTACAAGTTTAGCATTCCTTCTAGGGCTATTTTCCCTAGACTTCCACTAGCATTGACAGGCCAGAGCCCCAGAGGAAATTATATAACTCCTCAGGATTTTAGTGGTAACCCCCAAGGGAATCAGGGTAATTTTAATATCTTTACTCAAAAATCCCCCCTTTTCCACTGCCTTGGTTGGTCTTTGATGCAAGAGGTCTGCTTACTCAAAGTGCTCTTGAAGCTAGACCTCCAAATTATTTATATTCATCGTTCATTGCAGCATAATAATATTACATTGCCCTTATATTTTGCCTCATTATTTGTCCAGCCCATTCTCCAGTAACTGGATCCAAATTTTGTTTCTAGATTTTTGGTGTTACATAAACTGCTTCTATAAACAGTGTTGTATGTGTGATCTTTGGTTTTTTGTTTTTTGTTGTTTGCTGTCAATAATGTCATATTAGTGAGATCCTTAGATCAAATGTTATAAATAATTTAGTAAACTGTATAATTTATTTCTTAAAATAGGGTGAATCTTGTTGAAAATTCTGCCTTCAGAATATTAGGAGAGAGAATGATTAGCCGGAAAACAGATCTCATGAAAGCTTTCCAAACATATGATCCAAATAACACAGGTAAGAAACAAAAACAAAAAACAAAAAAAAACACATGGTGTAACAGCAAAGATACCAGCATACACAGGAGGGCCTGCTGTACAGGCTCTTAAATCTGCCTTCCTAAAAGGAAAACAACTTTTGAGGAGTCAACAGTCTGCTTTAACCAAGCACATAGATCATTCACTTAGTTTAAGGGAAAAAGTCAGCACTTCAGGGAAAATACAAACAGAAATTGCAAGCAGAAAAATTACAAACAGAAAGACCAACAGAGAGGACTTCTGACTGACCATAAACAATACATACAGCACAGATCAACAGACTTACTTAGTGACTCATTGATTCTTGAATCAGTTTCAGGGTTTAGTTATTCTCAAAGTGATGAGGCAGCTGGTATTAAAAGTCGAACAGTCAAGAGAATGAGCCAAATGTAAGGTGAACAGCATGGTGGGACTTCTAATTAAATCTAGATAGGGACTCACCAATCAAGACAGAGTTCATTATTTCCTAAGACTTCCTCTTTTCATCAAAAGACTTTAAACATAGACAGTATAGTCATCTAGATCTTTGGAAAAGCAGCCTGCTCAAAGGAAGCTGGGTACCTCAGAAGAGACGTTCCTCTCTTGCAGAACTAGGGCTCTATCTGTTGCCATATAGCACTTCTTTAATTTTTGAGCAATTAGAATCTACCATCGTGGAAGAGGAGCAACCATTATAAAACATGTCTCCTCTATTTTTTCATTCATTCAGACATCTCTCAATAGAGGGATGAAGAAGCTATACCTTTAGAGCAAAGAAACAAAGATTTGTCTTAAAGAGCAACAATACCTTAAATACAGAACTAAACAAATAATATCTTCACTTTCCTTTCAAAGCTGATATAATTATAATGACCTAATTGTGAAAGAGTCCAAACTTTATAGTCAGGGCAAGTTTCTGTATCAATAGGTTCTCAAAATTGATATCCTAGATGGAAAATTTGGCTATCAAGAGTTCTGTGCCTGCATCAAGATCACGTCATAGCAAATGAACTCCTCCTTAGGTCAGTGGCCATATTTCAGTTCTAAATAGTGCTGTCATGTAAAGAAGCACTGTTGCCCTCTCCAAGAGATTTGTCAGAGAGTACGGCTCCACTCCTAATTCTATTGCTAGAAATGCTTGGAAATGTAATGTTCTATTGCTGAATTGGACATGGCAAGTTTTTTTCTCACCCTCTTCCCTCCAAACTAGAGGAAAAGAACTACCCCATGTTCTAGCCAACTTGGTCCTATGAAGGATATGAAAGATTACATAACAATGTTAGCTGACATTTAGGAGCCCTTGCTAAGGCCAATACCTCTACTGGCACACTTGAACACATTTCCTTCTGTATCCTCCTGTAGCTCACTCCTTTGATCATTCCTTTATTATATCCAATCATTCTCTCCCTACTGCTTCCTTTCCTTGCCTACAAACAGTCCCAAGGCTCCCTCATCCTCAAAAAAGTATCACTTGACCCTGACCTCTCCTCAAATCATCATTCTAAATGTCTGTGCCTAATCTGTGGTAGTGCATTCCAAGCTTGTATTGGTCTGATCAGCCACAGTCAGACATGCTGAAACTTGAGTTTATCATGGTGATGTCATCTTGGTCCTCTGTGAGAATGAAGAACAACAACCATATCCATCTAGAAAGGAAGATAAGATAAATAAATGAGGGAAGGATAGAGAAGGGGACAGAAATAAGTCTTTATTAAGTGCTAATTATGTGCCACTCACTGTGGTAAATGTTTTACAAATATTTTTTCGTTTTGTCCTCACAACAATCCTGGGAAGTAGATGCTATTATCCCCATTTTGCAACTGAAGAAACTGAAGCAGATAGAGTTTAAATGACTTGCCTGGGCCACACAGCTAGGAAGCATCTGAGGCTGGATTTGAATTCGTCGCCCCAGAGCTCTATCCACTTTGTGCACCCTAGCTGTCTTAAATGAGGCAATATACAAGAAACACTTTGAAAATCTAAGCAAATAAGAAATTACATAGTACAAACAAACATTAACTAAGTGCTAAGTTAAACGAAGAAGGAATTGGTATATATGATATGAATGGGGGAAGGCTTCTTTCTGAACCAATTCTTAAAATGATAGATGTAATTTGTTAGAGAGGAGGGAAGAAAGTATTCCAAGGAGGAGGTATAGCCAGACCTAAAAATGAAGACAGAAATGGGCAGAATTTGTGCAGAAGATTAGTCTGACTTGTGTGGTAGGTAGTAATAGGGAGTAACATAATAAGTACTAATAAATGTTTATTGACTATTTGAGAATATTTATTCTTGCTTGTATGTACACAATAGATTAAAGTAGGAAGAGGCAAGAATCAGGTATACTACAAAGAGGTGATTGTGCCCATCTAAGGCATGAAGTATGGAAGACTTGAACATGGATGACAATTATAAAAAAATGAGAGAAGGGAACAACTTTGAAAGATGCTAAGAAAAAACAGTACTTGTTGAGTTACTGGATGGAAGAGAACAAGGATGAGGGAGAAATCAAAGAGTATAAGTCAAGTGTATATAATAATATGGTGTAGTAGTGCACTGCCTCATAAGTGAGGAAATTGGGAAGAGGAATTGTTTTGTGACAGAAAAAGAATGTTTTCGGGTTAAGCATATCTAAATGGAGAAGTCCTGTCTCCTAAATGGAGATAGAGTAAGAGGGAGAAGGTGAGAGGTTAGGGCTGAAGATGTAAAATTTGGGTATCACCCACATAGAGACCTTGGTCAAAGCCAATGATGATGAGTCCTCTGAGAACAAATTAAGAAGAAGACTGATGGTCAGACCATTTTAAGGAGATTCATTAACAAGCTAGAGCATGTTCGAAATACAGGCTCCTGTATAACCTCAGAGGTCATTTAATCCAATACACAGCTTATCAGGAATCCTCTTTCCAACATGCTCAGCAATAACAACCAAGGGGCTAACACAGTGAGAGAAGTATTTTTCAGCCTCACTGTATATTACTCCTCCCTCCCATACGATGCAATAGAGTCAAACTGGCCAATATAGAAGGAGTAAAAACTCCTTCTACATGATACTTCTTTTCTGTTTTCTGAACATGGGGGAAAGAACTCCTTCCTCACCTCTCCTTCATATCATCCGTCCCTTCCTTCCAGACCTACATCAAGATATGCCTTCATAGTCCTCCCTCTTGCCCCTCAACAAATGCGAATGACCTGCCTTTCAAGCTACCTTAGTTAACTATTTTGCAATTATGTATTATCTCTGCATTTATTTTGTGTGTATATACATATATATACATATATGCATATGTATGTATAATATTTTTTGTCTCTCCTATTAGAATACAATTTATCTTTTAGAAAGCTTCTTGAGAGAAGGGATGTCTTCATTTCTATATTTGTATTTCCAAAGCCTAGCAAAGTACCTAGCTCATGGTAGGCACTTAAGAAATGCTTGTTGGTTGATTAATCAGTAAGTTTGGAGGAATGAGAATGGAGAAAAAAGAAGATGGTATAGGAGTGGAAGTGGGAAGGTAGGAAATGAGTTTGCCTTTAAACATTTAAAAGCATGAAGGGATATCATATCCAACGTTCATTTTATTTACTCTTTATGGCTCCAGAGGGCAGAGTTAGAACCAAGGAGTTAAAATTACCAGTGGCTCAACAGAAGGAAGAGTTTCTCATAATTAGATGTGATTTCCCTATCACTGAAGATGTTTAAACAGAGGCTGGGTGACCACTTGGAGATATTATAGAGGAGACTCATCCCTTTGGTTGGGATGCACGACTACTGATCTGTCTTTTAATACTAGTATTTTATGCTTTTATTACTTAGTTTTGAGGAAGTTTCATAGCAAAGGGGTAGAAAGAACTAGGGAACTTCTGAACTTAAAGTAACTATAATCTTTACTACTAGTTTTATACCTAATCATAGACTACATTGAAACATCTATGTTATTTAAAAAATTCTAATACAATTTTAATGTTGGAGAACCACAGCTCGACCCATGAGGGCTGGGATACTATTTGATTCACTTTTCCACTAAGGGTCTTTTCTGCTTGAAACTCACTGCAGTTAGACTAGCTTTAGCTCTGGGGGAACCTAGTCTTTAATGAGAGAATTAGGTTTCCTTTTCTTCAGTTCTTTATTTCATTTAAACCCCACCCCAGTGCCCTAGGGCCAGTTGCTTAGTACTATTATTATAGTTCATTTTTCCCAAAAGAAAGTTAAAAGGAAGGTTCAAGGTATACAATATGAATCAAATGTGGGACAACTAATTTATCATAGGGGAAAAAAATTAAACATAGAAGACTCAAAGTGTGCATTAACAAAGCGGCATAAAGCAGTATTAAATAACTTACCTTATAGTTATTATGTCTGATGAAAGGATGATAAAAACAAAAGAACACAAAACAGTCTTTTGGAATGGTAATTAGATATTTAACATTTCACCTTGACTCTGTACTGTCCACACAACTTGAAGTAAAGGTCTGTTGCACTGTATTGGACAGGCTTGGGCCAATCATCTCCTTTAGGTCTTCTCTAAGGATGCTAGAAGAGTTGCTGAGGTCTCTTCCTCTGCCACCACTGAGCTACAATCTAAAGGGACCCAGGACTTTTGACACACTCAAACTCAAACTCACAACTCACAAATCACAACTGACATGTCCTTCTCAGGATAAATACTCACTTACCAAAGATCAGAAAGGAACACAAAAGAAAAGAAAAGCTTCTGGGACTCAGGTACAAGTTTTCCTAATGACCTCCTCTTTATTAACTGTCTCTTGAGCATGGTAACCATGATACTAGGGAAGAGAAAAGTCAGCCCCAGAGCACTTCTCCCTGAAAGTCAAAGTATGATGCCCACTAGAGTTGGAGGAAGAGAGACCGAATCTTCTTTTTACTAACACAACACCAAACACAGAACAAGAATTTGCCATGTCATTCCAAAACACCAAGTCCTTTCAGTATTAGTTCACTAAGACCCAAAAGATACCCCCAAACTCCTACATTATTTACCAGAACCAGGAAGGGCAGCTCTTAGAATACTCTGTAAGATGTTGAACTGTTATCCAGCTGTCATGCTTTAATCATCTACCTACATCTAAATTCCTTGAAAGGAAACTTAGGCAGATTACAGATAGATAGGGGGGCAATCAGTCATATAGAGAGGTAGAGATAGACAAATAAAGAAATAGAGATAGGTAGACAGAAAGAGGAGGAGATAACGATAGCTAGTTAGCCACACAGCGAGATGGACAGGTAGACGCAAACAGAAATAGATAAGACAGATGGATAGAACATTTAAGTATTTAATTCATATCGGATACTCTAATCCTTTAATGTAGAAGCTGCTAAATCATGTGTTATCCTGACTGGCTCCATGACATGAGAATTGTTTCTTTTTGACTGCTTGCAACATTTTCTCCTTGACCTTGAAGTTCTGGAATTTGGCTATCATGTTCCTACTTTTCCTTTTGGTATTTCAGAAGACAAGAGATGGATTCTTTCTATTCCTATTTTACCCTCTGATTATAGAATATCAGGGAAGTTTTCTTGATAATTTTTTGAAAGATGATATCTGGGCCTTTTTTTTGATCTTGGCTTTTCAGTAGTACAATAATTTTTAAATTGTCTTTCCTGGATCTATTTTCCAGGTCAGTTGTTTTTCCATCGAGATATTTCACATTTTCTTCTATTTCTTTTTTATTTTTTGACTTTGATTGTATCTTGATTTGTCTGTCCAATTCTAATTTGTAAGGAGTTATTTTCTTCAGTGAGCTTTTTATACCTCTTTTTCCATTTGGCAAGGTCTACTTTTTAAGGTATTATTTTCTTCAGTGACCTTTTTCCCCACATAGCCAATTCTCCTTTATAAGGAGCTCCTCTGTTCAGTGGATTTGTGTGCCTCTAATTGGTTATTTGGTCAATTCTGTTTTTTTTTTTTAATTGCTGTTATGGTTTTTATTTTATCCGGGTTTTTTTTTGGTATTTATTAGTATGTACTTTTCCCACAGTTACATGTAAAAAAATCAATTTTTAAACATTTATTTTCAAAACCTTGAGTTCCAAATTCTCTCCCCTTCTCCTTCCCGTCCCCCACTGAGAAGGCAAGCAATTCATATAGATGCATGTGTGTCATGCAAAATGTATCCATAATAGTGATGTTGTGAAAGAAAACATAGACAAAAAAAAACTCAAGAAAAATTAAAAAAGTGAACAAAACCCCAAAGTTGCTTCAATCTATATTCAGACAACACTAGTTCTTTCTCTGGGAATAGATAGCATTTTTCATCCTAAGCCATTCAGAGTTGTCATGAATCATTGTATTGCTGAGAATAGCTAAGTCATTCATAGCTCATCATCTTAGAATATTGCTGTTACTTTGTACCCAGTACATTTCACTTTACATCAATCCATGTAATTCATTCTATTTTTTTCTGAGAGCATCCTGCCCATCATTCTTATAGTACAATAGTATTCCAAACAAAATTACCACAACTTGTTTAGCCACTCCTCAACTGATGAGCACCCCCTCAATTTCTAATTCTTTGCTCCCTGAAAAAAATCTGCTACAAATATTTCTGTACATATATGCCATTTCCCTTTTTGTTTTTTAATCTCTTTTGGGATACAGACCTAGAAGTGGTATTGCTATGTGTAAGGGTATACATGGTTTTATAGTCCTTTGGGCACAGTTTCAAATTGTTCTATAGAATGGTTTACTCTCACACCTCTGACAACAAAACATTAATGTCTCATTTTCCCCACATCCCCTCCAATGTTTATCATTTACCTTTTTTGCTTTATTAGCTATTCTAATAGGTATAAGGTAGTACCTAGAATTTTTTTAACTTACATTTCTCCAATGAGTTAGAATATTTTTTTTCATATGGCTATAGTTAGCTTTAATTACTTCATCTAAAAACTATATCTTTTGATTATCAGTTGGGAAATGGCTCATTTTTATAAATTTGACACATTTCTCTATATATTAGAGAAATGAGGCCTTTATCAGGGAAACTTGCCTCAAATTTTATTTTCACAGTTACTATTGCTAACTGTATTTCCATATTCCCCCATTTCTCCCATTTATTTTATTCTCTCTTTCCTTTCACCCTGTTCTTTCTCAAAAGTGTTTTGCTTCTGATTACACCTTACACCAATCTACCCTCCCTTCTATCATCCCCTGCCCTTCTCTTATCCCCTCCCCCTTCTATTTTCCTGTAGGGTAAGACAGATTTCAATACCCCATTGCCTGTGTATCTTATTTCACAGTTACATGTAAAAACAACTTTCAACATTTATCTTCAAAACTCTGAGTTCCAAACTCTGTTCCCTCCTACCTCCCCAACCACCCCCATGGAAAAGGCAGGCAATTCTACATAGGTTACACATGTACAGTCATGCAAAACACTTCCATAACAGTCATTTTGTGAAAGACTGACTATATTTTCCTCCATCCTATCCCACCTCCCATTTATTCTATTTTCTCCTTTTACCCTGTCCCTCCTTGAAAGTATTTACTTTTGATTACCCTTTCCCCCAGTCTGACCTCCATTCTATCATTCCCCCCTCCTCTGTTATCCCCTTCCCCACTATTTTCCTATAGGGTAAGGTAGATTTCCATACCCAATTGACTGTGTATGTTATTCCCTCCTTAAGCCAATTTTGATGAGACTAAGATTCACTCATTCTCCGTCACTTTCCCCATCTTCCCTTCCACTGTGAAAGCTTTTTCTTGCCTGTTTTATGTGAGATAATTTATTCCATTCTGCCCCTCCCTTTCTCCTTCTTCCAGTACATTCCTCTCTCACACATTACTTTTATTTTTTAGATATCATCATTCATATTCAACTCATCCTGTGCTTTCTGTCTATATATACATTCTGTATGTATGTGTGTGTGTGTGTGTGTGTGTGTGTATGCATATACACACACACGTATATATACCCTCCAAGTACCCTAATAACGAGAAAGGTCTCATGACTTACAAATAGCATCTTTCCATGTAGGAATTTTAACAGTTCAATTTTGATAAGTCCCCATGTGATTTCTCTTTCCTGTTTACCTTTTCATGCTTCTCCTGAGTTGTGTATTTGGAAGTCAAATTTTCTATTTAACTCTGTTTTTTATCAAGCATGCATTATATTTCTCTACCTCACTGAATATCAATTTTTCCCCCTCATAGATTACACTGAGTTTTGTTGGATAGGTGATTCTTGGTTTTCATCACAGTCCCTTTGACATCTGGAATATCATCTTCTAAGCCCTGTGATCCCTTAAGGTAGAAGCTGCTATATCTTGTGTTATCCTGATTGTGTTTCCACAGTACTTGAATTGCTTCTTTCTGGCTGCTTGAAATATTTTGTCCTTGACTTGGGAACTCTTGAATTTGGCTATAATATTCCTGGGAGTTTTCTTTGGTATTTCCTTTAGGAGATGATCAGTGGATTCTTTTCATTTCTGTTTTACCCTCAGATTCTAGAATATCAGTACAGTTTTCCTTGACATTTTCCTTTTTTAAAAGATTTAAATTTATTTATTTTTTGTTTCTATAAGATTTTGAGTTCCAAATTTTTTTACCTATCTTTCTCCTCCCCCATCCTGAGTTGGCAGGCATTCTGATTACCCCTTCCCCAAGTCTGTCCTCCTTTTAACATTCCTCCCTTTTATCCCCTTTCCTTTTACTTTTTTGAAGGGCAAGATAGGTTTCTATACTCCATTGCCTGTATATATTATTTCCCAGTTGCATGTAAAAACAACTTTTTTAACATTTGTTTTTAAAACTTTGAGTACCAAATTCTCTTCCTTCTTCCCTCTCTACCCACCCCCATTGAGAATTCAAGCAGTTCAATATAGTTTATACATGTGTAATTATGCAAAGCCCCTCCATAATAGTCATGTTTTGAAAGACTCTCCATCGCACATTTCTCTCCATCCTATCCCACCCTCCAATTATTCTATTTTCTCCTTTGACTTTGTTCCTTTTCTAAAGTGTTCCATTCTAATTACCACCTCCCCCAGTCTGCCCTCTCTTCTGTCATCCCCCCACCATCTCCTTCCCCTACTTTCCTGTGGGGTAAGATACCCAATTGAATGTGTATGTTATTCCCTCCTTAAGCCAAATCCAATGAGAGTAGGGTTCACTCATTCCTTCTTACCTCCCCCCTCTTTTCTATCTCTCCCTCTTTCCTTTTCCCAATATATTCCTCTGTCACTGCTTAATTTTATTTTTTAGATATCATTCCTTCATATTAAATTCACCTTGTACCTGAATATATGTATCTATCTGTCTTCTCCAACTACCCTAATACTAAGAAAAGTCTTATGGATTACAAATATCATCTTTTCATGTAGGAATGTAAACAGTTCAACTTTAATAAGTCTTTGATGATTTCTCTTTTCTGTTTACCTTTTCATCCTTCTCTTGATTTTTGTATTTGAAAGTCAAATTTTCTATTCCACTCTTGTCTTTTCATCAAGAATGTTTGAAAGTCTTTTATTGAAACTCCATCTTTTCCCTTGAAGTATTATACTCAATTTTGCTGGGTAGGTCATTCTTGGTTTTAATCCTAACTCCTCTGACCTCTAGGATATCATATTCTAAGCCTTCTGATCCCTTAATGTAGAAACTGCTAGATCTTGTGTTATCCTAATTGTATTTTCACAATACTTGAATTATAACTTTCTAGCTATTTGCAGTATCTTCTCCTTGACCTGGGAACTCTGGGATTTGGCTACAATATTCCTAATTTTCCTTTAGTTTCTCCTTTCTAGAGGCGCTTGGTGGATTTTTTTCAATTTCTATTTTACCCTCTGTTTCTAGAGTATCAGGGTAGTTTTCCTTGATAATTTCTTGAAAGATGATATCTAGGCTCTTTTTATTGTCATAGCTCTCAGGTAGTCCAATAATTTTAAAATTATCTCTCATAGGTCTAGGTCAGTTGTTTTTCCAATGAGATATTTCACATTGCCTTCTTTTTTTTTTATTCTTTTGGTTTTGTTTTCTAATTTCTTGGTTTCTCATAGTCATTAGCTTCCATTTGCTCCATTCTAATTTTAAAGGAATTATTTTCTTTGAGGAGCTTTTGAATTTCCTTTTCCATTTGGCCAATTCTCCTTTTCAAGGCATTCTTCTTTCACTGATTTTTTGGACCTCTTTTGTCAGTTTGGCTTATTTTATTTTTTAAGATGTTATTTTCTTTAGTATTTTTGGGAGTTATCCTTTAGCAAGCTGTTGACTTGTTTTTCATTATTTTCTTGTATCACTCTCATTTCTCTTTCCAATTTTTTTCTCTACTTCTTTTACTTGATTTTCAAAATATTTTTTGAGCTCTTTGATGGCCTGATAACAATTCATATTTTTCTTTGGAGGCTTTGGATGTAGGAGCTTTGACTTTGTTGTCTTCTTCTGGTTGTATGTTTTGATCTTCCTTGTCACCAAACTAAGTTTCTATAGTCTGAGTTTTTTTCTGTTGTTTGCTCATTTTCCTAGTCTCTTATTTAACTTTTAAATTCTTTGTTAAGGTAGGCTTTACTTCCAGTGTGGAAGGTGCACTGTCTCAAGCTTCAAGGGTTTTGTGCAGCTGTTTTCCAAGGTAATTCTAGGGGCCCATAAGTTTTCAGTTCTTCTAAGGTGGTATGATCTAAATAGAGGTGTTTACTTTTCTCCTGGACTGTATTCTGGTTTATAAGTGACTACAAGCATTGTTTTCTGCCCTGGAACTCTGAGGAGGGTCCCCTCTCCACTGCTGCCACAAATTCTGTTATGCTAGTGCTCCTCCTTATCCCAAGACTGCCACCCAGGACTGTGACTCAGATCCAAGTATGGGCAAAGCAACAGAGTCCTGCCTCAGTATTAGCAATGAAACCCCTGTAATCTCCTCCTGACCATTTGTCCAATCCACTTACCATCTGTTGACTGAGAACTCTGGAAGTAACTGATTCTGATTCAGTCACATCTAAGGCTCCTCCTGATTTGCTCCTCCTGGTTTGCTGTGGCTGGGACTGGACTGTTGTCCTCTCTCACCCAAGTCAGACTAACCCTTCCTACTGACCTTCTAAGTTGTCTTTGGTGTTTGTGGGTTGAAGTCTGGAAACTATGTAGCTGCCAGTGATTCAGTGACCTGAGGTCTGCTCCAGGTTTGCTGGGTCTCAGTCTGTGCTGGTGCAGTTTGTGCTGGAATGTGCTCCTTTCTCAGCCTGATGTAACAGACCTTTCCTGTTGATCTTCCAGGTTGTCTTGGCCTGAAATTTGTTTCACTCTGTCTTTTTGTGAATTCTTCTGCTCTAGAATTTGTTTAGAGTCATTTTTTACATGTATTTGGAGGGGTTTGAGGGAGGTCTCAGGAGAGTTCCTGTCTTTACTCTGCCATCTTCCAATTTTGTTTTTTAATGTGTTATTTTTTTTGCATCCTTTTTACTGAGCTGTTGACTATCTTTTCATAATTTTCTTGCATCACTCTCATTTCTTTTCTCGTATTTGTTGTCTACCTCTCTTATTTGATTTTTAAAATCATTTTGTAACTCTTCCAGAAATTTTTGTTGGGCTTGTATCCAACTCACATTTTCTTTGAGGTTTTGCTTGTAGTTGTTTTGACATATTATCTTCTGAATTTGTGTCTTGATCTTCTTTGTCATCATAGTAACTTTTTATGGTCAGGTTCTTTTTTGTTGTTTGCTCATGTTTTTTCCCCAGAATATTTCTTGATTTTTAACTTTATGATAAAGTTGAGTTTTGCTCCTAAGGTGGAGAAGGAGGGGTCTCCAAGCCTCAGTTTTTTCATGCTCTTGTTTTAAGAACTAGTTTTGGGGGTCTGTTAAGTTTTTAGTATTTCTAAGGTGGTGTGATCCAAGGAAAGGTGTGGTCATTTCTTTCCTAGCCTGTGTTCTGTTCTTTACCCAAGAAGGACCTTGTTCTACAAGTGCTGGTGCTCCTCTTGGCCTTGAAACTTTGACCAGGTCCCCTTATCTCTTGTTAATTACCACAAACACTCTTCTTTGTGCTGGAACTGTAACCATGGCCCCTGTGTCTTTGTGGCTACGAAAGTGCCTTTGCCTTGGAACTACAACCTGGAGCTATGTATGGGAAATGCAATAGGATTTTGCCCCTAGTACCAGCAAGGGGCTCCTGTAATTCCTTATTGTTCAGCCCCTTTACCATTTGGGGACTGAGAACTCCTGAAGCTGCTATTGCCATGGATGGAGCCACCTCCAAGGCCTTCTACTGGTGTTGTGGTAGCAAGGTTGCTGTGACTGGCACTGCATTCCAGGAGTTTTCTTAGCCTGGAAAAGGTCTCATCCTGACTTTTTATTGTTTCTGCTACTCTGCAATTCAATTCGAGGTTTTATTCTGTAGTTGTTTGAAGGAAAATGTTGGAAGTTCAGCTGAGTTGCTTCATTATCTTGGTTCCACCCCCAAATGTAACTCCTTTCCACAAAGATCTTAATTATAATAGGGAAGGGAAAACATGTACACTGCATAAAAAATAGAAGCTTAATAAATGCTTTATGTGTTTTTAAAAGGGAAATATGAGCACAGTGTTATGTTATTCATAGCAAGATCACTTCTGGTTTGGCATGGAGGATGAATCAAGGAAGAATGAATTTGTGTCAGTTGTTGAAAGATGGTTATGACTTTGACAGATACAGTTTAGTAAAAGGGACATTCTAGGCTTACAAAATCAAATGAGCAAAGGTACAGAACCAGGAAAACCAAGAATTCTGGGAATATTTCTGTTTAACTGGAGCACAGACCATATAATGTATACACTCAAATTTTTATTAACTAAATAGGCTAAAGGAGTACTGGAAAAGCATAGTGTCATGTAAGCCAAGGAAGGAGACTTTCAAAGAGAATGGGGTGGTCATCACAATGTAAGAGAGGCAGCCAAGTGATTCAGTAGATTGGACACTGGACTTGTAGTCAGGAAGCCCTAGTGTTCAAAACTGACCTCAGATACTTACTAGTTGTGTTACCCTGGGCAAGTCACTTAACTTCTGTCTGCATTAGCTTCTTCATCTTTAAAATGGGAGGAATAGTAGTACTTGCTCCCAATGGCTGTTGTGAAAAGAAAATGGCTGTTGCAAAACATTTTCCAAATCTTAAAGTGCTACATATATGTTAGTTGTTATTACTATGTAAGTCACTTAATGATAATAAGTTATGTGTAGGTGCTTCACTGACATCAAGTCAGCTATAACTATTTCTAGGCTCTATACTAAGCTCTGGGATTACAAAGAAAGGCCTATATTCTATAACTATTTTCAGAAAGCTACTAATGGGGGAAATGTATAAACAGCTATATATATAGAGAATACATGGGAGGCATCTGAGAGACATCAGTAGTTAGGAAGACCATTTGAGATCTGCCTCTTAATTGGAAGCTGCCAGAACTAAGAGGCAGAGAGGTAAAGGGGCAGAACATTAGAGGCACAAGGGATGGCAATGTAAATGGATGAAGATGGAGTGTGTTATGTTATTAGAAATGTGAGTAGATTTGCATTGATGCATCACAGAATTTGTAGAGGAAGAATAAGGTGTAGAAAGACTTGTTGTTGCTGTGTTGGACTCTTCATGACCAGTTTTCTTGGCACAGATACTGCAGTTGTTTGCTGTTTCTCCTCCAGTTCATTTTACAGATAAGGAAACAGAGACAAACAAGGTCAAGTGATTTATCTAGGGTCACACAAATAGCAAGTATCTGAGGCATATTTGAACTCAGGAAGATGAGTCTTCCTCACTCTATCCACTGTGCTATCTAGCTGCCTCCATAAAGATAGGAAGGATAGAGGTTTATAAAGAGCTTTAAATGCTAAAGAAATATATATATATATATATATATATATATATATATATATATATAATTTTTAATGTAATAAATATAAATCATATTAATTTTTGATTTTCAACATTTACTTTCACAAAATTTTGAGCTCCAGATTTCCTTCCCATCTCTCCTTTCCACTCCAAGATGGCCTGCATTCTGATTACCTCTTCCCCACTACAAATCACATTTAAATATTATATTATATTTAAGAGATTTTACTTTACTATCTAATTTAATGACTATAAAATTACAAATGTTTATATTAAACTTGATAAAAAGTTATACTTATTACATATTATATAAATGTTACATATTTATTATACTATATTATTGTTATTTATATCATATGTAAATATTATATATTACATAACTCTATTAGTATATACTTTCATAATAATAAGTCACATTTAAATAACACTTTAAGGTGTTCAAAGCCTTAAAAATATTATTTCATCATATGTATAATATATATATATATATATATATATACACACACACACACACACACACACACACACATATACAAACATACACACACACACACACATACATACATACATACATATCGTTGACTTGAAAGTTTGGTTAAAAAAAGGCAAACAGGATAAATGTATATTGTTTATTCCCTTAAAGCTAGCAGTTACGTGATCATGGAGTCAGAAAAACTTCTGACTGTCTGATACAAGAATGACCAGACTTAAATCTGCTTTAGGACAATCCCAGGATGTCTATGTCCCTCAGATTTATGGTTTCTATATATGTTTAACTATCCATGAGGAAGGAATTTTCTTAATTGAATAAGTCATAAATATAGTGAGACAAGACAATTAACAAAGTAGTGTCAGTTGGAATTTATGATTCCAGGATATCTGAATTTCCTCTATATAGCATATGTCTCTGGGATATAAGAGAAAAAAATTCTGCCACTCTGGTTTCAGGCAACCTGTCATAAACAGGTCTTTGAAACTGCTGACACAGAAAAGGGCATTTTTAGAGCAAAGCAAAGCACTCTGATGGATTAGTTCAGGCTTGGGCCCTTATTAAAGTCCCAACTAAATGATTACCACATATACATACATACATACATGTATGCCTACATATGTGTGTGTATAAAATCCTGGGAGGTAGGCACAATATTATCCTCATCTTGCAGGTAAGAAAAGCTGAGGTAAGCAGAAACTGGTCACCCAGCTAGTAAGTGTCTGAAGAATTAATCAAGAAACATTTTAACTCATAATTTCAAATGCAATGGTGTCCTTCCTTTAGATTTTCACAGTTTCCTTGATTTAAAACAACCTGCAGAGATAAGGCACTTGGCCAGAGCTAAAACTTCCTCAATGACTCATTTTCCAGATGCTGTTCATTTGCATTTGGTCAATGATATGATTCTCTAGTTAGTAACCAGAGAATCTTGAACCTCAGAACCAGGATTATTATTATTTGGTTAGGGCTTAGTGTATTGTAATGTGTATTTAGTTATGTTCTAGTTAATCATCATAAGCTAGTGAAGTTTCTCATTGAGAGGACTGGAAGGGATCTAGAGATTCAAACATATAAAGGGGAGAGGAAGCCTAGTTTCTCCCTTCTGGGTGACCTCCACCTTTGGATTGTGATCTTTTCCATTCATACATTTCCTCCTCACACTGTGCAAGACCTTACTTGAGGCACCATCCCCTACAGAAGAAGAGAAAGCAGTCCAATTCAACATCAACCAGCCTTCCACAAGACTGGTGATTAGGTCATTTTCACCTAAGGTGAGAGGTACATGCAGATTTTATCCTGCTTTGGGATGTTTACAGATATAAATAAAATTAAATTTTATCAATTAAATAAATATATATTTTTATTATTAAATGTATTTTAATATATAAATATATATTAAACTTTTAAATAAGTAAATATATAAATATTAAAATATATAAAAATAAAAATATAAAATATTTTTTAAATCAATATCAATAACACTCTTTTAAGAGTTTCTAAGTACTATTTAGGGAAAGGAAGAGTAGGAGAAAACATTCAGTCTCTCTACCCTCCCTGCCATGTTGCTCCATGATTTCACTCCACTCCAGTACCCCTGGGTACATATCCCTCCTCTCTTGGGTGAACCTTTCTTTTCCTTCCAAAGCAGGGGGAAAATAAATCACTGTTCCATTTAGGGAGAACTTCTCTGCATTTCATGAGTCCTGACATGCCAAAGAATTCTAGTTTACCAGCAGCATGGTTCTTCATTGTGTTATTTTCCATGTCCCATAGTTACACAGAAGTAACACATGTAAATTTTGCCTTCCCTGCTTGCATGTAAGATCCTTGAGGGCAGGAACTTTCTTTATCTTTATGTCACCAGTCCCTAACATATAATGGGCACTTAATAAGAGGTTATTAATGGGTTGATTACCAAATGTGTAACTATAGACTGGTCACTTGTCTCAATTTCTTCTGACACTTAATAGCCATGTATATTACCCAGCCACTTCATCTGCCTTAGTTTCCTCATCTGTAAAAGGTAGTTTTAGCACCTACCTTATAATATTGTTGTTACGAAGCTCAAACGAGTATAAATAAAATACTTTGCAAACCTAAAATGCTATGTAAATGTCAACTAATATTATTATATTATTGCCAAATTATAATTATGTCATTGCCCTTCTTTTCAGGAAAGATTTCTATCAGTGACTGGGCAAAGGCTACAGAGGAAGTTTTAGAATTGCCGCTGCCATGGTTATCTTTGTGCCCTCGAGTGGTCAGAGTGATTGAAAATGGCTATGTTCTTTATCATATGGGTTTTAAAGACCAGCCTGTCGTAAAGGGTCCACAAGTGGTAAGAAGCATGACATTCTACCTTAATCTTTCAGGGAATGAAGCCTCTTCTCTGTAGGGTTGGTAGAACTGTAGGGTTGGTTTTGATTCTTCCCAACTTTAGGGATGAGTGATGGGTAGGATGGAGAGTGGCTGACAGTTGATACACTAAGGAAAGGAATTACATCTTGCTCTCTAAAAAACTACTGGTTTGCAAAGCTAATTGGGAATAGTATAACTGATTAATTATGCTGTTCAAAAAATAAGGAAACCTAGAATAGTGGATAAAATATTGAACCTGGAATTGGAAAGATTTGAGTTCAAATATTACTTGTGATACTTGCTAGCTGTGTGACTATAGTCAAGTCACTTAACCCATCTGACCCTCAGGCAACTCAGTAAAATTTATGTATTAACTTACAGATAGATTGCAGTCTGTGTTTGTGGAAATGATTACCACAGTGACAAAATCGTAGACGCTTGACATGTTCAAGAGGTATTGTAAAGAGCTCTGGATTTGGAGTCAGAGCATAGGGGTTTGAATCCTCTCTAGGACCCAGTTTCTTCACTTATAAAAATAAGGGTCTGGACTGGAGCCATCTTATAAAACTTTTGAAAATTTATGCAGTGCTAGGCAGAAAAGATGTGCCTTCCTTGTGCTAGTAGAAATTATATGAATTATTGAAAATATTCTTTATGGAACTGTGAGGAAGGGGAGAGAGAAAGAGGTATCTAACACATGGTGTTACTATGAGATATGATTGGAATATCTGTGATGATAATGATGCAAGGAAGTATAGTGGTTAGAGACCTGAACTCAGAGCCAGGAAAACTAGGCTTGGTCCCACTTCTGACACATCCTGGCTACCCAACTCTAGAAAAATCACTTGACTTTTTAGGACAGAGAAAGTACTTTGCATTGATAGAATTTCCTCATTCAAGAATTCAAGTTCTAGTGACATCCCTATCTTTATTAGTACTGACGTTGATTCTTACACCATGAATTTAAAATGAAGTGTTTTTATTTATATAAAACTAATTTAGAAAATCCTTGTTTTAGGCTAAATCAGGAATGGTAGAAACTTTGGTCAGATATAGATCTGACTTGAAGATCATATTCAACATCATCGACAAAGATCAATCAGGTAAATCAATTACTTTAATTAGCTCTGTGGCAGAAGGAAACAAAGCTAGCCTATGTTTCGGAAACAAAACCTCTAATCTTTTTCACCCATTCCTGTTTTCTGCTAAACATTATTCAACATGTTAAAATGGAAAACATAGATATGGCCATCTTTTATTGCTCTTAAAAATAATTTTGGTTAGGCCAGTGATTCAGGAACCCAAGATAATTGTTAGTTAGTCCAGGAGTGGGGAACCCCAAGGATATATGTGGCCTTCTAGGTCCTTGGGTGTGGGTGACTTTTTGACTGAGTCCAAGTTTTACAGAACAAATACTTTTATTAAGGGGATTTGTTCTGTGAAGTTTGGATTCAGTCAAAGGGCTGCACTTTGCACCTGTGGCCTTGAGGCTGCAAGTCCCTCACTCCTACTTTAGATATATTAGCTAAACTTTGAGAAATCCTTTGAAGAGCCAGCATGAATGGCAGATAACATTTCAAAAAAAGTAGTCATTCCCTTTAAATTAAAAAAAAAACTTGTATTGTGACTTTTTTGTTTATAAGAATTATTTAGGGAGAGAGTCAGTAACCCATCTCTCAAATTGAATACTTCCTTAAAACACAAAAACCCAAAACAGTAAAGCAAATATATTGACTGTGTCTGACAGTGTAAATAGTACTATGCCCCTGTAGCTTCTCAAGATTAGGAGATTTACTCCCTTTTAAATTGCATCTCTGAACACATACTTATTTGTTCCTAGAGTTCGAGTTTTATTCTTGAAGAATAGGATAGGAAGACCTGGTCACTCAACTGAACTTTGCATGTGCTTAAATACAAATAAATTACTTTAAAAAAGCAGTAATAAAAATAAATCATTCATGACATGAATGATTTATTATCCATTAGCAATATTAGCATTATACACATATTCTACTAACACTGAATAATTATTTGCCCAACATTTTGAAAGGAATTACTGCCAAAGTAGGTTCATTGTTTGAAGTTATATGGAGAGTTACTTCTCAGGTCAGGCCTTTGTGATTCGGTAGCCTTTTTACTTCATCCAAACCCTTCTCCTAAATTTCAGATTTTCCTATAATTTCCGTACCATTCGCTGTCCCATAATACCCACTCTGATGATAGAAGCAAACAAACAGCACTGTTTTTTATTTATCTATCTCCAACTGTTTTTTCCTAGCTCCAGTTTTCATTTGGTTCTTATAAATAGTATGCTGTTTTTTCACTTTTCTCCATTACTCTTTCCTTTTCCCAAATTTCACATTTTGTTTGTTGGTGACAAAGGGGGATTAAGTTTGTTGATTGGCTCCACTAATTTCACAATAAAGTGCAAGTTTGCTTATTCATGTGGTGGGTCACTGAATGAGATTTCACATACTTTTTCTTTCTCCCCAGGTCTGATTTCCATGGATGAATTTCGTTCCATGTGGAAACTTTTTTCTTCTCACTATAACATTAACATTGAGGATGCTCATGTTGACCAACTGGCTCACAGCATGGATCTCAACAAAGATGGCAGTATTGACTTTAATGAGTTTTTAACAGCCTTTGATGTGGTCCATAGACTTGAGGGCAATAAAGAAGACATAGCCCTCAAATCTCAAAATTGATGAAATTCCTTAGACTGCCTTTACAATGTTAGGACCTCATGCAGAGCTAAAATCTTTATCAGGGCTCTTAATGTTCATAGGCAGTGCAGGAAGAGTAGACCCTCAGCTATCTCATCAAGTATGGATGAACAGTATGAATAAAAGAAGTTCCCAGTGAGCAATTTTTTGATAGAGGTGATATGTGTATATATATATTATATATATACATATGTATATATATGTGTATATATATACACATATATATACATATGTATATATATATATATATATATATATATATCTACCTTCTTGTTGGGTCTGTGCTCTAGATTTAGGGCCACACTTGTCAAATGAGAAATCAAGGTTTGATCCTGGGTACCGGTCCCTCAGACCCCACTTCTATCTGGAGATCTATCTGGAGATCAAAGCACAATTAGAACATTACAATTTTACTAAAGAAGTCTGGAGAGGGAAAAAAATGAAAGCAATTCAAAGAACATTAGTCAGCATTCTGTATCTGAAAGCTCTTAGAACAATAGGATGAAGAATAACAGGGAATTCGTAAAAATAAAATGTTATCTCCATCTCTGCCATCTTTTTTAAATACATCATAGTCAGTAAGTCCCTCTTGAACAAGATGAAAGGAACAAATGGATGACATGATAAAATTCTAGTGAAACTTGCAAACACCATCAGAAGTCATCCAGCACAAACGAAACTACTCCAATTACATAGTTACCCTTTAAGTTGTTGAATTATAAAGTATTATTCAGAAAATTTTGTAGAACTATGTGTATTAGGAAAAAAACAACACCAAGAAAACATGCAGGAACATTTTCCTCTAACACAGTTACTTTGACTGTGACACTGGGGACTGTCTTGTAGATGAAACCACCTTATAATATTTTCTAAACCCCCAGTATAGGGTCTACAAGCACACATATTTTAGAGGGCTCAATTCTAGAGAGGTTTTTGTGATAGCAAGAGTTCTAGTTTCTCTCCAAAGTATATAATTGGATGCAGTTTTTTTTTCCATTATTAGCTGCATATAGGATCATTTCTCAACTTTGGAATTCTGACATTTCAGTGACAAAGTATTCATTCTAATTAGAAGGTAAGGGTAACCTATAAAGTCTTTCAGGAGATCATGCAGTACCACTCCTCCACAATTAGACTGGAATTTGCCTTTGTTACTCCTGTTCTTGAGAAATGAGAGCAACAAATATTTATTAAATGCTTACTATGTGCAGAGTTCTATACTTGGTACTGAAAGGACATAAAGATGTTTAAGATAGTACATGGTCTCTATTCTTGTGGAAATTAAAGTCTAACTTAATTTAGCTTTCTTGGTCCCTATTAGTGTATTAGAGTAACAATGACTTGTAACATTCAGTGATCATTTCATCAGGAAATGGTGCTAGGACTTGGCACTATTTGTCCATGTATACCTCTCATATGCATCTCTTCTCTAACCTGCAATTCGCATTCCCACTCTCCCCCAATTCCTCAAAGAGGGACCTTTGGTCACAAACACTGTCTATTGATTCTAAATATTTTTTCATAGGCTGATTTCTACTTAGTAAACCATTTTTTTCTGTCAAATTTTCCTAGAAGCCTTTAATCAAAGGCAGTGAAAGGTTTTCAGTGACTTTAAGTAGTCCAGAAGCAGAGAGAGTAAGCCAAGGGCACAGATATATGGGAAAAAATTGTTGATTGTGTTGTTTTGTTTTCATATTCAGACACTAATCTCTTCATACATAGAATAGAATAAAGTGTATTAATACCTATTAAAAAAAACCCCAACATTGTATTATTCCAAAATGTGTTGTAGGATTACATTTAGTTGTGCAGTCCATGAGGTGCTCTTGAGTTTTGATTGATAATCTTCTAAACAGCTTCAGAAAATATGGTTCTCTAAAGAGAGGCTACAGTATTTTTGTACTTTCCATTTCTCTGGAGAAGAATGCCAGAGAATCCAGAGGGTAAAATTAGCATTTTAATTATGAGTATAGCTTCTGGCTGCTTTTAAGAAGAAAAACCAGTGCTTAGGTTTACATGATAGGCTGAGAGGAACTAGGTTCCATTCTTTCCCTTAATGAGCATACTTCAGTTACAGTGGAAATAGATTATTCTAGGGCTAGCTGAGAGGGAAAAGAAGATGAGGAAGCCTTATCTCCCCTTAGTATGGACATGGATATTGGCAAAACACAGTATTTTAACTGTATCTGCAGACTTGAGATAGCAGGGAGTAAGTGCCTTTTCTTTTTTCAAATGAGAAAATAGTCTATTTGGAAGAAAAGTCAGTATCAAGTAAAGACCAATGGACAATATAACTACCCAAAGAGAACTGCAGGACAAAGTTATGAAATTTAGCAGTGGTGAGACAAAAAAAAAAGTTAGAGGAAGAATTTGGAATATAGGACTAGTGCCAAAATCGAGTTCTATCTCCTAAAAGGAGATAAATGAAAGGAATCTTAAAGAAGGGACCTCACATAACTTTGTAAGACCAGGAGCCATTTTCCATGGAGGAGTAGTGAAAGGATATGAACAAATAGTTCTCACAGGAAAAAAATTCAAGCCATTAACAACCATTAGAGGCAGTGCTGTGTAACAGAGTTGGCCTTGGAGTTAGGACAATCTGGGCTCAAGGTCTGCCTCTGACACACACAAGGCAAGTCACTTAATTCTCTAAGACACTTTCAGAAGTGTTGAACTACACTGGTAGGGGGAGTCTCCTTATCTGGAATTTCACTGTATCAGTGGAATCCCAGATCCAATTTCCGTCCCTATTAACAAATCTTGGAAAGATTTTTCCATATCACTAAAAATATCAAAAAATGCAAGTCAAAACAACTTTTAGTTTTCACCTCACAACAGACTGGTAAAGACGAAAAATGTTTGGCATAGTGAGTGTTGGAGGGGCAGTGAATTGGGAGTGGTGCTGTGAATTGGTTCAAACATTCTGGAAAACAATTTGGAATTGTGTAAAAAAACATGGTTAAAATGTCTATAGTCTTTGACCGACAGTTCCTACTCCTAGGTGAATATCCTAAGGAAGTCAAAGACAGAAAGATCCCATATATTCGTGTCATTACTCTTTGTAGGAGCAAGTAAATGTGAACAAAGTAGCTGTCCATTGATTAAGGAATGCTTAAATAAATTGTGGTATGTGAACATAATGGGATTGTTCTGCACTTTAAGAAATGAAAAATTCAGTTGCAGAAGAAATGCCTAAGGAAGCAACAAACAGAATAAACAATGATGTCATCAGGGTAATTAGAAAAAGCAGTTATATCACAATCCAAAAATAAATGCTATGTTAATTCGATCCCATCTCTGTTGTACTACCTGTGTCAACTTGGGCTTTAATAGCAAATAGTCAAGCAAGAAACATTGATTAAGTGTCTGCTAGGTGCCAGTCACTGGCTAATGATACAAAGAAGAAAAACAAATGAACAGTTCCTGCTCTCAAGGAGCTTATAATCCAATGGCAAAGACAGAACACAACAGGAAGCTAAAAAGGGTGGAGGAGGAGGCCAGTCAGCAGAAGGTTCCTGGCACAGGGAGACAAGAGTATGGGGTATGATATTCATGGAATGGAAACCAAGCAGAGCTGCTGAGGGAAAATGAATCCCAGCCCTCCAGTTGGAGGAGAGAGGCAGCTGAGGGGGCTAAGAAGGTATTGAATACCAAAGCTAGATCAGCCTTCCTGCCAATGAGATTTCAGGTGATGAGTTTATCCTGGGAGAGTTATGATGTTCATGGAGTCAAAGCCAAGTGGAACAACTGATGGAAAATTAAAACTTAACCTCTCTAGGCTTCATCTATAAAATGGAGTTAGTCTAGGTGACTCTAATGCCTAATTTTGGACCCAGAGAGATGAGAATAAGTACTCACTCTCTCTTTTAAACAGAGGTCTGACCAGAGAGCCAAGGTACTTTTTAACTTCCTGTAACCCAATACCTACTGCTGTTAACTATTGTAAATGTGACAATCAGGCCATATTTTGCTATGCTCTTGTGTTGGTCTTGGTTCTGTTCATTATTCTATATACTTCTATTTTAGAAGACTAAATTGGAATTGGGGAGAATCAATGTATACAAGTATGAAGTATACAAATCTTAAGTACCTACCCCCAATAAAATAAGCTGTCAGCAGGCTTTTACTGAGTTCCTATCAACAAAAGCCCATCTGAACATTGAGTTCTGAACTTTCTGAGTTCTGAACATCTGGACTTTTCCTAATGACACTTTCCTGATGACTCCTTCAAAAGGGAAGCCCTAACATCAAACGCCAAAGATCTGTTCACCAATAGCCCTTTGGATTATGTGAAGTTATATTGAATGAAATGTCTCTTTTCAACCCAAATATCACCTGGTTTTACAACAAGATTGAGGGTAACAGGGACCCACAAATTATATCTTAGGGAATCTCCAGTAGTCCCTGAGCAGATGAGACAAGTGACTCCTAAATAGAGAACTGGCAAGAAACTTCTTGGTGAAAGACACTGCTTGCTGCCCAAGACTGAAATCCCAGGTTGGCAGTGATATGGTACTCCTCCTCCAGGAAGCAATTTATGTGTTAAATCAGAAGTCTTTTTGTGACTCCATCTTTCCAGTCATAGAGTAATGGAGGAATAGATGTTAGAGAGATACAGAATAACTGTCCTTCCTAAAAAAAAAAAAATTCTCCAGTTTTAAGTTGTTTTCCATCCCTCTCTCCATACTTTGGCCTTTGCAACTAATTAGAAAAAGTACACCAAGAAACCTATTAACAATGCTTGCTTGAATGGGGGGGGGGACGGATGGGATTTGTCCTGATGGTTAGATTTGCTTCCTGCCCTATATATTATAAGTGTATCATTAAGGTTACTTGGTAAAGAGGGCCTACATGCCTGCTTACATAGTTTCCCCTAGTTGTCCTGTAAGAGGTGGTTTGGTGGCTCATTGAATAGAGTATTAGGCCTGGAGTCAGGAAGACCTGAGTTCAGAATAGGCCTCATATACTTATTAGCTGTATTACCTTGGGCAAGTAGTCAATTAACCTCTGTTTGCCTTAGTCAACTGGAGAAGGAAATGTCAAACCACTCAAAAATCTTTGCCAAGAAAACCCCATGAACAGTATTGGTATGCTATGTTTCACAGACACAACTGAACAACAAATTGTCCCAACCTCTTTGGACTTAAACTACATATGCAACAGATTGTCTTTGCCCTAGAAAGTTTCAACCACCTGCATGGTGGTACCCTCTTCTTTCTGACCTTTCCAAATTTCTGGACGCCTTCCTAGCACTCCACATCTGGAATGATGAAACCTAGATACTTCTGGCCTCATAGCTAATTTGCAATTGCAAGGGAAATGAGACACACTTGTCCCTATAAAATGTCTGATTATTTTCCACATTGCCATTGAATGTTGCTTTTTGGCATGGCTTATGTATCCTATCCTCCTTTTCTTCCTTTCCCCAGCAGCAGCTGGAGTGATTGAGAAAGAACAATAAGGAACATGGTATAACCTAACCTGATCGTCAGGGTAGGAGGGTCCCTCTCACCTGAATCATTCATTCTGTTTCTCCGCCATGGCCTCAAGATCATCTCCCCCAAGGACTGACCAGTCTGCCCTTCTGTAACTTGTGGGGGTTCTTTGCCATCCACCTAGAGGCAGCACACACATCAAACCCTTTCATCTCCTGCTTTTCTCTTCTGGTACTCTAGAAACAATATTCAAATTAATACCACCATTGCCAATGCAAATGGTTTGACAATCAAGTGTTCTATGGATCTATTCCCTGGAGACCCAAACTCTTTCCTGGTCTTTGCTCTTCTTTATAGCTCCCTACTAGAATTTAAGTTCCTGGAGGGCAAGGGTTATTTTGTTTTAGCCTTTGTACTCCATAAAACCTAGTGTAGACTATGGCACATCTTTTTTTTTTTTTTAGTAAGACCTGATTAGAGCCATGAGTGTAGGGAGTTGCTGATGAGGAACTTCATCCTTTAGTGCACACTTAGGTGGCATAGTAGATAGAGTACAGGGCTTACAGTAAAGAAAACCTGAGTTTGAATAGTACTTTGGACACTGATTAGCTGTGTGACCCTGGGCAAATCACTTACGATTCTGTGCCTCAATTTCCTCATCTGTAAAATAGGAATAAACCATAGAAACTACCTCACAGGGTTGTAGTGAGGATCAAATGAGTTACCATATGTAAAGTTCTTTATAAACTTAAAAAAAACTACTCAGTTTTATTTTATTTTTTCAGTACCAAGTTCTTTCCCTCCCTCTACCCTTTCCCCTACCCACTGGGAAGGCAATACCTTCCTTTATAGAGACAGAAACTAGACTTTGAGGGCTCATTCTACTCTGGATCTGTGGCTCTGATTACAGTCCCAAAGAACAAAATGCCTCCACCAGAGATAACCCCTGGTATCCCTCCCTCCCAATTTCTCCTTCCTTTTTGACCTCCTTTTTCCGTGTTGCTCCCCATTAGATTATAAATTCCTTGAAGGCAGGGCCTGTCTTTTATCTTCCTAGTTGTATCCCCAGTGCTCAGCATTGTACTGGACTCACAGACACTTAAGAAATGTTTATTGGATTGGATTTGAAATACAATGCACATTGTACAAATGGAATTAGGCAAAATCTATTTCCTTTGCAAATTTTTAAAGCACTATTACATTCATGCTAATGGGAGGAGGAGCAGTGAATAGAGTGAAGGACTCTTAGGAAGACCTGAGTTAAAATTCTTCCTCAGATACTTACTAGCTATATGACCCTGGGCAAGTCACTTAACCTTTTAGTTTAGTTCTTTTTCTACTAGAAACATCAAAGGTGAGAACTAATGAGCTGCCCCTGAGTGAGGGCCCCACTCCTCTCTCTATAAATCACTTGGCCCTTGTTGTGTGGGACAGCCCACCCTGAGGATGATATTATCTGGCATATAATCAGTGCCTAAATAATGGCCTCTCAAGTAACAGTGGTAACAATTCTTCCTTGTTTACCCCATCCCCATTCCTCTTCTTTTGTGTGTCTAAAGTTAAGCACTTTCCCTAATGTGGAATAAAATATAATGGGACATGTATCATAAGCAGGGGCAGCTGGTGGCACAGCACAGCATTGGGCGTGGACTCAGAAAGACCCGAGTTAAAATTCAACCTCGACACTTACTGGCAACGTGACTGTGGGCAAATCATTTAACCTCTGCCTTGGTTTCCTCATCTGTAAAATGGGAATAGTAATAGCACCTACCTCACAGAGTTGTTGTGAGGGCCAAAGGAGATGACATTTGTAAAAAGTGCTTAGTAAAGTATAGGTACACAACGATTACTCCCCCCCACCCCCGCCCGCCACCACACCTTTTAAAAAGCAACGTTAGTTAATGTCATTTAAATGGGAATATATTTCAGTGGGAATTTCTAAGCTGTAATGGATTGGAAGAAGAGGTCATTTTGACATGGGCTGGATTTAACTGAAAAGGTCTAAGGAACACAAGGGGTGTTCTCTCCTGCCTTTTCCCAGTCAGCACCATCAGTGGATGTAGATGTTCCCAACATAGCTAGAAGGACCACCTTCTTTCAGACCAGATTGAAAACCACTACACTTTGTACTCTCCTTCTTGGCCATCTCCTGTCGTCCTGATGAATATCCGGTCCCTGAATCCAAATGGCTCAGGGGGAGAATGTGAGGCTGGTGACTTGCACAGCCCTCCCCACCTCACTCAAAACAAAGTCAAGCACAAGTGGTGTCACCATTTCTCTGATGTCATGGTCCTCTTAGAAAATGAAGGACGAACACAACAACAACTTAACACTGTTCATACTAGAACAGGGCTATATCTGGGAAAACTTGGCACCACTATGGAATGGAAACCAAATGTCCACTGGTACTTCAAACTGACTAGATTAATCCCAATCCCTTGCAGCATGCCAGAAATTCAGTTAGTGGAAGATTTGAGGAAGGCAGGCCTTATTGGGGGGGTAGATGGGGAGGAGTAAGGTGGAGCAGTGGTTAGAGCACTGAATCTGAAGCTGGGAAGACCTGAAGTCAAATTCTTCCTCAGATACTAGTTGTATGACCATGGGCAAGTCACTTAATCTCTTAATCTCAGTTTTCTCAGTGGTAAAATTGGTAAAATGAGGATTGTGTAGATACCTAGAAAAGCTCTATAGCAGACTAGTCTTTATTTTTCCCAGTCTGTACTTTTTGCCTCTGGCATTTACTTGTCACATAGAAGGACTTGTTTCTAAGGAAGATGGTGTGACCTACAGTATCTTCAGGAAATTAATAAATGTGTAAATGAATAAAAGGGTTATATACACATAAGAACAGTGACTTGAGGATATAGGGAGATCAATTGGGAGGCTATTTCAATAAACTATGATGTAAAAGATCAGGTTCTGAACTGGGTTCATTATTAAGCCTGGCGTAGTAACCTCTACCCCTAAGGGAGTGGCTTATAAGATGCAGAGTCAATGTTGGAAAAATGTTGCATACAGTAAATATTAATTTGAATATTTTCCTCTTGACCCTCACTATATATATATATGTATATATATATATATATGATACTTATTTATATTAGTAATATGCTTGCTTATTTATATTATAATATTGAAGAAGGAAGTTTATATTTCTTTTAGGGAATAATCTACTTACTGAACTTGTATAAATATTATTTTCCCCAAGTAAAATGTAAGCTTCTTAGGGCAGGGGCTATTTTTCATCTTGGCTTTGTATGCCAATGACAGCACAGTGTAATGCTGGTTGAATTAATGGATGGATGAATGAATGAATTTTGGTCTTTAACATTCCTGAAACTTTGCTTAAGGTTCTTGCTGCACTTTTGTATTCCTCATCTCCTGAGATCATGTATGGAGAGTATAAGTTTTCAAGAACTATATCAACATAAATAATTATGATTCATTCTATCTTTTGTGAAAATTTTGTACAATTTCATTTTAAAACCTTTAGTTAAAAAACTAAATTCCTCAGAAATTTAGACATATTTTACATGAAAAGTCAATTTGATTCCAAAGTCTTAGACCATTCTGAGGCATTCATTGCTGGTCTGCATTAACAAGCTGCAGTGAGGTGTCACAGTGGCTACAATTCTGGGTTTGGAGTAAGGAAGACCTGAGTTCAAATCCAGTCTCAGGAACTTACACTTAACATCTGTCTCAATTTTCTCAACTATAAATATGGGTATAACAATAACAATACCTATTTCCCAGGGTTGCAGTGTGGAAAAAATTAGATCTTTTTAAAGGGCTTAGCACATGATAGATACTGTATAAATGTTTGCTTGGCAACAACTATAAAAACTATCTTTTCAATGCTTTAGTGTCATCCTCTACAGGATGGTGGTAACAATGGCTGCTCGGCCAACCTCGTGGTTGTGAAAATTAAATGAGATACTCTTGGTGAAAATTCTTCATGTAAATCTGCAAAGCACAGCAGAAAAAAGGAACATTATTATTAAGTCAATATTATCCTGCCTTTCACACGGGATCTGATGTTTCTTCTCCTAGGTCCAAGGTTCTTGGCTGTTCTCTCCTTAGTGAACTTCTAAGACTTTTCTGGAGAGACTAGAGAGAGTGCTTGAGTCAAGAAGACTCATCCTCCTGAGTTCAAGTCTGGCCTCAATCACTTACTAGCTTTGTGACCCTGGGCAAGGCACTTAACACTGTTTACCTCAGTTTCCTCATCTGTAAAATGAGCTGGAGAAAGAAATGGTAAACCATTCCAGTATATTTTGCCAAGAAAACCCCAAAATTTGATCCTCGCTATATATATATGGTAGGAAACTGAACAACAAAGAGGACTTTTCTCATCCCTATTTTTTCTAACCCTGTTTTCCTCCTTGTGTCTCCAGTTTTCAAAATTAACCACACCTTTATTAAAATACTTATCTAATAGACATCTCTTTATTTTACTGATGATTATAGCTTATTCTGACTTCTCAACCCACAATCAACCCTACTGATTGTACTTAACCAAACCTACATTTTAAAATGTCTTCTTCAAAGCCAGGAATGAATGAATGAATAATATTTATTAAATACCTACTATATGCAAAGCACTGTCCTAAGTCCTGGGGATCCAAATAGATAAGCAAGACAGACACTGCTCTCAAGGACTTTCATTCTAATGGGGGAGATAATACTTATAGAAGGTTTCAGCTGCAGGTCAGATGGGAAGGTCTTTAGGGTCAAATGGAAAAGCAGATGATAATTCATATTCTTTTGTTACTTCCAGTCATAAAATCATATTAATTTCTGGTGTTGAAGATTTAAAAATTCCAAAGATTTTTGCAGTGAGAACTTTCTTTTCTAGCCATTTAGTAGCTATTCCTCCTAAGGATGATGTTCCCAACTCACATTTTCCTTGCTGGTGGCAGGGTCTGGGCTAGAAGAAGGGAGGGTGTTCTGGGGCATACTGCTGTTCCCAAGTCTCTTGGGCTTAAGTCATTAGGTTATTTCTCCTTGTGGGTTACTTACTCCCCTGAATCACAATTGCCTAAATTGGTCTAGAATCAGATCCACCCAATGGTGGAAGTGGGGGCAATTCTTTTCCTGGGGCTCTTGGGCTTATCTGCCCATAAGTAGTAGTTGGTCAGTGGTTGGTACAAGTGGTAGTGAGGTTAGTAAGTCCATTCTATATTGGGGTTGCTCCATTCAATAATAGAATGGCTGCAAGAACTAGGCAGGAAACACGGCCTTTCTTAGACTCAGTGTCTCAGGCTATCTCTGAGAGGAAGTTGTGGTCAGGGTGGAAGTGATAGTTTTACTCCTTTGGTATCTGATATAGGGTAATAAGTTTGGAGAGAGCAGTTTCAGTCGAGTGGTGAAATTAGAAGCTAACCAACAATATACAAGACAGGTAGAAATTGTGGGGCTTTGAAGAATGGTTTATTGGGAAGAAACAGATTCATAAATGACTTGGAGAGTTAAGAGCCCTCACTGATTCAGTGAAAATTGATGACATTGACATAATTTCCCATCCCTCCACTTTCCTCCTACTTAGCTAAATTGCAGGAGGGTAGGTAATTAAAAATAACCAGGCATTCAGTGACTCTTGGAAACAGAATTTCTTCCTAAAGAAAAAGAGCCAATCTGGGGGAATGGGAATTGAAAGCTGGAGCCTGAGTGAGAGAAGAAAGGGTCCAAATAAGCAAATAAAAATGGAAACCATGGGGATGCGTGATTCATTTAACCAGTTTGACTCATGTTCTGCTAATGTTTCCTTGAACAATATGTTCACAGCTCGATTTAATTATAGACTATATTTATTGCTGCTACAGTAAACCCATGAAACCCAGTGAATCTCACAATGGCTACAGTAGAGTATGATATTGGGAGCAAAGCTTCCTTGTAGGAGATTGGCAAATGGCATGAGAGAGGTGGCATCTTACCAGCCACAAAGAAGTCTTAAATGACTGATGGGAGAGAGTGCAGTTGTCCCAATACAATGGAAATTACTTCCTGGTATATCTTGGACCCACTAGTGTAATCTGCCTCTTTAGACCCCTGTCCACTGGCAGTGGCTTAGGCTCATTCCTGTAAGCTTATTGGGGTTTCAAAGACTGCTGTGGAGGTTTAAAGCCAACCATGCAGAGGGGGAAATAGGACTTAATCAGGGCTCTCTAAATGTCTTGTAAGCCAAGCCTGGCAACTGGTTCACAAGTTAACTTATCCTTTTCTCCACTGATAATCATAGTCTTTCATATGATAACATTAACGGGATGGTCAGTGGTATGTTGTCTATTCCAGTGCTCCTACACGATGTACACTGTACAAATGATGTTGCAGATGGGGTTCCTAGTCAATTCTCATACCTTGTAAGATTTAGGACCTAACACCTCTAACCTAGGAATGTGTAATACCCCATTTCTCTCTGGATTTGACTTGCTCCTCCAACCTACTTTTCCATTAGTAGGTCTAAATTCCAAGAGAACAACATCTGCCCGACAGTTTACATTAAATCTCTCTGGCTGTGACAGGGAGATATACTTCCTAATGCTCTAGATCTTATGCCTCATTCAATATGTGTTCTATCAATACAACCAGTCCCTCACAATAAAGACACTTTGGGATCTTAAACACAATCATTTATTTAATGATATGGCAAAAGAAATACTCTAGATATTAATATATTAAATATATAAATAATAAAATTCAGCATAATAATCCCTATTTACATTCTTCAATACATACATTCAATAGCTGTGGTGAAGAATGAGCACATACTTAAGGGAACCCCACAGGGAAACACAGGAAGAAAAAAACCTCAGATGTTTAGAATAATTCACAATTCTAAATGCAAATTTCAATAAATTATTGGCAAGTTATTGGTTCATTCAACAATGTCTGCTTCTCTGCAGTTTTATGTCTGTTGAAACTCACTACACTCTGAGAACTGATCCAACCATTCTGGAGAGCAATTTGAAACTATGCCCAAAGGGTTATGAAAATGTACATACCCTTTGACCCAGCAATACCACTTCTAGGATTGTATCCCAAAGAGATCATAAAAATAGGAAAAGGACTCACATATACAAAAATATTTACAACAGCTTTTTTTGGGGTGGCCACGGGGGTTGTCCATCAGTTGGGGAATGACTGAACAAATTGTGGTATATGAATGTAATAGAATACTATTGTGCTATAAGAAATGAACAGCTGGACTTCAGAAAAACCTGACTTATAAGAACTGATGCTGAGTGAAGTGAGCAGAACCAGGAGAACACTGTACACAGTAACAGATACACTGTGTGAGGACTGACTTTGATAGACTATCTTCTTTTTTTTTGTTTTTGTTTTTCTTTTGCATGGTTCCTCCCATTTGTTCTAACCCTTCTATATAACATGACTAATGTGAAAATACGTTTAATAGGAATGTATGTGTAGAGCCTATATCAGATTGCACACTGTCTTGGAGAGGGGGAGAAAATTTAAAACTTATGTATGTTGAAAGCTAAAAATAAATAAATTAACTTTAAAAAAACAGTCTTCAACTGGAGAAATCCTCTTCTCTATTTTAACACAACCTTTAGAAATTATTTTAATTATTCATTGTCTTTAAAAGGATGTTTAGAAACTGTTCGCTCTTAATATAAATAGCAGTTCTTGTTTAGCAAGAGAACTGTCAAACTCATCAAACCGGGTATCACTGGGCTACACAGACTAGCCTGGTCAGTTATTCACTCATTAGCAAGCAAAGTCATCCTATCAGAGTAGAGTTCACAATAACACAGCTAGATTTACAAGATGACTCGCCAGGATACCTCTGCAGTTGTCACTCTCGGCCCCTGCTTTTCCTTCTGAAGCCGGAAGTGGAAAGAGACAAGTAACAAGCGCTTAGGAAAAACTTCACCTTCCTACAACTCTAGATGGCAAGCGAGGGCAATGGTTGTCCCTGGAGCTCCTACCAATAAAATCAGTTCTTTCCAACCAGTCGGGGATCACTCAACTGAAAGCCTTTTGTCAGCTGAGTCCTTCTAACTGCCTCTGTTCCTATGGAGCTTGTCTTCAGATCCCATGCCTCTTATTCCCCTTTCCTCCTTTCTTTCCTCCCCTTTCTGCTATTCTTTCATTATAGTAATTGTAGTTTTAAACAAGAACTTCCTGGCTCTCAATTATTTACCTTTTACTTAAAAAGTCATTCCTACCCTCTGCCTATTTTTCCTATCAAATGGAAAATCATTTTTCAATCATGCTGATGTCTCACTTTTCTTAATTTTACCCTCTTTTTAATCATAAATCATGCAAAGCAGTTGATATACCATCATATTTTGTAACTCTGGAGTTTTTAACATTCCCATAGTTTTTCTTTGGTCTTCATACTTGCATTTCTCTAGTTTTTAATAAATAAAAGGTTTTACTTGAGACGTATTAACATGAGGGCTGACATCAGGAAAACTGGCTCACCATCTCACTCATGATATGCAAAGATGAGAACATCCTGACCTTGCCTGTGCACCCCAAGGTTGTTTTGCTGGAGGGACTAGATTAGGAAGTATTAGAAGTAAACTAAAAATGTTCTCATGGGAATAACCCTGCTTGCTTGCCTGTAAAAACACTATATAAACCCTTACCCTCATTATAATAAATGAGAGCTGTTCTTTACGGTCTTTGTCTGGCCCATGTCTATTATTCTTTCATAATCTCTCAGCATTCACAGTTGGCATCCCCCTGCTGGCAAGTCCATGGCAAATGACCCACCCAGGTTTATACCATGGTTGTATATGATGATAGAGCACCCAAGCTTGCAATAGTATCCCGATATTGCATATGCCCTGATATGGTGTCTGACATTTAACCCATGGTGGATAATTCTTCTGAGGCCAATTTATTGTACTTTTGAAGCATGATGACATATTGGGCCATATTATCTTTTCTAGGGTGCTTTCCTGTGTTATTACAGAGAGAAGACTGACCTTCCAATATATAACTGGGCTTTCTGATCCTGATCTACTATATGGGCAATTTTTGTCTTATTTTTCACTTGAACACAGTGTTCAATATTATTACTAGTGGTAAAGCAAATGGCGGGGTGAAATGCTTGACCTGAGTAAATATAAGTTGTGTTTGGCACTCCTCCATAGCTCACTGCCTTATACCCCAAAATTTCTGAGTGATTTCCTATCATTACAATCTCATTTACTTTATTTTCCCATGTGGTCAGTCTTAGAAATGGAGGATTGTCCATATATGTCCATAGTTCTACTTCCTCTGTTCCTTGACACAATCCTATTTGAATAGTCAAAATAAAAGCCCTTTTGTAATATCTGCAATTGGTGTTTTCCACCAATGTCATTGATGTAGGTCTCGCCTTTTCCCTCTCCATGTTTGTTTCTGCATCGTCAATCATAAAACTTACTGATGCAATTCTCTAGTTCCATTCTCGGGTCTGCCAACATCCTCACATTCCTTTCTGGAATCCATACTGCTTTTATTTCTCCAGGATAGTAGTTTTGCTTTTGCAGACCATAACCCTGTCTTTGGATCCTTCCACATGACTACAATATCTAGCATGTCTCCTCTTAATTGTTCTTTCTATTCTTTAAAATGTTTTTGATCTGGGGTACAGCCCTCATGCTCTGACATTAAAAGTTTGTTGTATATATTGATGATCTAGCCTTCTTTTTGGCCTATGTAGCATATTTCCCCCTTTTTTCTTATTTTTCTAAAATTATCTTTATGGTCCTGTTTCTTCTTTCCACTACTGTTTGACTTGTTGGATTATAAGGTATTCCTGTAACATGAATAACTTGTAAAGAGAAATGTAATATTAGAACTGGGGCCCAAATACATGTACCCAAGCACCCCATCATCAATATTCCCCCTTTTAAACAGATGGGATCCAAAAATCTTTTTGGGGGTAAAGGATGAAGTTCTCGATTTCTGAAATTACTTCCTGCTGAGACTGGATGAAGAACTGTCCCTGCCTCACAGGGTCCTAACATCGGAGGGGTTGGGTCTGTAGTCAGTATGAGGAATTTGGCTGATGTCAGGTTCAGAGGGTGATGGGTCATGGTCTTGGACAAAGAGGATGGTACGCAGCCTGAGCTGTCATCTGCAAGTGGAGAGTATTGAACCTAGAAGACATAAATCTGGTACAGAGATTAAATAAACAAAGACCAAAAAGGAGTAGGAAGAAAATGACTAGAAGTGGAGTGAGTGTGAGAATATTGTCAAACTTCCTCACACTCTCTTGACATACTTAGTAACTATCCTGGGACAGGAGGGGCTTGGATGACTCCCACTTGTCCCCAACCTTCTTATCTGCTTTCTGTATTTTTGATCAAGCTTTTATCTTTCTAAATCTTTTGAACCCATTATTGAGATTACTTCTTTTTCCTATATATTTCTACCATAGACAAGATAGTTCACAAGTTATTACCTTTCACTAGCATAACCGTATTATCTTAAATAAAAGAGATTTCTAACTTGAATCTCACAACTGAGTAGATGTTCATCATTGTTTCACAGATTTGTTTATCTTTTTCTGATTATATTCACTCTGGAAGACAAAACTTTAGAAATAAAGTTGTTAATAAGTTAAAACACTAATTTTAATTCTTGGTCAGGCCATGGAAAGACTACAAATTCAGATTCAAACAGCAAGATCTTTTCTTCTTTACAGATTGTTACATATTAATTCAGCAATACATTGTCTTGAAAATGAAAATTTAGTGTCTTTAACATTTGTTCTAAAAGTGTTTCTTTTACTTTTAAAACAATTTAAAATTTATCCTGTTTTTAAGAGAGTCACTAAACTTTTATAAAGAATGTTAGTTAAAACCTTTTAAAATGATAGTTCTGTTTTCACTTTGAAACAAAAATAAACCTTTTAAAATTAAAATTAATTAAAACTTACTTGGTATAAAAATATCCTTAAGTAATATGAATTCCCAAAGTATTAGAACAAACCGAATTCTAATTATTACAGAATTCCTAGATATCACGAAATGCTTTAGTTAAAAGGGTACAATGGAATCGCACATTAGTAAGAGTAAGACACTGATTACAGAATAAACACTATTGCTTTTAAAATCCTTTTAAACAATAAGGACATCTTAAGGTGACTCTTAAGTAGTTTACATAAATTTCTGAACATGTTCTAATTTCAGATAAAAATAATATTAGATTTCCCAGTAAGATTACACAAAAGGCTCACATGTTTTGCCGGTCACTCCCTATTGATCATAGAAATTTGCTATAGAAGGAAAAAGCAGAGACATATGACATACCAAATAGGACAAAACATCCTTGGCTCTGTTTGAATTTAGATAAGAGTAAAATTTTCCAATAATGTAGTATTTGTTTTATAGCCAGACTCAGGAATAATCAGGTAGGAAACATTCCTTTTTAAAAGGACACAATGGGGAAACTGATCAGGGGGATCTCATCCTAGATTAAGTCTAGAATTGTCCCCTTGGTGTTTCCTCTTCAGATACAAACCACCTGTTAACAGTACAGGATGCAGGATCACATTCCCTCTGAGTAACTTGTGGCATTTCTCTCAGATACTGATCTAATGCAGACAGATACCCAATTTCAAACTCAAAACAAAAATAGTTATGGTCCCAAATGCCTTTTACCTTAAACAGCAAATTTTACTAATCACAGCTTAGAGTCAGATACAGTTATTTCTATTCTTGTGGAATTGCAATAAACAATAAAGATTTATTGGGACTCACATACATAAGGGATTCTATTTAAGATCTTTCCTTCTCAAATTTAAAACTTGTCCTGATGTAAAAGCCAATTGTTAAAAATCTTTTCTATCTATTACAACTTCTGAGCAAGTCACAGGCATTGTTTATGAATTAAATAAACTAAACAAGTTTCTTAAGGCTGATGACCTTGCCCACATGGATGCCTTAGCAGTTCTATGAAATAAAGGAGACTGGCATGGACCCCATGCCTGCCAACCCCCAAACATACAGGAGAACTGTTCTGAATGGGCAGAACCAGTCTAAATAAAGTTTTTACTCAATTCCTTTCTTTCCCCACATAGTGATCAAGCAATACTTATAGGTTTAGCAGTAACTTCAAAAACTTAGTGAACAATCTTACAACTTTTATAAATGATAACCAAATTATTTTAGCTGTTAACTTCTTTAACAGGCAAAGGTGAAAATACCTGGTTTTGTAAATGACAATTACAAAACATTATAAGACAAGGTTAGCATGACTGATAAAATTTAAAATAACATAACTGGTTTTACACAATTTTCCCAACATCTTTTAGTTTCAACAAAATACAGATTAAAAATTGCTTTCTCTAACACCTTTTCTGGATGACAGTGGTCGCTTAATTTTTATAATACAAGAGAATTTTACTACAATTTTAGAAGCAAAATAGTAACACAAATAATGAACTTTAGGTGCCATTAATTACATTTTCAAACCCTCACATACAAAAATGATTAATAGAAGACCATGCTTACTAAATGTGGAGTCTGGTTGATTCATGATCTCATACTGCTTTGGCCCTTCCCTTACTCTAGGGGAGGATAACTCAAATTTCTCACTATTCTTTAGCGTTCTCTTCACTTGATCTAATCTGGGATGAGATGAATTCACAGAATCTACTAAAATGTTTTTAGTTGTTTTAACTATTCACTGCAACCCTAGGTCAGAGTCAGGACTACAGAGTGAAAAAAAAAAAATCTTAATGGTTCTAACTTTTACTCAAGTAAACTTCACTTCTGTGTCCACTCCTTAAAGACTTCTTTCAAAGCGAGAACTATGAATCTGCCACTTGAAGTGAGGGAGAGTCTGTAAAAGATTCCGTGGCACCTAGTCCCCTTCTTTCTACTGGAGAGTTCAAGGCTTTATCTCCGAGGTGTCCCTTTTTATTTTCAGATCTATACATTTTTCCAATTTGCCTTAGTGGCAAATAATGTAATAAATTCCGATCTGTCTTAGACATCCAATTAGGAGTGACATATTTTACTTAAAAGATGACCAGAATAACTACCTTTTTGTTGTTTCCCATTAAACAAAAACTCTTCTCTTTTAGGTGAGGCATGAGATAATTAAAATGCTAGCCAGTCTGCCTTTCTGATATGAAGGGAAAAGTTTCCTTTATTTCTTCTTACCTCTCTCCCCCCACCTTCATCACCTGGCCAGGATTAGAAGGTAGAAAGACAGAGGGAATTTTACCAACAACTTTCTAACAATTTCCAAAACTTTTATGCTTTCCTTAAACTTTGTTCCCATGTTGTTCTCCTAGTGGACTTTGATTAAAGACTCTTTAAAACTGTACATGTGTTATTTCTTTGTATTTCTAACCTGAAATTGCCTTTATCAATCATATAAACTGAATAATATAAGATTTGTTTCTCTCTTTCTCTCTTTATTCTCCTCCCTGATGCTGCAGTCATCAGAGAGAAGGGAAGAGGGGGAGGGAAAGCGATAACTACATTCTAAATTCCAGTTACAACAGAGCTGGCCATATTAACACACAAACACTTGCACACAGAACATATAGAGACAGAACACATATACAGAAAATAAAAAAAGAATCCAAAAACTGAGAAAAGATTTCTCAGAAATCCTCTGAACAAATTAGAGCTTTGGTTTGATTTCTTTTACTTTGTTTTAAACATCTTTCATTAAATTCAGATTTCCACACTAAGTGCTCTCCTCCTTCAAGAGTGGTTTTAGCTAAATTGCACCAATCAGTGGGGCATAGGGCTGTCTAGAAAGCTGTCTAGAAGGGATTGAATATAAAGACTATTTGGTGCATAATTGGTTAATTCCTTGAAGAATTAAAGAAATTCTTTTAAGAATTTTAAAATTCAGAGGAGTGTGCTCTCTTATAGTTGCTCCTGGGTTATTGGAATGTGGGGTTTTTATTACTAGCAATGTTAGCCTCGTTTCCAAAGGCATTTCTCTTCCTCTTTCTGTGACTTACTGAAGGGTTTTTGTACAATCCCTTCAGGCTCCTGGATTTCTTCACAAACTTGTGATCTAGACCTGTATAATGGAGGAACAGTGGGAGGAGGAGACTCTATTTTAAATTTTTGTGACACCCCTCATCAGGTCTTCCTCCTCTTTTGTACAAGAGGCTGCATCTACCTTTATTGTTTTAGTGGCTAATGATACTTGTTCAGGTTACTGTAGACATATTTTAAATGTATTCCAAATTGAAAATATTGTAACAGGAAAAGTGCTTAGTCTGACCTCCCTATAATATTCACTCATTTGATTGTTTACTGTATCCAACTTTTCAAGAATTATAGTCCCTTCCTCAGGAAACCAAGGGCAACATTCCTGTGCTGGAGAAATTCCTCTAATTGTGAAGTTGTAATTAATAGCCCGTGTTGCCTAATGAGCTTCTTTAATACTTTTAGATAATATCCCCTATCTTTACTGCCTGATTGTACCTGTCCCATTTTTACTTTAGTTTCACCAAATTTTGTTTTGTTAAAACTGCCTTTTGTAAAGCTATTTTCTGAGTCTAACTCTAAAGAAATCCTCCCTGATGAGGAGGCACAGTTTTTGCCCTTACCTTTGTGTTGTTCAGTGCTCTGATTTTCAGGGGTGATCCCTCAGGTACCTGCCACAGATGGTGATCAGGCACTGGTCATAGTAGCCCCTGTTTTGGATGCCACTTGCCGTGAACCTGCTACCAGGGAGCTGCCAATTGTTAAATGCTGAGAGATCGTGAAAAATAATAGACATGGGCCAGGCAAAGATTATAAAAAACAGCTCTCATTTATTATAATAAGGGTAAGGGTTTATATAATGCTTTTACAGGCAAGCAAGCAGGGTTATTCCCATGAGAACATTTTTAGTTTACTTCTAATACTTCCTAATCTAGTTCCTCCAGCAAGACAACCTTGGGGTGCACAGGCAAGGTCAGGATGTTCTCATCCTTGCATATCATGAGTGAGATAGTGAGTCAATTTTCCTGATGACGTCAGCCCTCGTGTTAGTAAAAATCTCAAGTAAAGCCTGTACAGTACCTCACATTCTGGACTCCATCAGTACTGGCCCTCTACACAGAATGAAGGATGAACAACAAAAGCTGTCCACCAAGAAAACATACAAAAAGGTTTTTGTATAGAAAGACTTTTAAAGGAGGAGGAAGAGTGAGGCCTGGTCATGAGGTTCCAAAGCCTTTGGCAATCTGAGCAAGAGAATCCATCTCATTCTTGCCTTTACCCTTCATGATTCAATTCTCCCTAAATTTTAATGAAAGAGGCAGGGACACTGGCTGTAGCTGTGACTGGCCTAACCCAGCCTCTGTTTACAGAATAGAGTTAAAGAGAATAAAATGCCTTAGGAGCAGTAATGGAATGACATTCCTAGGATGTTTTAGAAGAAGTGAGGCTTCTCACAGTCAGGATAGCCTTTTGACAGAGAAGGGAATATTTCATTTGATATTAACAATATTAAAATTAAACTTCCTGTCAGAACTTTAAGTGCCAAACAAAGCAGTATATATTAAATCCTAAAGATAATGGGGAGCCACTGGAATTTATTGAATGGGGGGGTAACTGTGCAGGGATATGCAGAAGCCAACCTCAATGACCTCAGGAGAGCCGAATGTTAAATTTTCAGTGTGAGCACTTTATGCTTCAGAAATAGGCAGTGGTTACAAATCAGGGTTTGATTTATTTGTTTTGTTGATTGTCTGGACTTAAGAAAGTGATGGGAAAAAATGGTCATGCGGATTAAACTTAAAAGTGTATCTTGTGAAAAAATTTTCCTCAAGAGAGCTAGCTGTTTAAATGTTTACATTTGTCCCGCTGGATGTGCACTGCAGGAAAATCATTTTGGGAACTATGTAAAGGATAGATCATAGATGAGAAAGGCAAGAGATAGGAATAGAATACTATATATGAGGAACAGAAAGCAGGTCGATTTGGTTGAAACATATTGCTTATGAGAGGGAATAATGTTCCCAGATATTAGGCAGGGGAGACTCAGAGATTCTCTGTCCTCTGAGAAAAATGATCATTTTCTTATCACATTAATAGCCAATTTTATAAACAAGACCCAAAAATCTTCCTTTTGCTTTCTCATTCAAAGGACATTTCTGACCTTGCCTCCAAATTCAACCCACCTAGACCATCTCATCTAGGTGGAATTCTTACTGTTACCCAACTATTGTGCAGCTCAGGCAGGACTAGGAGGAGAATAACTTCCTCCGTATAAATTGCTCGAGGTGAATGATCTGGGGGAGTGCTGACAGGATCAAAGTCACATCCCCCAGCTCCTCATGAGAAAAAGCCCACCCCTCATTATAGTGTTCAATCATTGTTAACAAGTAATGGTTGATTTCCACCTGTCAGGAGCACCCACTTTTCCAAAGATACTTAAGTTTTCAGTATCTCCATTAAGTGTCTTTGGTTATGTGAGAGACTGCTGACCTAAACTTATCCATTATTTGTTAGCTTAATTAATAAATTTTTAATAAATTAATAATCATTAACTACCCAGAAACTCTGTCTTTCATTTGTCATACCTCCCACACAGACACTGTCCTCAGGGATCTTCAGACAAGAAGCCCCAGGAAAGTGTGACAGAGATAGTGTGTACATTGGACACCATGACACATGTGGATCAGCTGAAGAAAATGAATGTTTTTGTTTAGCCTGGAGAAACATGATAGCTCTCTTCATGTATATGAAAGGCTGTCAGATGAAAGAAAAGTCCGATTTGCCTGGCTGCTTTCCAGAAGGCCCGACTTTAACCAACATGAATTTACAGAAGGGAGAATTTTAGCTCAATATGAGGGCAAACTTCCTAAAAATTAGAGCTATTTAACAAACACATCCACTAGTTATTTGGTCATGTCCTGACTCTTTGTGACTCCATTTGGGGTTTTCTTGGCAAAGATACTGGAGGGGTTTGTCATTTTTTTAATCTAGCTCATTTTGCAGATGAAGAAACTGAGGCAAACAGGGTTAAGTGGCTTGTCCAGGGTCACACAGCTAGTAAGTGTCTAAGGTCAAATTTGAACTCAGGAATATGAGTCTTCCTGCCTCCTGGCCACCCGTGCCACCCAGCTGTCCCCTTTTGATTATTTCCAATTTATCCTGTGTATATGTTGTTTGTACATAGTTTTTTGCATGTGAGCTCCTTGAGAGCAAGGACTGTCTTTGTCTCTCTTTGTATTCACAGAACTTAGCAGAGTACCTGGCACAAATTGTTGCAACATGCTTGTTAACTGAACTTCACTGGTGCTATCCGAGACTGTTGTAGAGAGAATTCCTGTTCAGTTGCAACTTACCTCACTGACCTCTGAGTTTCAAATTGGAGCTTTTGTTTCTGGGATTTTGATTATGAGACCACAGAAGTTGATCTAGGCAGCACACAATGGAGCCCGATGGAGACAGAATTACACTGAGCCAAATGTCCGCAGGTGGTACAGGAGTTTATAAGCCTCACAATTTTGGAAATTTCCATAGGTGCCCTAGGGGGTTTTGATTTGGAAAACTAAGCAGCTTTCTGGGTTTTGTTTCTCTGTTTATAGATTCTGCCTCTTTAATGTACTAGTAGTTTCTCTGAGAGCATTCAGGAGAGGTGCCCAGAGTTAGCAAAAATTACTTTTTCTATTACGATGAATAGAAGGAGGGCACCAGCTGGGTCTGTTTTTCAGCTTGCAGGCAGGTTTTGGAATTTTCAGTTAAGGATACAGAGGGAGAGTGGGGGATGATGGATATTAACCCACTTCTACTCACCGATGTCCTATGGAAATTCTGGCCTTCCTGGCTTTGAAAGCTTCATTCAAAATGACCCAAAAATCATTTCAGCTCCTCACAGTGCCTGCACCTGGAAATTGAGGACAGCAAAAATAAAAGCTTATTGTTTCTGTGGTACTTTAAGGTTTTAAGAACACATACAATTCAACCCTATGAAGTTCACAGTGGGAATGTAATAAGAGATATGGTTGGTTGCCCTGAAAGGAAGACTCCTGCCTTTCTTAAGTGCCAGTGGTACAGTACAAAGAGAACCACCTATGGAGCCTGAGAATCTGGGTTTAAATCCCAACCCATGTGAATTTAGGCAAGTGACTTAACCATGCTGGGCCTCAGTTTCATCTTTGTTAAAGAGGGGGTGGGATTAGATCATCTGTCTTGTCCGTTCCAGCTCTGAGTCTCTGATCCAAGGCTAGAGCACTGGGAGATCCCTTAGGATGTCAAGATCTCCGATGGGGTCTTGTGCCTAGCTCAGGGGTTATGTGGAATGGGTACAAAAATGAAATAAAATGAAAATAGGTAGATAAAAATCTGCAAAGAAAGTGAAAATATTGAGTAATTCCCGTAATGCTTTGGGTGGAGAGCTGAAGTAGGGTAGTTTGTCTTAGGAGGCAATATAATGTGCCTGAGATTTCAGTGCTACTGTCTACACCTACCATTTTTAGATTCCAGAGACTTTGGAAGTCAAAAACCCAGAGATCAACTCTACATGGAATGAACTGACAACCTTAAGCCAGTGTCAAGGCTAAAGTAAATCTCCCTACTGGTCACTGAGTGTGCTAAGAGGACTGAGGAATGACTAGCAGTTTCTTTACCTTGCAAGAATGTAATTTCTTATTCCTGAATAAAGTCCTTTGGGAGAATGTTTTACCCATTTGCCACCCTGGGAAGCAGAGAATTCTGTAGCCATTTGTGCTTAGTGGCAAAGAATGATTCTACTACTAATGATTCTCTGTTGTTATTTATATTTTTTAATGTTTTCATTAAAAGCTTTACTACTAGATTTGTGACAATATCATGGTCTGTGAAAAAAGAATGCTATACTGATGAAGGCTTAACCATGATTGACTCCCCAAAACAGCTCATAAGAAACTTGGGAAAAGTATGAAAGTATTCCAGATTCAGAATATGGGAGTAGTATATTGTTGCAGAATTACTATATCATCCCCATTTTATAGAGGAGGACGCTTAAGGGCCTTACCTACAATCTTGCAGAGTATCTGGTCTAGAATTCAAATTCAGGTCTCTTGACTCAAGGTGAGTACCATTCCTAGTATACTATATTGCCTACTTGCTATGATGCTAAAACAGAGCTCTAAACATTTTTATCCCTGTGACTCTTAAATATTAAGAAATATTTAAATTTGAGGTAGTGTGGGATACTAGAAAGAACACTCCTTTTGGAGTCTGAAGACCTGAGTTCCTTTATTGGATTTACTGCTTAGCCATGTGACCATGGGTCTTTTATCTTCTCAGGCCCTCAGTTTCCTTTTCTGTAAAATGGGAATGATAATACTTGTACTATGTACCTGAACAGATGCTGCAAGGAAAAGATTTCATAAACTTCAAAGTCCTATATGAATCCTTTTATTGCAATACACAACCATAAGGAGAATCTAGGGGAATTTCCAGTAGGAGAATTCCCTCCTTTAACAAATTTCAAACCTGCCCACAGCTGAGCAGATTCAGGACTTATATACTGGAGGCATTTAGAGGTCTATTAATTGACTAGGGCTGCTCACATGGCTAGTGTCAGGATCTCCATGGCAAGACCACCTCTCTCTTTTTACTGTTAGGAGAAATTCTGTTTTCTAGAGCTAAGACCTAGGAAGCAAACTGCCCTGAACTTGGCACAACAACAATCTGTTGTGTTTGCCCTCTGGATGATCTCAGCCATAGCAAAGTCCCAGAACTGCTTTGCACCAGCACTGGGTAGTCCCTGAGCTCAGAGAAGTGTCTATATTGCAGTCATGAAACCCTCCTATGAATCAAACTTATCTTATTATTGCATATACACACACACACACACACACACACACACCTTGAAATAAAGAAAGGTTTTTGGCTTATTATGACTATTACTGGGTTCTCTTTTTAAAATTTTGTTTTTATTTTATTTCTTGGAATTAACTGTGGTTGTGATAACCTGTGCAAGTCGTTTAGTATTTTTAGAGTTAACTGTGGTTGCATAATCTCTGTGATTTTTTAGTCAGTCATTTTCAGACTTGACACTCGTTAAGGTCAGAGGCAAAAACCTATGTCTTTCTGACTAATCCTGACCATGCTGTACTGTCTTTTGGTTAATATACTTTTGTATCAGCATTCACCGAAAGAATGAATGTGCCATTCTTTATAAACACCTCTGATTTGTCTATATTTTAGTCAGCCACTCAGTAATTGATGCTGTATACTGATGGGGGAAAGGAGGAAGGGGAGGAGGGGAAGAAAGAAGCAGCCCTTGTCATTGAGATGTTTGCTCTTCTAAGGCTGGGCTGACAGTAGTGCAGTTGTTGGCCAGGAGAAACCAGGCCTAGGAGTGCTGTGAGGGAGGCAAAGGGACTTGTTAGTGAAGTGAGTCAGAGGTCAAATTCAGAAAGGTCAGTTAAAGCAGAATACTTAAGGACCACAAAGGACGAGGGGAAAGAGCTAAGAAAACTGAGTCCTTGCCACATCTCTAGAAACATGGTGTCCACAAAGACCCCAAACAAGAGCTGCTCTTCACCCAGACTGGGAGAATCTCAGCTGGAAGGGATCTCAGAGGCCATTGAAACCCTGACAGAGAAACCTTTCTGTAACAGAAACAGCCTTTGTTTAAAGACTCCTGGTGGGAGGATGGTGTCTAATCATCATCATCATTTGTAAACTGCTTTACATATATTAACTCATTCAGTCTTAATTACAGCCCTGTTTGGTAGCTTCTATTATTATTTCCATTTTATAGGTGGGGAAACCAAAGCACAGAGAGACTGATTCACTTGCCTAGAGTCACATAGCTAATCAGTGTCGGAGGCAGGATTCTATTTCAGTGCCCTCTCCTACCTGGCAAGTTCTACATTCCAGAATGGCCCATTCCACTTCAGAGTAGGTCAGGCTGTAGAACTGATTTTTTCTCTACACTGAGTCCAAATTTCTTTTTGTGAAACAGTCACCCCTTGCTCCTGGTTCTTCCCTCTAGGACCAACTAAAACCAATCTAATTTTTCGACCACAAAACATTCCTTCAGCTATTTAAAGATAGCTATGGCCTACCCCCCGCTCCCCGCCCCAGTCTTCTCTAAGCTAATGATCCTAATTTCCTTTAATAGGCCTTCACATTCATGGTCTAAAGTCTTTTCAACATTCCGTCATTTCTCTGAATGTTCCTTCCAAAAATGTGGCAGCCAGAACTGAGCAAAATATCAAAAATATCTGCCTACGGCCGGGTACATACACCAAACTGATCATCCTATTTTAGAACACAGAACTTCTCTGAATGCTACCCAAGATGACATTGTTGTTGTATGGGAAAAGAGCACTGAATTTGGAGGAGTCAGGAAACAAAACTCAGATACTTCCTGCCTACTGTGGGATGGTGAGCAAGTGATTTAACATCTCAAGAGCCTTATTTTCCTCATCTCTAAAACAGGGATAATATTAATAATTATATCACACATTTTATGGAGTTATCCTGAGGAAAACACTTCGTAAAACTTAAAGTACCATATAAATGTGGGTTTGGGGTTTCCCTCCCATTTGTCGTCATACTACTAACTCATGCTTTGCTCTCAGTTCACTAAAAACTAGATATTTTTCAAAGAAACTGCTTTTCAGCTCTACTTCCCCCATTTTGTACCTATGATGTTAATTAAAAAAAAAAAAAGAAAGTTTAAGACTTTACATTTGCACATTCCTTGGGCCAGCATGTTTTTGGAGCTTGTCATCACATCCACTGTGATAATAGCAGCTAACAGATTGCAAAGCACTTTACTAATATTATCTCCTTCTATCCTCACAATAATCCTGAGAGGTAAGTATTATTTCTACCTCCATTTTACAGATAAAGAAACCCCTGAGCTGTGTAACTAGTCAATGTCTTGAGGCAGGAGTAGAACTCATTTTCCTGACTCAAGGTCTAGACTCTATCCATCATGCCACCTAGCTACCACACAGTCATAGCAATTGCATAACCATCAGATTTCTTTTTTTAATTCTCATTTTTATTATGAAATTAATAAATATCAACAAGAGCATTTCAATATACAAAAAAGAGGATCTAGACCAGAACATTTCTTAAATCTGCCATTTATAATTTCATTCTTTCATTCAATTAATCAGTTAATCAACAAACATTTATTAAATTCTGTGCTAGGTCCTGAGATATATATTGTGGAAAGGCAAATAAAAAAGTCCCTGCCCTCAAGGAGCTTATTTTCTAAATGTAAAGACAATATATAAATAAATCAAAACACATAAGATATATGGTTATTTGGTTGGTTGGTTGTTGTCAGTCTTTGAAGAGGACCAAAATGACATCACTATGATAAAGTGAAATTCCAGTGTGTCCAACTGTGGCTGATCAGACCAATACGAGCTCAGAATGCTCTACCACAGGTTCGGCACGGGTAATCCACGTGAATATTTGGGGTAGATATCCCAAATTTGGGCATCCTGCGTTTACTTTGTACTGTCTTAATTCTGACAAAGCGTCCTTTCTGATGTGGGCAAGCTACGCTGAGTGGTCCTGTGCCAGTGTCTCCCATGTTGCACAGTCAAATCCAAAGTTTTTGAGAGAGATAAGATATATACAGGGTAGATAGAAGGTACAGGCAAAGGCTCTAGCATCTGGGGGAACCAAGAAAGGCCTGAGTCTTCAAGAAAACCAGGGATTCTAAGAGGTAGAGGTGAGGAGGAAAAGCATTCTAGTGCAAGGGCAGGGAAAGGGGAGAGGGGATGTTGTATCTGAGGGGCAGAAAGTATGCCTATATGGCTTTATATAGAATATATGGAAGGAAGGAAGGGATAGGACAACTAGGAAGCAAATGGTCATGTTGTGTAATCATCCCTTTTAAATGAATTTTGACAATATCAAAGTCAAACTCTCTTTCCTCTGGTTTGCAAATGTCAGTGACTTGTGGCTTTTGTTTTTATGTGTCTGTGAGTGTTCATGTGATACTGGGTTAGGTATTTTTGGGGTTGTTAATAACACTGAATCAAGATTTATTTTTGAAAATATTCAATTAAATTAACCCAAAACAAAAAAATGCTCCTCAGTAATACATGCATTATTCAAAGAAATAAATTTAATTGTATTATTTTGTTATATCATTATATCTTAATTTATTATTTTTAATAATTCAACTTATAATTTTTAAATTATTAAAATAAGAATTATTAAAAAGAATTTAAGAATATATTTAATATTTATTATTAATAATATATTAATGTGTTGTTATAGTTATTTTATTATATTATTATTACATTTATTTACATTTAAATTTCTAATATTTTATAACTAATCCTCAGGTATCCACATATCACAAACAGTACACATCCAAACATGTGAGAGAAGTCATCATTTTTCTATTATATTAATAACCAATTATAACATTAGGATTGAGATTTTTCCTTTCTATTTCCTCATTCAGGAACCAGTCCCTGTAGATCAGTCAGTCAGTCTCTGAAAGACAAAACTGACAGATGACTTGCCTAATCCTCAGGAGATCTTGGGTGGGACCCCTCCAAACTAGGAGACCTTATTTTTGTCATATGCTTTGTGCCCACACTTGTGGTTCCCTGACTCTGAAAGAAGGGAGGGGACATGCCTTCTTCCACATCTACTCTTTTAAACTATGTTTATTCCTTTTGAATAAGATGTAACAGTTCAGAGATATATTCTAGTTATGGGTTCCATAACTGTGGGGTCATTAATAACTGTGAGGTCAAACTTCCCTCCTTGTTTTGGGATCTCTAGTGTCCTTTGTTTTTTATTCATTCCTTTATTTATTTTATTCTTGGATATTCGTGAATATCTGAGGGCATGGGCTTATTATGGTTGATCCTGATCTTGGATTCTGTTTCATGTGAATTATGGGGTATCACTACTATTTTTCATCTTTCTAGATTTTAGCTACCCTTTATTATATCTGGCAAATTCCTTCATTCCCCCTTCCTTCTGATTTCAATTTGTTAAGGTTCCAGACAAATGTATTTTTGCCAACCCTCATAAGGTTTACTCTATTTCTGCCCAGGAATACATAATTCCTATACTTTATGTTCAAGTTAAAGCATAAATTAAAATGCCATTTTCCCTTTAGCTATCTTTTAAACCAGCTGCTTACTTTCCAAATCTTTCTTCCAAAGCCTTTCCTTAGATCATCATTGGCAATGTAAACACTACCCGTGTCAGGAAGGTCTTTAGTTTCTTGCTCAAGATTTTTTCTTCTTTCGCAATTCTTTTAAAGGTCTTCATTTTTTTTCCCCACATAAATTACCAGAAGAGGATAATGATGATTTAGTTTGACAATTATTGGGGAGGTTGTCCATCATCTCTTGGACACATGCAAAATAATATGTGCAAAATAGAAAATAACCTTCTCTTTTGTTAATGTCAGATAGATAAATACTGGGCAAATTAACTGGGACAAAGTAAAGTCATAAAATTTTTGGATATACAATAAAATTACAACTGTTTATATCTTTAAAAACCTTCTTAATATACAATATGTTCTTTAGCTGCAATAATTTGTTTTATATGATTAGACATTGATTCACAAGCTTTAGATATCTTTACTTAAATTCATAATGAAACCATACTTAGTAAACCGTATACTGAACATACATTTAATGAACACTCCTAAATGTGATTATACCCTTACAGCTTTTCAATGAAATTTTACATCAGGAAATTCTCCAGGACATTTAAGCACATTTCCATCTTTTGGATACATTTCTTAACTCTTTGTGATGTATGGCATAGTGCAAGGTTGTTTTGCAGTATTCTATCTCCATTTGTGGTTTTTATAATTTTAGAACAATTCTGCTTCTCAGTATAGCAGTGCATTTATGAGTTCACCAATGGGACAAATCTTTTCAGGCCTACTGGAAGTGAAAAATATCCTTAACATTTACGGGATAGGGGTGGATGTTTTATAGCATAATGAAGATGTCCAGAGGGTTATAGTTCACTTGAACTTCTTCTGATAATATTTTTGGTATATCCTTGAATGAAAAAGTAAGTTTGGATTTTAGGTTTCACAGAAATAATTTATCATTTTTTGGGTGGTGTCTTTTTTTTTTTTACTGCACTTTGTGCTTCTGTGAAAATGATCCTATTTCATTGTGTGCTTGAATGATGATTGAAAAGCTTGCAGCCACTGCAATATCTCTAACAGTCATTGAAGTATGTGCTATACTCAATTAGCTAACAAGGGAAATCAGTTCAACTTGGTTTCATCTGGTCATGGTTAGATGTCCTAAGTCATTCTAGTGTCAGTAAGAGTGTGTACACACACACACATACACACACACACACAAATATGACCATTGATGTTATAAAACTATATCAAAACTATTATTTGTTCCAAGTATTTCACACACAACTAGAACTACATTGGTATCTTTCGGTTGGGAGTCAGCAACTGATACTAATTGCCTATTTTTCACCTAATCCTTCCTGATAATCTGTCCTGTGATAGAACTTGTTATCATTACATGGAATTCAAGCAACTGCTTCCTCCCAGGACAGTCTGGTTCTCCTCTCTATTAGAAGTGTCATGCCTATTATGAACTTACAAATGCTCAGGCCTCTTTAATCTTAGCTCCTTCATTCTGAGATTATCCCTACTTTGTCCTGTTTGTTTGTGCAGTGTTGTTTTGCATATTGTATCTTCCATTAGATTTTCCCCCTCACCCTACCCGTTTTCTTTGTATCCCTAGGACTTAGTATAGTGCTCAGCACACAAACAGATATTTCATTAATGCTTGTTGACTGAGTGTGATCTTTCTTCCCTTTCTTCTCAGGGTCATGTTCTTCGCCCCTCCAATATCCTAATATATCAACATTCTGTTTTTCTATTATGAAAAATTTTGTGTTTACTGTTTCTTTTGTGCATAGGAAATAAATACCTGTCTCATACTTTATGTTCTCTATTCAGCACCTTTCCATTCTCCTCTTTGGGGGAAACTCTAGATTTTAGTCTAAACCTAATTCTTAACCATTTTCCCTGCAGTGGTGAGAAATGGCATCTAATCATTCTTTTACATGGTCAGATTCCCTCAGAACCAAATCCTGCCCAGATTATGTATATGGGTCCAGAAAAAAAAGGAGCCCTTAGAGTAGAAGGGAGAGGGGCAGGTGGTCCAGCCCCCTGAGCCCAGATGTGATTCTTAAAGTTAGACAGATACTAGGGGAAGTCTAGCAGTGCAGTGGTCAACCACTTTACACATGTTTCTTCTTTGTTTTCTAATGATTAGTTTAGAAGCTTCTCCGGGTCTTCCTAGTACTCTGTTATTCCTCAGTCTATTCCCCAATTTCCTCTTCTTTTTGTTTTTAAAGTCCTCTAACAGAGACCCTGAATTAAGTCCTGTCTCGTAACTTAAATTCCAGTTTCCTCACCCATAATATGGGAATAATGACATCTACAATACTTATCTCATAGGTTGTGGTGAGGATCAAAGGAATTCAAGTAAGTAAAGTATAAGATGATGCATTGTTGTTACTCAATTGTTTTGAAAGTGAAGAAGAGAGGTGAAAATCCAAAGCACATTCCCTGTGACTGGAGGTCACAGAACTTCATAAACAATGCAATTCATGTGGCAAGTTACATTTGCTTAGCTGAGAAATAGCCTTGTACAGACACCTCAGGATTCTAATAGGTCCCTTTTGCAGCTGAGAAAAATCTTTTTATTTGATAGTTTGAATTTAGGTAAGGCTACAAATTAAAAGTTTGGATTTCACCTGGTGATTTAGGTGTTGCCATTTATTCTGCTATCCATACTAGGAACGCGAAAACTAGTTAGGAAGTAAGTTTTAGTGATAGAGGGCAAAATACTTAGTTTCTCTGAGTCTATTTTCTCATCTGTAAAATGGGGATCATGATAATACCTGTACCACAGGGAATAGATGATATGGATCCAAAGAGATAATGCATGTTAAAATTGCTATATAAATGTTAGCTATTTATTTTCTTTTTTTTCCAGTCAGTGGTAAAATTTATTGTAACACCAATAGGAGAGGGCAGGGTTCCTAGTAAACCTATTTTTTTCTGCTTATCTTGTTGGGTTATTATGAAGAACAGTTTTATAAACCTTAAAGTACTTGAAAACAAACAAACAAAACATGAGTTATTCATTCTACTTAGTCATTCCCTAAAATCCTGCCAGAAGAGATTCTCTTGAGTAAGAAGCTAACTCCATTACAATATAAATAAAATAGAGGGGTTGACTACATGACCTATAAGGTCCTTTCAAATTCAGATTCTATGAATCAGACATTGTATTCCCCTGAGAATATTCTTAGCTGTCAATCATCCATCCTTTCATCTGAATACTTTAATTGGATCACTTTTCTCATAACAATTATCTGAGACATGCCTCACTCATTCATTTATTCAAAAAATTTTCTTTCTTATTGTGGGTAGAGGGGGTAGGTGGAGTTGATTGGGAGGATAGGTTTTGATGAATTGCTGAAATGTAGAGTTTAGAAGAAGATGAAGGCATTCAGGGCTTAGTTGAAAAGTTAGCACTAAAAGATGGGAGAGGGTGAAGGGAAAGGGGGTGAGAGGACACCAAAGACAAATACTGCCTTCTTCACAATTTTAAGTTCACTAGTTGCTTATTTAAAAAACCTCTGCATCTACATTCATTTGTTAGCTGTATAGTAATATAGTCTTCCTGAAACCCCTTGAATAGTCCACTTCTCTGTAATAGAAACACTTGATTCTTAGACCAGGGTTAAGAGTTCAGTTCACAATACAAACTTGTGTGGCAAACTGGTATAAGTGTAATTGAGATAATTATTGATCCTTTTCTATTCCATGTAGTGTGAAACAGGTAATTGTGGTCCTGATCCATAAATACTAAAACTAAAATTTATTGTGTCCTCACACAATTCGATATGCTGACGACTCAGAGTTAGCGAGGTGGTATAGTGGATAGAGTACTGGATCTAGAGTCAGGAAGGTGTGAGTTTAAATTAGACCTTAGACACTTACTAGCTGTGCCATCCTTGGTATGTCATTTAACTGCTGTTTGCCTCAGTTTCCTCATCTGTAAAATGGGCATAATAATAGCTCCTGCCTCCCATGGTTATTGTAAAGTTCAAATGAGATAATAACTGTAAAGTACTTAGTAAAGTACCTGGCATATTTGTTGGATTGTATCAGTTGTGTTGAACTCTTTGTGACCCCTTCTGGGGTTTTCTTTTTTTATATATTATTAAGTTTAGTTTTAGTTTTCAACATTCATCTCCACAAGATTATGAGTTCCAAATTTTCTCCCCATCTCTCCTGTCTCCCACCCCAAACACCATGCATTCTGATTATCACTTACCCCAATGTACCCTCACTTCTATCATGCCTCTTCCTTCTCTTATTCCCATCTTTTCTCTTTACTTGCAGGGCAAGATACTCTTCTATGCCCCATTACCTACATTTCTTATTTCTTAGTTGTATACAAAAACAATTGTCAACATTCATTCCTGAAATTTTGAATTCCAACTTCTCTCCCTTCCTCTCTCCTCACCCATCCCCACTGAGAAGGCAAGCAATTCAATATAGGCTATACATGTGTTGTTACTCAAAAGACTTTCATAATAGTCATGTTGTGAAAGACTATATTTCCCTCCATCCTATTTGCCCCTCATTTATTCTATTCTCTCTTTGTTTACTTCTAATTATTCCCTCCTCCCATTTGCCCTCTCTTCTATCACCTCCCCCCACTTATTCCCTTCTTCTCTACTTTTCCATAGTGTAAGATAGATTTTCATACCAAATTGAGTGAGCATGTTATTCTCTCCTTAAGCCAAATGTGATGAGAACAAGCTTCACTTTCTCCCTCTTACTTCCTTCCTTTGCCCCTTCATTTAAAAAGCATTTTCTTGCCTCTTTTATGAGAGATAATTTGCCCCATTCCATCCCTCCATTTCTCCTCCCAATATATTCCTCTCTCACTCCTTAATTTTATTCATTTTAGATATCATCCCTGCCTATTCAACTCACCTGTGCTCTCTGTCTCTATATATGTGTGTGTATGTGTTTGTGTGTGTGTGCATATGTGTGTGTATAATCCCTGCAACTACACAAACACTGAAAAAAGTTTCGAGTTACAACTATTATCTTGGCATGTAGGAATGTAAACAGTTTAACTTTAGTAAGTCCTTTATGATTTCTCTTTCCTGTTTGCCTTTTCATTCTTCTCTTGATTCTTGTATTTGAAAGTCAAATTTTCTATTCAGCTCTGGTCTTTTCATCAAGAATGCTTAAAAGTCCTCTATCATTGAATGACAAGTCTTTCCTCTGAAGTATTATACTCAGTTTTGTTGGGAAGGTGAATCTTAGTTTTAATCCTAGTTCCTTTGACTTCTAGAATATCATATTCTAAGCCTTTAGATCCCTTAATGTAGAAGCTGCTAGATCTTGTGTTATCCTGATTGTATTTCCACAATACTTGAATTGTTTCTTTTGGGTGACTTGCAATATTTTCTCCTTGACCTGGGAACTTTGGAATTTGGCTACAATATTCCTAGGAGTTTTTCTTTTCAGATCTCTTTCAGGAGATAACCAGTAGATTCTTTCAATATTCTAGAAGATCAGGACAGTTTTCCTCGATAATTTCATGAAAGATGATGTCTAGGCTCTTCTTTCGATCATAACTTTCAGGTAGTTCCAAAATTTTAAAATTATCTCTCCTGGATCTATTTTCTAGATCAGTTGTTTCTGTAATGAGATATTTCACATTGTCTTCCATTTTCTCATTCTTTTGGTTTTGTTTTGTAGTTTCTTGGTTTCTCATAAAGTCATTTCCATCTACTCCAATCTAATTTTTAAAAACTATTTTCTTCAATGAGCTTTTGAACCTCCTTGTCCATTGGCTAATTCTGCTTTTTAAAGCCTTATTGGCTTTTTGGGCCTCTTTTGCCATATGAGTTAGTCTATTTGTAAAGGTGTTATTTTCTTCAGCATTTTTTTGAGTCTCCTTTAGCAAGCTATTGACTCACTTTTCATGATTTTCTTGCATCTCTCTCATTTATCTTCCCATTTTTTCCTCCACCTTTCTAATTTGATTTTCAAAATCCTTTTTGAGTTCTTCCATGTTCTGAGACCATTGCATATTTATTTTAGAGGTTTTGGATGCAGAAGCCTTGACTTTTATGTCTTCCTCTTATGGTATACATTGTTCTTCCTCATCTGAAAGAATGGAAGAAAGTACCTGTTCACCAAAAAAGTAACCTTCTATAGTCATTTTTCCCTTTTATGGGCATTTTCCCAGCCAGTTACTTGACTTTTGAATCCTTTTTCTAGAGGAAGGTATACTCTGGGGGCCTGTAAGTTCTCAGTTCCTCCAAGGTGGCACAATCAAGGGCCTGTGTTCTGGTCTCAGAGCTACCACAAGCTTTTCTCCCAGAATCTGTGAATAGAATTCCCTCTCCAGAGCCTCCACCTGCTCCAACACATCAGTACTCTTCCTCACCCCAGGACTACCACTCAGGGCTGACATTCAGATCAGCAGCTCAATTCCCCTAGGGTCTTTAGGTGGAGGGCTCCAAAAATGGATGCTACTGCTGCCTGGGGCTGGAAGACCCTGCTCCCTACTCACCGAGGTTAAAGAGTTTTCTCATTGATCTTTGAAGCTGCCTTTGGCATTTGTGGGTTGAGTAATCTGGGAATCACAGCTGTTGATGGTGGCACCTTGAAGCCTGTTCCAGTCCTGTCCCTGCTGCAGTACAGCCAAGGCTAGGCTGCACTGTGCTCTGCAACCAGTGTGATAGACCTTTCATATTGGCCTTCCAGGCTGCCTTGGGCTGGAAATGTCTTTCACTCTGTTGTTTTGTGTCTTCTGCTGCTCTAGAATTTGTTTAGAGTCATTTTTTACAGGTATTTTATGTGCTTCTATGTGCAGGAGAGCTTCTACAGGTAGTCCTTCTACTCTGTTATCTTGGGTCAGCCCACCCCTGGGGTTTTCTTGACAGAGACACTGGCATAATTTGTCATTTCCTTCTCCAGCTCATTTTATTGATGAGGAAACTGAGGCAAGCAGGATTAAGTGACTTGCCCAGGATCACACATCTAGTAAGTATCTGAGGCTGGATTTACACTTAGGAAGATGACCTTCCCTGACTCTAGCCCTGGCAACTTTCTGCCTCAGTGAGCCACTAGGTGGCTCAGTGGGTAGCAAACCATTCCTATCTCTTTGCCAAGAAAATTGCCCAAATAGGGTCACAAAAAGTCAAATATGACAGAACAGCAAACTTCCTGCCTTGGTTTTCTTACCTGTAAAAACAGAAACCACTCTAGTTCTCTTCATCTCCTGGGGGCTAGGGTGGGGTGAAAGGTGGTACCTGTGTATTTGTAAGGATGAAATAAGAGAACAGAGGTGAAAATGAGGTAAAAACAAAGCTCAGAAGCTCAAATCCCCAACTTGCCACTGTTCTGGTCTTTCTTACATAACAGATGCCACCACATTCACTCTTTCTGGGGCTCTGATGTAACTATTCTTAATTCAGCCATTCTTTTTTCTTTGCATTGGGTCTGCACCACATTGTCCATTAGCTTCTGAAGCCCCACTCCCCTCCGTGGATTTCAAAGCCCAGTAGACTCCCTGACAGCTGCCACCCAGAAGAGAGCACCTGTCCTCCTTCCTTCTGGTGGATGGTGACTCACTGCATGTTTTTTTTTTTTTAATATAAAAAGAAAAGGTTGAAATGTGTCAAATCTCAACTCTGCTGCAGCATATCTATTTAGAGATGCATGAAAGCAGACTCTTAGCAACTTCCAAAAAAGTGAATCCCTGGAACCTTTGAAAACTCATGAACACTTCCGCAGCCTCAAATAATTCACCTTTATTCTTATAGGGATTTATAAAGCACTGAATGTTACTTCATACACTCCGCATCTCCCCCTATGTGCCCCCTCATTACCACCTGCCCCTTTTATCTCAGTAAGTGCCAGATCTAATTTCTTCCTGGGGTTAAATTCCTTTAGACAATGCAGTTTGCAGCTAACCTGTATCTAGGTGTATAATTCTTAAGATTAAGCTTCTCTGGTACCCAGAAAACTTGCTAAATAAGAAATTAGAAAGACTTGGAGAAGATGAAGGCAAGACAAATTGTGTACCCTGCTTGATTATCTCTCATCTTTGATTATCCTTGAATTACATTAGAGACTGCTGTTTCCCCTGTATCTCCTAAATTCATGTCCATAATCCTATTTTAATACTTGAAAAAACTATCAATCATGCATATTTATAAGCATCTATTATATGCTACATACTGTTTTCAGCTCTAGGGATGCAAAGTAAAACAACTCCTAACATACTCATCTATGCCAAAGAGGTACTTCTCCTATATTAATATATTCTAACATTTTTGCAGTTACTTCTGGTTACAATAGCAATGTGAAAAGCCCAACTATCCTGAAAATATTTGAAAAGAGCTGAAATATGTGAAAAGACCACTGACAAAGAAATCTGAAAAGGGGCAGAAGTCAGTGCCTTCATCCAATAAGAAACTGCACAGAAAGATGGTCAGAAATCTTGAGAGAGCTAACTCTCAATAGGGAAACTAGTGCAATGGAAGTTAAAATAGAAGCTAGGAAGCTGAGGAGAGGATTTAAGATAGAGACTCCCCAAATTCCATAGATGGACTTGTTCTGAACAAAAGACATCTTCAGTCAGGTCCAGCTCGACTAATCAGGTACATGAGGCCAGATCCTGACTCAGGTCTGAGAGAATGAGAGGGAGAGTGGTAGAATCAACCTATACATATAGGGAAGTGGTACCTTGGTATGTTCTTAAAAGAAAAATGGGAACCACATTAACAGATCAGATCAATTTAGCACTTGTTTGTTCATCACTGCCTGAAGGACTGTGCAGGATGCGATCTCCATCATCCTACTAGAGGCTGTTGGGGACACAGCAGAGAACAGAAAAGCTCCCAAATGAAAATAGCACAGAAAGTAAAAGACCAAAACCCACTGTAGACCACCAGGAGAATGAGACAGAAGGCAGATTCTAATCATAGCCAACCCATCCAGATTAGCAGCAGAAATTCATAAGAACTAAAGAGAAGACAAGTCAATGCAACTCATTTAACATTGTTGGAGGGGTCTAGCCCAAGCATAAAATCCCAGACCAAGAACTAAGGCTAAACATATCAGTAAATAGAATACAAAGCTTAAAAAAAGTGCTTTAGATTAAGAGAAGCCCAAGAGGTGAATCCAGAAAAAAGAGAGTAACCTCACAACAACTGCAAGTAGATCCTTAGCTGGGGGAAAGGTGATTTGGTCACAAATACTCCAAGAATGGCTGGGAAAGATAAATATAGAGATAAAAAATGAAATGCAATTTTGAGAAGGAAAAATTGAAAGAATAAATAGCTTAGAGACGAGGACAGAAAACCTTACCCAAGTTGAATGCCACCTTCGAAAGAGAAAGAAGCAACCAGAATTCAATAATTGAATATGACAACAAGAAATATCAGAATAAAGTCAAAAGATTGTACAATGGAAGAAAATATACCTACTGTCAAAAACAACTGAATTCCAAAACAAATTGAGGAAATACCATTTAAGAATTATTTTACTCCTTAAGTCAGTCTCTCCCTATCTACTTGTTCCTTCCCTACTGCCTACAAGTGTGCCCCTCTTCCACACAATTCCCCTAAAAAAACCCAAACTCCTGCCATATTTGTTAGCTATCATCTTATATCACTCCAACCTTTCTCAGACAAATAGATTAAAATTCATTGAAAAATCTATCTTGGTGCTCCCCTTTCTCTCATTTCACTCTTAACTAAGCCCTCCTCAATTTGGCTTCCAACTTCCCAACTGAAATTTCTCTCTCCAAAGTTACTAATAATCTCTAATGATTTCTTCTCAATCTTCATTCTCTTAATCACTTTCTGAAGCCTTTGACGTTGTTGACTCTCCTCTTCTCCTGGATATTCTCTTCTCCGGGTTTTGCTCTTTGACCTTTCCCTCTTAGTGCCTTTTGCTGAATATGGATATGTGCCCCCTGACTGTGGATGTGTCTCAAGGCTCTGACCTACATCCTCTTCTTTTTTCTCTCTCTACATACACTCTTGCTTGGTGAACTCATCATGTCACAAAGGTTCAATGATCATCTTTACGCAAATGATTACTAGATCTATATGTCCAACCTTTGTCCCTCTCTCAAAATCCAGTCCTGAATCACCAACTGCCAAATGGACATTTCAAAATGAATATCTTGTAGGAATCATAAACTCAACAAAGCAAAACTCGCTATATTTCTGCTCAAACTTCCTTGTTACTGTAAAGTGTACCACCATCCTTCCAATACCCAGGTCTGCAACCTAAGAGTCATTCTGATTCCTCACTCTCACTCATTCCACAGATCCAGTCTTTTGCTATATCTTGTCACCTCTTATTGTTGTTGTTTGGTCATTTCAGTCGTGTCCAATGCTTCATGACCCCATTTTGCAGTTTTCTTGGCAAATACACTAGAGGGATTTGCCATTCCCTTCTCCAGCTCATTTTATAGATGTGGAAACTGAAGCAAACATGGTTAAGTGATTTTCCCAAGGTCACACAGCTAGTAAGTGTCTGAGGCCAGATCTGAGTTCAGAAAGAGGAGTCTTTCTGACTCCAGACCTGGTAATCTATTCACAGTAGCACCTCTTATCATTTCTACCTATACAACATTCCCTGTGCTAGTTCAGGCCTTCATCACCTCTTCCCTGGGTTACTGAATTAGGTTCCTAATTCATCTCTCTGCTTCAGATCTCTTTCTGCTCCAGTCCATTCCTTGCAGAGCCACCAAAGTAATTTTCTTAAAGTACAGGTCTCACCACTGTCACTTACCTACTCAACAATCTCCAGTGACTATTTCTGCTAGGATCAAAAACAAATTCCTCCATTAGGCACTTAAATCTTTTCACAATCTGACCCCTCCCTACCTTTCCAGGTTTCTCACCTATTACTTCCGTCCACATATTCTATAGTCTTGTCACGCTATCTTCTATATCTGGCATGCTCTCCTTCCTCATCTCTTCCTGTTTCATTTCTTTCCTTGTATCCTTAATACCCATAAGAGTGTTTGGGGCTTAATAAGGGCCTGCTGATTGATTGGCACAGGGAAAGACAAGTGCCCAACAAATGTAGTGGAGATTTAGAGGAATTAACTGTGACTCATGTATCTTTTCCAAAAATGTATAGGATGTCAATAGTCCAGCTTGACAGTGTGACTCAGTGTGCTGAGAAAGTAATGCCAACTGGCAACACTCTTTCCCCCCTCCCCTCTTTCTGAATTTTATTCAATTGTACATATGGTTTAATTTCATTACATTTTATTTTAGTTAAGGATTATCTAGAGGGTTTTTTGGGGAAAAATAAAGATAATGGCATTTAAGAATCTAAGAATCCAGTATCCCTGGAGGTTACTGGTCTCGAAAGTCCATTGCTGTCAATGAAATTAAAATCAAGCATATTAACATTGAATATTTCAGGAAATATTCATTGGATATTTTCAGCCAAGATATATTCAAGTTAGGCACTGGGGAAATAGAAGATTTGAATGAAATATATTTATAACTATCAAGAAGTTTACCATCTATAAAAACAATTCTCTAAGACTATACATTGCATTTCAGGTGAAAAAACTGTCTGTACTGGTAAAAGGGACTTACTCAAAGGGAATTTCTTATACCAATGAAATCACAGACCTGGACCCAAGTCAAAAAATTAAAAAATCTTCTGAACAGGGAGCACATGGCAGGCATAGGAAACATACTGTGAGCAAAGATACTGAGAAGGGAGAATGAAGACCAAGAATGGAATCAAAGAGATCAGTTTGTCTAAAGGGTGGGATCATAGAATTAAGAGCTATAAATAGCCTTAGAGATTATCTACACCAGGGTCCAGAGAAGTTTCTGTGACTTGTTCAAGGTCACACAGGAAGGAGAATATGTGGAGTAAAGTAATAGGAAATAAAGTTAGAAAGGTAAAGTGGGGACACATTGTGGGGGAAAGTGTTGTGAGTGAGAGACAGAGACAGAGAAAGAAAGGAAGGAGACAGAGAGAAATAGAGAAAGGAGAGAAAAAGATACAGAATAAGAGAGAGAGAGGGAGAAGGGAAGAGAAAGAGAGCCACAGAGACAGACGGATATTTGGTGACAGCCGGAAGACGTTATTCACCCTGCCAGGAGCGAGGCCCATTCCATGAGTCGGTTCCAATTTATTCTTTTTAATTTCCCCAGCTGGCTGCAGACTTGGAAGAAAAGATATGCCTGTCATTTGTGTCTTTTCTCGGAAGTGCTGTCACTCAGGGTCCAGAATAAGTTTAACAGTGGTGAAAGATAGTCTCAACTACAGCATGGAACAGCAAGAGGATCAGATGGTCTGTCCTCAGCTTCCCTCTCCATGTTTCTTGATAGCTACCTAATATTCAAGGATACTCTAAGACAAAAGGTACTCAGTTTGATTATTCCTGGGCAGTATTGACATTCAGGTAATGTTTTGTAGGGGCTCATTAGCATGACTGCCTGATAAAAGACTGTTGAATTTTTCTCTTTTGAGCTCAGTGGTGGGTGCTGGGTTTATTTTCACACACCTATACGTGTTCATTATACTGCACTCCCACTGAAGATACAGGATACCCCAGGTTCCCACATGGGGCATTGCGGCAGCATCATGAAGAGTTTCTTCCAGGATACAGGCATGGTATTCCCTCTGGGCTACTTCTTTATGGTGGCTGGTACCCTAAGACTCAAGGGCACCTCAGATGGCTGTTCTTAAAACTACATACCTACAAAGCCCTGACCAGTACGTTTCCTGTTAACAATCAGCAAAGTTCATAGCAAAAGCACTTACTTAAAATGGAATAGAAAGAACTGTAATTATACCTCCCCCCAAAACCCAAAACAAAAACAAAACTTGATTCACACTATTCCTCCAATATAGTCAGTGCTCATGGGAAGAGTGACCATAACCTTAGCGTACAACAGTAGTGATATGCATATATTGAAAACACAAGGGGCCAAGGCTACTCAGTTTCCTCTCTTTGTGGAATTCTCTTCAGTTTACTCTCAGTTGCTAAGGTTAGCTCTCTCTTGAGTCCATAGGTGGCTCTGCTTGAAGGCTCTTGTAGACTTGAGTGGCTGCCCCTCTGCATCTGTGTCTAGCTAGTATGTGTCTCTGTACCCTCATCTGTGTCTTAAACTCTTGAACTGACTCTCTAGCGGCTACATGGTGTGCAGCGCCTCTTTGAAAGAATAGTCCTACTGCTCAGCAATATGACTGATGAGGTGAGGAGAGAGAAATCCCTTCCTCCCCCTTCTCCCAAAGGTGTCCTTCATAAGGAACTCCAGGTGGGCATTCATCTGAACTACCTGGATGTCTTTTAAGGGTTACTTGGAGGTATAGTCCATCAATTGTTTATCCAGTAATTTTTCTTCCTTCTGATTCAGAGAAGTTCAGAGAGGGATTAACATATTCATACTTCCATCATTCTGTGATTAAATTAATTTAGCAGGAGTGCATGTGGTGGGGGAAGAACCAAGTCATTCCCCCTCCCTTATGCAGGAATGACAGTGAGACAGGGATCAAAATATGAAACTAAAGTTATGTGAAACTTGAATGGCAGCTTACATTTTTCATAGAACCTTTCTTGTTCATAGGCACCTTAAATATATAAATGGAGGCTTAGTCCTGAATGGAAAACACAAAATATTCTCTAAAATGAATAAAAGTCATGACTCTCCATCCAACTTGAGAAATTGTTGCAACTATTTTCAATCTCCTTTGGGGATGCAAGGAGGGAGGAAAGAAAAAGAGAAGATGAGATAAAGGTAAAGGATTTATAAAAGTGATAAAATGTTTTCTTGATAATCAGTGAAGTCTCTGATGGAGATGTGCTATGGAATCTTCTCCATTATAGGGAATAGAACCTGGATCTGTGATTAGATTGGTATAAGGAACTGCTAGATGAGGAAACTCCTGTTATCCATGCAGATTGGCACCTTCTCAGAAATTTACAGTCTTTGCTGCCTAGATTACTGAGGTGCTAGGTGACATGCTCAGGGTCAGACAATGAGGATGTGTCAGAAGCAGTACTTGATACCAGGTTCAGGTAACTGGTTCCAAAGTCATCCTCTGTCCAGTGTCATTCTGTTCTCTGCTCCTTTATAGGTCCTTAAAAATAAGTCTTGTCTTCTTGTTCTTTCAGGATTTAGCAGAGCTAGAAAAACAGTGAGATTGACTGGATGATCCCCAAAATTCCTATCCTGAACCACGTATATTATTAGAGCCTTAACAAGGGCGAGGGGAGAACAGCAACTGGGGCATTGTCCCAAGGTTCCAGAATGAATAAGCACTGAGAAACACTTGCTTTCCTTTGGTATATGTGAGGAAAACCCTCCCATTCACCCATGTTCCCCTTCTCTGTCCAGAGAGTTGTTTTCCATGAATGGCCTAGAGTATCTCTCTCTCCCCTAACATACAGTAGGCCCAACCAGTGTTCTTTCATCCTTGCCTCCAATGAAATGAATTTGGCTTTCATTGGACTTGTGCCCTACATATGAAAATTCTCACTGATAGTTCCTCAAATTATGTTTCTCTTTTGACATTTCCATGATAGAATTACAAAATAAACATTCCCTTCAGAGTTATGCTGTTGGGCTAAACCATTTAAAGATAATCTTTGAACAGAGTGAAGTTGGAATATTTTCTCCTAGGTGTACCATGCCCAGCATGGTGGGCATGTACTAGGCCACATGAATACATGAAGACAACTCCTCACTCCACTCAAGGCAAGATGTACCCTTTTTGATGACCAGAGATGAAGGATAGAATTTCGTCATACAACACATTGACAAAAATCATCCACTTTTCCAATCCTGTAACATTTAAAAATAACTTGAGCAGGCAAATCTGTGGAGCAGGGACAGGGAATCAGTTACAGGCACATACGGTAAATGCTCAGAGAACAGATGGTGGGGACTTCAAAGCAAAGAGTCACCTTCAAAGAAAGTGCAGCAGGGGGTGGAGGATGTGGGGGGGTGTGATTTTTATATGCTTATGACAATAAGGAAGCAGGAGAGACAAAAGAAATTATCCAGGTTGGCGGGCAAGATAATAGAACTGAGAGACAGCTTTGCGATAGCTTACATCAGAAAAGGTCAAGCTTGCTTTCCTGTCTAGCATGAAATAGCAGCAATCAATAGTCTGAGATGACAGGCAGACCCTTTCCTGAGGCTCCTGCTCCTCTTGTCTTATCTTTTTTATTTAGTGAAAGGAATGCCATTTATTCCTTAAAAAAAAAATGGCTTGGTAATGAACAACTTCTTTTATCTGTGGTGCTGCAGAGAAAGCATTTCAGATATTTTCAGATTCTTCCTCCAGCAGTCACTCTTTGAGGACATAAGTAAAAGATTAGATTTTCTGTCAGAATTCAAAGTTTTATTATACAGGGAAATGGACAGTACCAACTGAGTAAATTTCTATTAGGAAGGAGCCACATTAACATCTCAGGTCCACCAAGGTTTAAAAGAATGAATCTTGGGAAAATGCATGGTTTTCCTATACATCAGTGGGTAATGCCTGTAATTTGGTCATCTGAGTCTGTCTGACTGTGTGTCCTCTACTTAAGCACAATTCCCAGGTATTAGTCCCTGGATTGAATTTCCTTTACTGTTTCCATTCTTTTATGGAATGTTAAATATATAAACACTCAGAATCTGTCACTGGGAAGACAAAGGTTCTGGTATGAATGCTTCAACTAATTAACATGTATTTTAAGTACCTACTATGTGCCAGGCACTGCGTTGGATGCTGGGGATACAAAGACAAAAAATAGAAGTGTCTGCTCTCAAGGGGGTTTCATTCTATTGGGAGTGACAACCTATACCTGTATATATTTACAAAGAATAAATACGAAATGCATCTATATCAGGAACAGCTAGCTGCTTGTGCCAGACTTAGAACCAGAAGGTAAATTAGAATTTTTCTTCAATACTTACTGGACTGGACAAGGACAAATCATTTGTTCAATCCTTTAGTTTCCTCATCTATAAAATGAAGATTGATATTTTACGGCATGTTCATAATTTAAAAAACCCAAACCTTCTGTAAACTTTAAGTACTACTTAAATGTAATTATTATTTATTATTTTTAGTTTTTATATGATTATTTATGATTATTTTATTAATTACTGAATTATTGGGTTTTTTTCTGACTTAGGTCTCTGGGTTCTCCCTTATACTTCACATAATCTGTCCAGGGGCCCGGTCTACATTCAATTTACTTCAATGAGTACTTATTAAGCATTTACCATGTGTCAGACACTGGGCTAGGTGCTAGAATTCAGAGACATAACAAGAAAGTCCCTTCTCTCAAGGAGCTCACATTTGAACTCAGGTTCTCCTGCCCCCAGGGCTGGTGCCCTATCCATGGTACTTGCTAGCTGCTCTCCAACTCACCTCTGGTAGGCCAGTGCAGTGGGAGAAAGACGTAGTGCACTAACCATTTCAGTGTTAGTAGTTTACGTAGCGGTCCATGTTACCAGTTTTTTCTTTATTTCTCCTGTTAGATATCTTAATTCTTGTTTTACAGTGATAGAGTTGGTACTCAATGCTGGGTTATTTTTGCTGAATGATCTCAAAGGGGGATATTAACTCACATAAAATGCACCAGATATTTAAAAACAGTGTGGGCGTATGCATATGTATGCATGTTATGTGCATACTCTGAAAATCAAATCTATCTGCTAAGCACTCCAACTCCTAAAAGATTGAGAATTCCTGCCTTAGGCTGTTCTCAGGACAGAATATAAGGGCCTGGAAGCCTGCGGCAGTTTCACTTTTAGTTTTGTTTCTCCACTCTAGTCCCTGGCATAGAGTAGGTGCTTCATAAATGCTTACTGATTTAGTAGGAGTGCTAACAACCGGTAAATGGCTTAAGTGTGGGCAGAGGAGAGGAGGAAATGAGCCTGGATAATTTGCAAATTATCAACATCAATCTGGTGAAAAGGAACCAGGAACAAAGTCACAATGAAGAAAGGCCTTTGGACTCAAGAAACATAAAGGACCAGTATTAGCTCCTTGGAGACATCGATCACTGCAAAACAGGATGCGATGCCAGCTCAACTCTATTTGCTCCAATCCCAATTAGTCCCAAACGGACCTTCTTTTCTTAAGCAAAGAAGTCCACAATTAAGCCTTTATAATTATTTCAGCCCAGAGAACTCTGATCACCTACAGTGCTCAATAGGCTCTGGTGTTCTCTGGTTCATCCCAAAGGAGAATCAGTGAAAAAAAAATGGGCCATTCTAGCTGTGCCTGCACCTATACTTCTCACTCACAAATACACATTTTCTTCTGCTCCATGTGAGTCTTTCAAAGGCTCTAAAAAAAGAAAGACTGGAAGCTTGCTTCCCCACTTTGAAGCTGGCAGCTGGATGCCTGTGGAAATGTAACACTATTCCAGGATTTCATTTTAAAGGCCTTTTGAAAAAATGTATCAAACACTTAGATTGAAATTCTTATTAGGGCTGATCTCCCTAGCTTGCGCTCCAAGGGGCAGCACAAAATAAGAATGTCTGCTTCTTTCCACATCATCTCCGGGCAGGAGATTGTTTTAAATTAGAAACAGGCTTGTTCCAGACAACTGTATCTCTTCTTTTGTACTCTGACGTTGAAATGAGGCCTTGCCTCACAGTGACTGGGTATAGAATATTCCAACAAATGAATTAAATTATCCTTATCCTTATAAAGCTGTCTCTGAAATGAAAATGTTTTGGGAACAGAGACAGGTGTACCCTATTTGGATCAGCAGCTGAGAGCAAGGTCTACAAGTCAACCTTGAAAGACCACAGATGACTTTTTTGCCCTCTTCCTCTTCCCCAGCTTCAACTCCATTCAAACAGTAAACTGATTAGCTGATTTGCACCTCAATTGTGGTAGGTGCTTTGCAGAATGCTGACTGTCCTTGACCTCTGAAACCTTTCTCAAATTCAGTGTTTTATACCCATAACAACCTCATTCACTCCCTCAAATCTAAGAACAGGGGTAGAGTTGGCAGTTATGATAAGGGCAGAGAAAGAAGCCCAACTGGCTGCTCATCAGTAGACAAAGGGATATAAACTGGTTCTTGGGGAGGCAGAAATAAGGGAGAAAATTAAAAGGCAAGGCAGTAATGGGACAAAGTTTTGAGTTGAGTCTTCCTAGTGCTTACATCCCATCACTCCACTGTTGAGAAGTGAACCAGAGAAATGGTGGATGACTCCGACTTATGGATATCAAGTGGTAAGGAGATCTGATGGAAGTGTGAATGAAAAAGCATGGCACTGATGCCATCCTGATCTTGCCACTTATTCCTGAGAGGCCATGAGTTGAATGGTATTTTGGTACTGTGTTGCATTCTACATTCCTTTGTATAGTTGTTGCCAAGGGGGTGGGGGGAGGGGGGGAAATGGCCTAATTGTATCTTTGCTGGAACTACTGGGTTCAGTGTGCCTATATACTGGTTGGAATTTGGGTTTAAGTAAATCGTGGACATGTAGCTAAGTTATACACATCCTAGTATTTTAAAAATTCACTTTACTGAGTCTATAGCACTCCATGCTAAGCATACCTGTCTATTCATAAGGTGGACTCCAAGATCATGTAATTAGGATTCGGTAAAACCTAAAAGATATTCAGGGAGGATGGCAGGGTTTTCCAGTTGGTAGGGAGTGAAAAAAACCATAGCTGTAGGAACTGACAGGTACCTCAGAAACCTGTTTGGTCGAATTCCCTTATTTCATGGATGAGGAAAGTGAGACCCAGTGTAGTTAAGTGATTTGTCCAAAGTTACAGACAAAATGTGAACCCTGCTCCTTTGTCTTCACAGCTATTGGTCTCTCCATCCTAAATCCATACTAACTATACCCTTTAGATTAATGATGATTTTAGGATAGTCAGGAAGACTATCTTGTCTTGCATATGGACTCTTCTGATAGTCTGGTAAAGCCTATGGATGGGGGATGTGGGGACAAATGTTTAACCAACTTTCTGAAAAAAAATATGCATGCACAATGCATCAGAGTTTAATCTTTTGTTAATCATTTGTTAGTGCTTGCTTTTTTTCCCCAAGGTGTAAATACCTTACCCTGGAAATTTAACAATCAGATCACAAAAGTAGATTTAGGTTAGCTCCAGCATACCCTTACCTATGGATTACTAGCCAGAATATTGTCTTAAAATTTATAAAACATATAGGATTACCAAGGAAATCAATCCTATTGAAATGTAATTATCAATTTATTTCAGTTTCATGGAAGTCAGGTTAAGAATTCATTTTAGAGTTTGGATGAAGCATACAACTGCTGAAGTCAGCAGATTCCATCAGGATATGGTCATCATGACTAGAATCAGGTTAGCGATCGGCAGCACCACAACTGGAAGCTGTTAAAAATCAGTCGTGTAGCAGCAGGTGGGTGGACAGATGATAGATATGGATCGATAACACGATACAGGTGATAGTTGGATAAAGATGCATTTATTACACTTACGATGTGCCAAGTACTGTGCTAAGCTGGGGATATAAATAAGCTTACATTCAAATGGAGGAAGGCAGCAGACACATAAAGGACAGAGGAATGATGGGGGATAGTTTGATGTGGACATAGTCAGGAAGTGGTGTGGAGGTCTAGGTGTGGGCAAGACAGGAAAACCTACCTATAAAAGCAGGTCACATCCAAGATTATGCCCTATCCCAAGATATCCCTATCTCAAGGAAGGGAGACAAGAACAATGGTAGTGCAGGCAACCAGCTGAGATATTCAATTTCCTATTACAGCTCTTTAGGCATGTGCACTCTTTGCTAGAAGGTCCTGGATGATAGGCATTGTATCCTTTCCTCCAAGGCCTACTGCAATGGAATACAAAGCAAGCCCAGTATCTGCATCGTTGAGTAAGGGGGTTGGGCCCACTCCACCACGGGAACTTTGGAACTAATGGTTCTTCCACTACACTATTCTACTCCTTTGGTGTTAGGAGAAAATTTCTCTCTCAGAAATCTGTTTTTAGTTGAAGGATGCCCTTGTCAGCCTGGGGAGCCAAGGAAAGATGGGTAAAAATTGTAGTTATGCCCAGGTATTATCTGATCATGAGGAAATGATGAGTGTTGGACCTAGAAGAAGACCTGAATCAAAATTCAGCTTCAGACATTTACTAGTTGTGTAACCTTGGGCAAGTCACTTTACTGATTTGCCTCAGTTTCTTCACTTATAAAATGATAATGGCACCTACCTCTCAGGGTTGTTGTGAAGATCAAATTAGATATTTGTAAAGTGCTTAGCACAGTGCCTGCCACAGAGTAAGCAGTACTCTGTAGTAATAAAGCAGTAATCAATGCTAGTTATTACTACATGACAGACTGTGCCTTAACCTTTCTTTGGTCTGTCACAAGATACAAGTTAAACCTCACATTTTCAAAAGAAGGGAAAGGTTTGTATCAAGAATCAGCAAAAGCTCTGGAGAACCTACCTCTATAAAGCTCATCTGAACATCAGCACTGAAACTTGAAACTTCAGTAAAAAAAATACATAGTGCTGAAAGATTGAAAAAGGCATTGAGAAAGACTTGCTTGAATAGATGGAGGCCACATACCATCAACTAAAAATAAGTATTTTTCTTATTTTTCTCTTTTGGTGAACTAAAAAAACAATGGGTAATTAGATATTAGGGCTCTTTAATGGAAAAGTTTAAGGAAACTATCATTAACACACTGGAGAGTAGATTTTTAATTTATTATTTTAATTCTAGAGTTACTGCTTCCTTATGTCCATTAAGGAATTATTAAACATATTAGATAAAGAACCTTAGAACATGAAAGGATCTTGGAAAACAGCATCTCATATTGCTTCCTTACTTTACAAAGGAACAAAAAGAGGTCCTGCCCAAGGATCACAGAACTAACTGTTTGAGGGCAGAGCCAAGCCTCGAATTCAGCTCTTCTGGCTCTGTCAGCACTGTTCTGAGTGCTACTTTTGGTCTTCCTGAGGATAAGCTAGTGCTGCTGACTCTCCCTGCTCCCTAGAAACAGTAGCATCCAACAGAAGAAGTGCAAAGGACTCTTCCTCTGTTCTCCTTTTCTTTCCCAGATTTCAACCAAGTGGGAGCTCCCTGTATGACAACTCCCTCTGCCAATGCAGACTGACAACTGTTCTTGGAGAGTTGCCTAGGAACACTGAGAGGTTAAAGGACTCATATTCTTTATTAAAGCTCCCCTTCCCTCTCTCTTTAACATTGTGTTTTTATGAGACAGAGAGAATGTTAGGCTTAAGGAGGTCCTTAGAGACTGTGATGTTGTTCTATCATCATTTTATTGCTTAGTCTCCAACAATGACTGTGAAGTTTCCTATTACAAATTGCCTTTGTTCCTCTAAATCATTATCTATAATAAGATTTATCTAATAACATTAGGATGAAAGCAAATCTCTGAGAAGTTTTCAAGCCCCATGCCTGGTACTATTTATAAGGCAAGGTATTGTTTTTCTTTGGGAACACACCATTAATTTTCATCTGCATCTAATGAGTCATACCCATTACACTCCAGGCTCCCTCAAAAGACAAGAAAAAGACATCCATTGCTTTGCCAGAATGTGCTAAAAGGGTTCCAAAGAGAAGTCTACGATATTCCACTTTTGTCTCTTGGCACACAAGGTGGTAGAAAGCATCTCTAGGAAGATATTATTTGCTTATGTGGTCTCTAGGGTGGGTGGCCCTACTTCTAAGAAGCTGTTTGTCCAGTCTTTTAAAGTGAATTGAACCATACTCATGTCCACCCCTTCTCTAAAGAATCGCCCTTCACCTTCCTGTTTTCTCCAGAGGTAAGAAAATGAAGTATTTTTGGGAAAACAAAGGAAGCCTCTTGGTTGAAAAACTGCCAAGATGGAATTATACCATCCTTCCAATCACAGGAACCAAATTTCTTAATTATGGCAATAGACAAATTTCACTGAATTCTGAAAATATAAGAAAATTGGATCACATGGAGGACGCTACAATAAAATAACCAGAGGTCTAAGAAGAAAAGTCGAGCCACACAAAAGCCAAGTTTTATAAAAAGATGTATGTACTTGTTATATTTAGGAGGAAAAAATAAAGTTCAGTGCACAAATACACTGAGCTTGCATGTTAAATTTTTTTTCTATGTGACCTTGGGGCACATAGATACTGCTTGGATAAAGGTCTTTTCCATCTTTAGAATACATTTATATCTCATGTAATCTATTTCTGTGCCTCTTCTAGAGAAGCAGTTTAGGCTAGATTCTCGTTTACTTTGTCCTCAAAAGAAAGACATTTCCCATTCCCTCTTACAACCAGTGAGGCCAGATATTCCAAGATCTACACCAGAAAAGTGACCTTTGAAAATGACACTAAAGAGTGACTCAGGGGAAAAATAGTTCTCATAATTTTTTATAGGACTTGTACACACATGGGGTATGTATGGGCCAACGTCAGATTTCATCGTCTTTTTGGGTTAATATTTTCTGATGGACTATTATTTGGAGGCAGTACAGAGAGAATCAGGGACCCAACAAAAGAAGTGTCTTTCAAAGGTGAAGCCTAGGGCAGATCTGGAAGCATATTAACTTTTGCGGGGGATGCCTCATTGCATCAGGCATCCTGTATTGGGAAGTAATTCCTGCAAGTAAGTGGCAACTGCTTTGGTCAGGTAAGTCATAGTCCCATAAGCTCCACTTGGGGCACTATCATAGAAAAAGTGGCAAATTCCTGTAGCTGGGTCTTGTTCGAGGGTATCCATGACTCCCAGGGATGTCTGTGGGAGAGAGGAAAGAAGATGATGGGGTGCAAAAAGATGAATGATAAAGGCATGAGAAAGAAACATCTAATTTTCTACTTAATTTCATAGGTTAGAAAAGGTCAGAAACTGGAAGGGATTATAGGCATGAGCCTATAATATTTTCTTTTTAAATAGGGGAAATAATTCCAACACTAACACCAAGAACACCAAAACCATAATGAGTTTAGAAGTATTCAGAAAACTCAATGAGTTTTCATATACTTATCTTTAGAATTTTTTAGAAATTTTCTCTCCCCATAAACAAGTATAAATTTTCCTTCCTTTCCACTATGCTATCTTGTCTCCTAATATTGTTTTATTATTTTTAAATACACGCTATGTATGTTACTTACATATTCATACAATCTGTTTCATAAATCGCAGAAATATAATTATCTACGTCATATGATCAATTTCCTACCTTAGGAAAATGCACTACCTCTCTCATATAAGCATGCCCTCTCTTACCAGAGGCAGGGTCCCCAGTCACCTTCCAGATCCTATGTCCTACCTATGGTTACATCATTTCTTTTAGGACATCACTTCACAAACCTGTTCCTTTAGGAAGAATTCATTGGCCATCTGCACAATCTGGTCTATGTGGATGATGCCTCCAATGCTATTCAATTCTATATCTGAGAGGAGCGTAAGGACAAGAATAGCTTCTACCAGCAGCTGTCTATATTCTGGTTGAGGTACACGGTTCAACACAGATTCCACATGGACAGCAAACTTGATCTCCTGAGGGGTCATCTGCCAGAGAAGAGGGAGGACAGAATAACAGCAGAGAAACAAAAAACATATCCTGTCATGTTCATGCGAATAAACTGTTCTAAGATGCACATTCTCAAAATGAAACTCGTTACATGGTCTAAGAAATAGCATGTTGGTTTGCTATTGTGGTTCACTGAGGTGATCTGTTTAGAACAATTAGAAAAAGACACATTATTAAATTCAGTGGAGTTTCAGAGAGATAAGCCATCTGTCCTGAATGGTTTAAACATTAACTAGCCTAAGGACAGAGATTTGAACCCCTTCCAGAACTTTTCTGATTCTACAAAGAGATGGCAAAACCAGAAAGAGAACTGATTACAGTTTTCTCTCATTACATTTGGAGTCATGATAACTAACTTTTAAGATTTATTCCCCAGGCAATGGAATGACTTGTGCTTTTCCAATTCTGTTAGTCTTACTTCTATCTCCCTTTTTCCATAGCATGTCCTAGCTCTTAAATGGACTAAAATATATGAGAGGATGTTAAAGGAAAGTAATAGTGACTAAAGTCTGCTAAATACCAATGTGCAGATTGGAAAGAGAAACAAGATAGTGTATTTTTTCTCAACCTAATGTTCACAGTTTATGCAAACCAATTCAAACTACTATACGTTTGAAATTTGGGAGTACATATTCAAAATGAGGTTCTGGCTGCAGCAATGCAAAGCCAGCATAGAGGATGGTAGTGAGCTGAGAAGGAAGGGTCAGGAGAGGTTTTACTTGTGGTTCTGACTAGTGAATGACAAGAGAAATAAATGATACAATTCTGCCTTTCCTTCAACATTACTTTTCATGGGAATATATGTTTATGGAGTAGAAAGGTATTGTTAGAGATGTTTATGTCCCTTCTTGAGTTGAGGACATGGTGGGTTGAGGAGAATGAAGGGAGTCAGGAATGGTTAGAGGAAGGTAAGGATGATAACTGCAAAGGAAGACTCTGAAAAATTAGTGGGTCAATGTTCTATTTGCAAGGCTGCTTGAAAAAAGGAGCACAGACTTTTAAAAGGTGAAAGGAGGTACTAACCACATATAAAGAAAGCGCTTATCATAAAATAATGGAGGAATACAACCATTTTCATGACTCTACCTCTCTTGTGGTTGAAGATGGGAGAACATAGCCATCGATAGACAGACCATGGCACTAGAAGAAAAAACAAAACAATCAACAACTAATTTTAGTATAAAATACAGGGATGTTAAATAGGGACAAACAAACAGAGCTATATACTCACCTGTGTACTACCTATAAAACCTGCAAGATGCATGAAACATGTCAGGGTATTTTTAAAGGAGGAATGTTCTCACTACCCACAACTGTCATCATGATGGAACAGTTCTCAGTGGACCAACAGGCATCTTTCATTTCTCAAAAGAACAAATGTCCCCCAGGCAGCAGGTGATTGTTCCTTTATGGAAGCTCACAATCTAACTTAGTAACAGATGACTGACAGGGCTGAGTGGCTCCCCTTGGTGCCATACAAAGGGAGATTTTCATCAGTCTGGTCAGTAAGGTGATGGTTCTGTGCATTTGTAATCATCTATTTTTGAGACTTCTAAAACAAGCACCAATCTCACAAAGAACTAGTGTGTGCACAGATGCTGTATATATAAATACCAAGCCCAGAATTAACAAAAAGCTGCTTCTTAAGGACAGAAAGAATCTTTTATCGAGCCAGTGAAAATCTAGATGGAAAAGCACATTACTTAAGGAAGTACAACCAGGTTTCTTTGAGTGGTCCTACTCTTTCTTATGCCTTAGTCCTAAATTCGTGAAACCAGTTACACTGACCTTCACATTTTGTTGGGACCTGGGACTATAAGAACACTTTGTTCATTGTACATTCATCACTTTGAGTCCTCCAGAACACACAAAAGAGAGGTTGAGGAACCTTCTGCATGATGTCTCTACTCTCCTATATAGGTGTCAGAGTCTAATTTTGGGGAGTGGGAAGAGATCTTGGATTTCCCTGTAAAAAATATTTTTCCCTATGGGTTGTGGAAATCCTGGCATTCTATTGTTAGAACTGTTTTTCTTTTACTTCTCTTGTGAAATTGAAAAAAAAATTAGGGGAAAAATATCTATTACATAGTTCTTGGCAGATTCCAGAGATTTTACACAAAGAAAGCTAAAGAGAATAGATTTGTACCTTTAAGCAAAAACAAAAATAAACTTTTATGTCAACCTGAAGAAGAGTGAGAAGGGCCATGAAGTGAGATCTTTCTATTCCCTTTCTTTTTTTGTGTTCTCTAGACAAACATGAGAAGCTGTTTTCCTCTAAGCTCACAGCAGAGTTAAAGGAGATGCTGCAACAGCTTGGGTGCTCTGACTTAAAGGGGAAGCAACATCAAACTGGCTCAAAATGGTAAAGAACTACCTAACAGTTAGCTGTCCCTCTCATCTTCCACACCATTTAGAAGTCAAAAACTCTTTGTCCTCATATGCTTTATTTATCTTCTAAGTCCAGAACGAATGATTAAAAACCAGTCAATAAAAATTGTATCTAAAGGTGAGACAGTAAATTGTCAAGCTTATAGATATATTAGGTCTTTTGGGACACCCAAGATAAGGCATCTTCATCATAATAGTTTACATTTATAAAACGCTTAAAGTTTCACATAGTACTTTACATACATTATGCCATTTGTGAAAGACGTATTCCAGACAGCATCATCATCCCCATTTTAAAAACAAGAAGACTGAGGGGTTCCAATTTTGAGGGTATAAACAAAAACAGTTCTAAAGATGAAAAAGGAGGAAAGCTGTCAAAAGAGACTGTTAAGTCAGATTATAAAAGACATGTATATAAGACAGACAATAGAGAATGAATATAAAATGTTGGGAAGAGATTAGAGGTTGAAACTAAAGTTCAGAATTTGCTGGTAATGAATGCTAGACAATGAGAGGTTCTGTTTTGTTTTGTGAAAGCTATACTGAGAGAAAGAGGATCAGGAAAAGGAGATGACTTCTCAGGGTTTTAATAATAACATGGAAGAGAACTTTAAGGTTCCCAAAGCTCTGTACATATGCTGATCTCATTTGAGGGTAGATAGGCCCACAAAGGATAGTGGGAAAACTACTTAATTTATTTTGCTGAGGACCAAACAAAACAAAAATTGTTCAGAGGAAGTGAAAACACAAGAAAAGTTAAGGAGATGCTAAAAGATCCCCAGCCTTCCTTTAATTTGTTCAAGACATCTGGCCCAGATAAAACATCAAAGGGCACCCAAAGAACTGGCAGATGTGCCTGCTGAGCTCTCAGTTATCTGTCATAAATGTGAAAGGTGATGTAGATGGGGAGGACAAATATTAACTTGATTTAAAAAAAGAAAAGTCAGATTCCACTAACCACTCTCTACAAACAAAGCTAAAGGAACTTACATTTCATCAGGGAAACATGTTCATATAAAATACATACTCACACATATATACATACATATATATATATCTATGTATTGCACAAATATAAAGTTAATACATACAGTTACATGTGTTTTCACTGCTGAGAGAATGTAAGCTCCTTTAGAGTAGGCATTGTTTTATTCTTTATATTTGCAGCTCCAGCAACTAGCACAGTGCCTGGCTCATAGTAAATACTTAATAAATGTTTGTTGATTCATTCAAATTTGCAAAGGATACAAGGCTGGGAACAGTTACTATGGATGGCAGGCAGAACGTAAAAAGATCTCAGCAGATTAGAATGTGGGCTATATCTAATAAGAAAATTTAATGTAAACTATGAGGTCTTAGTTGGGTTAAAAAAAATCAAATTAACAAGTACAAGATGGGGAAGGCATGGTTAAAATGCATGCTGTTCTGTTAATGACATGAAAATTTTTGTGAGGTGCAATACTTTCATCTTTGAAACACCTCTTGAACATGCCCCCTTCTCTCCTCTGACAATGGCACCACTCTAGTATAAGCCCTCTTTACCTCACGTCTTGATTACTACAATAGCCAGCTGATGGATTTGCCTGCCTCAAGTCTCTCCCCACTTCAATATGCTCTCTATCCAGCCACTAAAGTGATTGTCCTAAGGTGCAAATTTGATCATGTCACCCCACTACTTGATAATCTCCATTGGCTTCCTATTGCCTCTAGAAGCAAATAACAAATGCTGTTTGTCATACAAATCATTTCAAAACCTTTACTCTCTACCTTTCCAGTCTTCTTACATCTTTGTCCTCCCCTCCATATATTCTTTGACCCAATGTGGTCAAGTGTGTATCCTGCTTGTTTCTCACTCAGGATTTGCCTCACATCACAATCCCACTAGAGTGCAATCTGGTCTGCTCCCCTGCTCACCTTCTGAAGAATCTTCCATACTTTCTGGTAGAACCCCACTGGAACTCTATTAATGGCACCATCTAGCCTTCTCCTGCGCAGCCACTGACCCTGGCGCTCCCCCCAGTTGAGATGATGACCACCAGAATCAGAAGATGACACTGTGCCCGTGGGAGAAGAAGGAGTACTGCACCTCTGCAAGACAGAAAATAAGCAGTCTTTAGACATTTCAGGAATCATGTCACATTGACAAATTAAGCCAATCCCTGTACTAAAAACTGCAGCATTTAGTAGTATCACAAAATCATCTCACTTTAATGTGCATGAGTACCTAATGAAAGTCATTCTGTTTGGATTTTTTTTCCCATCTTAAAGGCTGTTTCTGTTAATAATTGAAAGACAGTAGGATGTAGATTTTCCCTAAAATCTAAAGTATTCCTAAAACTTTTCTGGTCATGCCATCTGTACTCAAAAACTTTTAGAAGCTCTTTAATGGCACTCAAATAAATTCCTTTGTGCTTGCGTTCAAGGTCATCTACAACCTGCCTCCTATTTACCCTTTTAACCCTCATTACTCTCCTTCATATGGACTCTATATTTTAGAGTGAAATGAAATATTCTTTCCCTACCATTCTTATCTAGTCTTCTCTTATCTCTATGTCTTTGTTCAAGCCATGCTCACATTCCTAGAATGGGCTTCCCTTAACCCTGCTCCTTCAGACCATTTTTATCTTCAAGGTCCAACTCAGATTCTACCTCCCCACTGATCTTTTCTCTTCGAAAAAGAAAGTGATTTCTTCTAATTTCTCACAGCACTGCTCTTGTGTGTAACAGTGATTTGTGCACATATCTTTCTCCTTATTAGTTCCTGGAAAGGAGGATCTTTGTATCTCTAGTACCTAGAACAGTGTTTTATTCATAGCAGGTACTTAATATTACTTGAATTGCATGCCCCAGTTGTATTTCGGGTATGTTTGGAAGCTGCATTTAATTCTATGGAATCATGTATTGTTTAATAAGCTACTCTTACAGATAACGGCACCTGACATTTATATAACACACTGACGCATGGACTAGCCACATGACAGTCCTTTGAGGTAGACACTACACATTTATATTTTAGGTTCAGAGCGGATGAGTGGCTGCATCAGGTTCACAACATAACTAAGACTCAGAGGCAGGATCTTAACTAAGATCTTCCTGATTCCAGGTGTAACAGTTCAATCATTACACCATGTAACCTTCTACTGATATGAATGAATTGCTGTAGCTTCCAAATGGCTCCAAACTTAGAAGGAATAAATTACTTCAGATCAAGACTACTTCTAAGAGAAGCATGATGGTTGCAAAGATAAAATCTGTAGACCATATGATTGTCTGAAAATATTTCTTTTATGTGATTTTTAAGCCTATAAAACCTTTTATTTTCAGAGTTCTACAATAAATATATTAACCAGAGAGTTGAGAATAACACTGGATTTTTATTTATTAGAAGCAAAAACATTAAATTTTGCCAGTACTAGACTGAAAGGTCACTTATTTACCTCCAAAAGGCCCATCCCACAAAGAGTTCAACAGTTTGTAAAAGGGGAAATGGTACATCTAAGAACGAAGGATGGAAGACCAGAATCCATATTAGCATCATTGACCACACAGAGTCTATATTAGAAAACATATGAAACCTTCAGTACCTTTTAAAATCTTTCTTTCTAATCTCATAGCCATCCCAATACACCCCTCCTCCCTTTTTCTGTCCCCTTCACCAGAAGGTGTTTATCCTCATGCTTTATCTTTATTCCATTTAATTCCTCCCTCTCCACCAGGAACACATGTTCCTGTAATGCAGAGGGGGAGAAGAGCTGCTTCTACCTCTTTCCTTCTCCTAAAATCATGCTTATTTCTTTCAGAGAGAATAATTTTCCTATGATTAGTGGTTTGGCTATTGTAACTTCCTGCCTTCTTATTTACAGCACTGCTTTAAAATTAACAGAAACATTTCTTAGTTAGTGTTCGGGGGAACTATCCTGCCCTATCTTCCAGAAGATTATAAACTCTGTGAGGACAGGGACTCTTTTCATTTTTGTCTTTCTATCTCCAACATCTAGTCCCAATCCTGGCACTGAGGAGGTGCTTAATTAATGTTTTTTGAACTGACTCAATTTAAGGAACTAGGAAATAATTTGGGTCTTGGCCACACTTCTAACTTGTGTGGGTGACTTGGAGAGGGAGAAGAGAGAATAACAATTTCCCTAGGAGAAACTCACACAAGGCTCCTCTTCAGAGGGTTACATATAAATCTATGGCCTCCAAATTGAAGAAGGGGACTTATTCATACTTTCAGATTTTCACAGCTATTCTGCTTTCCTCTTACACTTTTAGTTCTAAAACACATCTTGGTTTTATAATTTTCTAATATGCTTTAAATCTTAGACTCTTTAACCAGAAGTTAAGGCAGAATTCTCCCCATATGTCTGTTTTTACTTCATGGGGCTTCATTTTTAAATAGTAGTGAGACTAGATTGTTCAGTTTGTCTCTTTAAGACCTTTTAAACAAGGCAACAATTAGGCACAAGTAAAAGCAATTACTGCTATGTTCATCAATGGCTCACCTGATGTTCTATATCTAGTTTAGATAAGCAAAGCAGCTATACACTTGCCAAAAGCACTATTTCTTTTTCCTTTTCCTGATCTCAGATCTCACATCAAAGTAAGAGATATAATTTAAGACTACACCATCACATGACGCTCCCATTTCAGTTCAACCAAAACTTAATTGGACAAAGGGCTGGCCTCAGGATTAAGCTGTGTGACCATGGGAAACTCAATTAAACTCACTGCCTCAGACAACTATGACCTTACAGAAGAGTTGCTAATTTGCTTTGGTGGAGGAAATTTCTAATGATGGGAATTCCATACATTCATGTAATCAAAGGTCTGGGTCAAGTGTCTACTATGCACTCATCACTAGGGATAAAAAGACAAAACAGAAATAGGCCCTGTCTTCGAGAAGATTATATTCTATTCAGACATAGAAATAATAGGGATATGGTGCAGAGAGAAGGAGATGTCCAATGAGGACATCTTTACACGTCAGGAAACGCTAGAAGTTAAACTTTTTAAATTTTTTTTTAAAACTGAAAACAAATTTCCATTCTAGAACTTTCAAAGATTTCATGTCTGCCTCCGCAAAGTCACAGGTTGTATGTGGGATTCTGTCAGCTACCACACTAGCTACCTGTCACAGTACTTCTCCAAAGCCCCTAATAGTCTTTCTCAAATACCAGAAAGTTTAGGATAAGGTGGGAGGTGGGAGTAAAGGAAAGGTTATAAGAGGTTTCCAAGACTACAAATTAAAAGGTGACAAAGAACACAATTCAATATAGTCATGATGGATGGTTTACCATGGACTTGGAAGAGTGAATGCTGCTGGAAATGGAATGGCCCACAGAAAATAACTACAAAAAAAAAAAACAACACAAATACCTTAATAACATATAATAACTCAATAAGAAATTGCAGAAAGGAATTAAATGGAACAAAAAAATAATGTAAGGAATGTCCTTAATAAACTGGGTAGGAATTAGGGCTGGAACTATTATTTAAAAACACAGAATGTTTGACCTGGTTATTTTATAAGATCTGTTAAATATCTCTTGTGAAATGTCTGTGTTTGTTTGAATGAACCAATATAGAATCTTTCAATTGGTGAGGAAAAGTTAATTTAATCCCTCTATCAACCCAGCAAACAAGGCATCTCAGGGCAGAAGGGGACTGATTTCTAGCTTCATCTGAACGTGGATGACACAAACTTGGTGCCATCAAGTGGTTAGTCAAGGAAAAGCTAAAGAAAAAATCTTTTTTCTAAGTTTTTCTATTTGAACAGCATCAGTGTGACTGGAAACTGGGGAATGATACCTATGTTTTGCTCTGGGCCAACAAGTAAAGTTTGTGTTTACATAATCACAAAGATTTGACTATAACTGTAAAGAAATATAAATTTAAAACACTGGGAGACTGACTAGATGTCATACTTCTGTGTAGTGTGCTGGACTGTACACAAGGTCTCCTTTTTTACTTTATGTTGGGCATTTCTGAACCCAGCAGTACAGAAGAGATCCAAATTCTCTGTCTCTCTTCTTACAACATAAACTCGAATTTACACAGCACATTTTTCAAAGTCTTCATATTATTTGATCCTCACAACAAACCTCAGAGTTAAGACAAGGCAGAGATGAGTTCAGTTACGCAGAGGAGGAAACAAAGTCCAGTCAGTGACTATGGTTAGAGCCCTAACCCAACATCTTTTGCTACTTTTCTTGTCCTCTGTCCACTGCTCCATGCTGCTATGTTCTCAGTGTTACGAGAGGACAGGGGTCACATTTCACCTCCCACTTTACACTAATTTTCTTCCCACTACTTAATTTAGTTTTGTATTTATATGATATCAATCTTTAAGAGCTATCTTTTCTCTGAAGCGTAGAACATGACTTTGTTTCCTATCTAGCCCAAGAGGAAAGATTACGAAAAGGCGACTAACTAGATAATGTTGACCTAAGGGCAAAGACTATCTCATTTTATTTTGCATTTTCCTTTGTAGAGAGAGCTCCACAAAAAACTACTTTATATCCCTAATGCTTGCAGAATATGAGCTCCTGTAAAGGAAGGGAATGCATGTCTTTTTGCTTATATTGGTATCTCTTATGCTTAGCACAGTGGCCAGCAGAATAAGCAGGGCTTAATAAATGCTTGTTTTTTTCTTTCCTTCCAAGAGAGATCATTTGATAAGCAGAACTGTTTTATGTACATTAAAATTTATTAGTATAGATAGCTTCTATTTTTTAGATTTGAGCCAGAAAACAAGAAAACCATGCATTAAAGATCCAGACAGTCATGTTTCTTTCACCTGCTCATCAGCATTAAACCTCCTAGTCATCTGTAATTAAGAATAAATTAGGCAGTAAAGATAAACCAGTTTTCAGATAGAGTATTCTTAAATATCCACTTCTATAGCAGCGATCTTCTAAGTTGCAGAAAATTTACAACTTAGTCCAACCAAAGCATTATCATGTGCTGGTAGAGAGGTTTTAGATAATAAAAGTGTGAACCATCAGCCTGGTTATTAATGAAAAATAATACACTACCTTTCTTTTATACCTTTGCCCCAAATGAAAAAAAATGTTCATTGGGATGAAGAATTAAGGAGAAACACAAGCAAGAAATAAACACCTCTGTAGGTGTGTGGGGAAAAAAATAGAGGTTTGTTTGAATCGTTATGCTCTTCTCTTCCCCTAACACTCCACTGGAAGGTCGTAAGAGAGCTAACTACAAACCTGCCTGTTAAAGACCAGCAGAATGTACTTTATTGTTAGCAAGATTACTATAGTTTAAATGAAATATTTCCTATAAATGTAGAAAATCACTGAAAAGTGTTTACTAACAATTTAAAATCAATAAAAAAATTTTTTTTGCAGGGGGGTAGAGCAGGGAGGGCCTTACATAGGAAACCAGGCCCTCCTTGCTACATCTGAGATCTTCCTTATATATCTATAAAGAAAAGGATCTGAAGCCATGAAAACTAAATAATACTGGATTTCAATCATTTTGAGGAAAAAGAACAAAAAAAGAACCAGATTTCCCTCTTACTGAACTACTGCAGAAGACTCCCTTACCTGTTTCATCTCACTTCTTAATCGATTAATACCAGTCCTTTCTGTTTTGGTGACTCCAGTATGGCCCACCTCATGAATAGAGATAGCTGGGCTAGATGTAGAGGAGTGAATAGGGCGCACTAAAGGGGGAAGAAAACAACATGTTAAAGTTCTAGCAAACTGAGAGTAAGATAGACTTCATCCCTCTCCTCTGTTCAGAACTTTACTTAGAGATCCTAGAAAACAAAGCCATTCTATTTGTAACTGAAGCCATTCGAATCTTTTTTTTTTTTAATAACAAGAGTTAAATTATTTGTGGACCATTTGTGAATTTATATAATGAAGTCAAAAAAATAAGTTGTGGTTTGTTTTTGTCTATGGTATTATAATAGGTTGAAATATATTAAAATAAATAGTATGAAAACATTAAAATACCTTCTTTTGAAATAAAAACACCAACATCTCATTGTGTAACAGAAGTTAAGAAGCACCTGTCCAAGAAGGTGCTGGAGAGAAAACATGTATGACCCCAGGCCAATTCTGGAATGAGTTTACGAGGCCACATACCTTGATCTTATTACTTCTGGACTTCTAGTCACAGAGATGCCATTTGCTCACTTTGTGACATGGCCTTCTGGTAAATAATTTTAGAGAGCTCAAACTACCGTACTATACTTTATTCTTTTATCTTGCCTTTTAATTAAGAAAACTCATGGTATTTTTAGGTGACATCCACAATTACACAAGCACTTATATTTTATACCAAACAAGAATTTTAAAATTGTCTATATCAAACCTTGTCTGTGTAGATAATTCCAAGAACCAAATATCTAATTCTAATGTTTCTCTTGAGCCCAGTTCCACATCACCAACTGCCTATTGTATATCTCAAAATGGATGTCCCACAGGCATTTAATACTTGGCGTATTCAAACCAGAATTTACCTTCCCCCAAAACTCTTCTATCTTCTGATTTTTTTCTGTTGAAAGCACCATTATCCTTTTAGTCACTCATATTAGCAACTCTGGAATATTCCTTTAATCCTCATATCCAACCAAATGTTTATTCTATCTTTACAACGTCTCATACCTTTCTCTCCATTTACATGGTCACCATCTTAGTTCAGGCCTTCATTACGTCATATTTATAATCGGGATAGCTTCTATTTGGCTTCCTAGCCTCTAATCCCTTCCTTTTTGAATTCACCCTCCACAGTTGTTCAAGAAATATTCTTAAAGTACAAGTCTGACCATGCCATTCTCCAGTTCAAGAAGCTCCAGCAACTTTCTTCCCTTAAGGACAGGGGCTCCTATCCTTTTTGTGTGTCATGGACCCTGCTGGCAATCTAGTGAAGTCTATGGGCTCTTTATCTGAATAATATTTTTAAATGCACAAAGTAAAATAATGGGATTACAGAGGAAACCAACTATATTGAAATATGAAGAATATAGCTAACAGCTTTTAAAACATTTTTAAAAAACAAGTTCATGGACCTCAGGTTAAGGATCCCTGCTCTTGGATAAAATCCAAACTCTGCTAAAATTTCCAGTCCCTCACAACCTTGTTCTAACTTACTTGCCAGCTTTCTTACTCTTCTTCCCATAACTGCCTACTAAACTAGCCCACCTTAGCTTTTTGCTGTTCCTCATACAGAACATTCTCTTTCCCATCTCTGTGCCTATGATTAGGTCCATGCCTAGAACGCATTTACTATCTCTGATTTGAAGAATCCCAAGCTTTCTTCAAGACTCACTTCAAAGCTGCCTCCTATAGAAGGCTTATCTTGATTGTACCAATGGCTAGTACCTTGCACCCAGAAATTTGTGTTTATCCCTTGTATTGACTTAGTTGTGTGCAAGTTATTTCCTCCTGATAAAATGTAAACGCTCTGAGGGCAGTGAATGTTCTGTTTCAGTCTTCCTATCTCTAATGTCTAGCTCAGTTTTTGGCAAGTGGGTTTAATAAATCCTTGTTCAATGAATAACTGAATATGAGGTGTGATTTGATCCCTCCTTCCGACCTCCTAAAGAATTTTATACCTCTTATGTACTTTCACATACTGATTGTATCATCTTTTTAGAGATCTTAATGATTAGAAGGTTCTTCTTAGCATTTAGGTTTTATTCACCTCTGAAGCTCCCTTAGCACCTGGTACAGTATTTACACACAGAAGGTGCTCATCAAATGGAACTGAAAATAATGTGGTGGGAAGGATAAAAAGTTCAGTGGGGGACAAACGTGAAAAAGGCTCTGCTAATGTGTCCTAGAAAATTCCTAAGGGTATAATAACTGAAAAGAGCCCCCCAAATTAGCTAACCTTGTTAATAGTTTAATAATATTATTTATACTATATTTTTACTATTTAGTTTAACTTGCATCAAATAAGACATGCTAGAGGCTCTATTCTTCATATATAATTGCATATGTATTTATATTGTATATATATCACAAATGTAGTCAAATGACTGTTTACTTACCGCTTCTTTCAACACCAAACTCTTTTCCACTTAGAATATGGTGTAAGAGATTTTTCATATCAAAAGGACTAAGGTTCATCAAACTTTCGGAGGCTTCTTCTCCTACAAAGAAACATATTTGTATATATATATATATTATGCCTGAAATCTCCACATTAATCACTTCTTTGGGTTAAAGTGGTGAAAGCTGGAGTTAAAAATGAAAATGACTCAGTAGTTTTGTTTTTGTTGTGTAGGGAAGAACTTGTTTTATCAAATGAGGTTGAAGATATCAGTGAGACATGGTAGAGTGGGTAGTAAGTTACTGTTGGTGTGAATGCCTACTAGACTTGGATCTGAGTACCACTTATGATATATATTGATTAAATGACCTTGGACTTAACTTCTCAACTCTCAGAGACAACTGTTTAAGATCACAGACCAGTTGCCAATTTACACTGATAAAGGAGGAATTTCTTCAGCCAGAATTCCTTATACCAAGGAAGTCATAGTTAAGAGCTCCACCCTGACCCCAAAATGAATAAATAAATAATTGCATGACTACATTATTATACTGTAATATATTTTGTGGGGAGAGTAGAAGTAGATTTATTGTACTATTTTCTTCAAGATTAAGCTGAGCACCCAAAGCACTATGATCAATACGTATAACTTAGAAGATGGTTTCCTTGCTTGACCCAAAGACATTCAAGAGAAGGAGGCTTTACCTGAGCAATTCAAACTCCGGGCCAGCTCAGTTGCCATCACCTGGATGATGAGACCAATACGAAGCCTGAGCATCTCCACAAAGAGGCTGGGCTGGGACCTGACATACATTGCCAAGTAAACCACAATTTCCTGATGTGAACAAGGAAGCACAGTTATATAGGTAAAATTTATGGTTTCAGTATAGATCCTATCATCCACTATAAAAAAAGTATGATTCCTCTCCAGAATCTTAACCTGTGTAAGGACTGCAATGCTGATATCTTGCCCACTGGCTTCATAGATAAGTCTGGTCAATTCTTCAGGGGGAAGAGGTCTAGGGAGGAGAATCAGGTAGTAAAATGAAACAATCAGTATCAATACTCATTTCTAGGTGTCCTTCTAAAATTCATATTTCAGTTGTAGACAACAGCTGTCCTTTATGCCTCGAACTGGCATTCATACTCTATGCTAATATTTGGAGAAACTTCATCTTATTTTAGCCTCACTGAAGGCATAATTATTCTCATTTTACCATGTGAATAACCTATGGAGAATAAATGTCAGAAGCAGACTTAAAACCCTGGCCTTTCTGACTCCAAGTCTAGTACTCTATCCTCTATTTAAACATTAAGCCCTAAATGACGTAAACCATTTCCGTTTCATTACTTCTAAGACTAATCACTGGCAGGCTAGTTTAAGCGTACAGAGCCCAGGCTTGATGGGAGACAGAGAAATTTTGCAGATAAAAGACTTACGCAGAGATGGTCTTTTCTCGGGGTTCTGGGGGCAGACCTACTGTGAGCTGCTTCTGGTGTGACAGCAGGTCTGTACATGCCTATGTATACACCGAAAGGAAGGCGAAGTTAAGACAGCAATGCAAAAAGGATTACTTCTTTATTATATCAACATAGCAAAAATGCCAACTTTCAGGACAATGCTACTGTCTGACTCTTTGGAGGGTTTTATACTGCCATTCCAGTGATCAATTACTTGAGAGGGCAGGAGAGTGGAAGATCCTAGATACTATTATCTTTCCCTGGAGTCTCTGAAGTGTCAATACAAACTATGTGACCAGATACCACACTATAAATACCTCTCTGAAAGTACGGATTGTTCCACTGATTGTTTTTGTGTCCCAAGTACTGCATCTGGTAGTGTGCTGATTAACTGTATGCCAAGGTGGGAGTATGAGACTTTCAAGATTTAAAAAAAAAATCAATATTAAAAAAGTTTCTTGTTGTACCCCCACATTTATCTCTTCCATACCCCTAACTCTGATATTACTTAAAGATCTGTCAATTTTCAGAACAACAAAACATTTAACACTCCTAACAATGCCGGCTGTAACATAACCACTCTTTATTCAGAGAACAGTCCAGAAACTTGGGGGTTTAAATTATGATTACAGCTGTATGGAAAGTGCCAGCTAATAAAGATCCCTCATTAGTATAATGACAGATAATTGAGAGCTAACTATAACATACTTTAATCTCATTCCTTCTTTAGCAAATTTGGTTCCAGAGCTGCTAAAAGGGAACAAAATGAACTAGCTTGAGATTTGTTCCATCTCCTTAGCTCATTTTCTGATGGCAGCAAGGAAAAGAAAAGGGCCTTAATAACCTACAAATTGGACAACTGACTTCCTACTAAGTTGATAATATGAAGAGTTCTCTCAAGAGCAAGAATGGAGGAAACTCAGAAGTACTAAACTCTGCCTCCATGTCTTTGATGAGGTCATTTTTCAGTTTCAGAAAAAAACTTCAAAACATAAAAGTTCTGTGGTTTCACTGTTTGCAAATACTCCTTCCACAAAAGAAGAACATAACCCCTTTGAAGCTTGGTAGATAAATTTCTGAAAGTTGTTGTCCCTGAAAAGTTCATTATCTTGTAGCCAGCCTGGTGATGTATCTCTCTGAATCTAGCTAAATTGGTCCTCAGATGAAAAAAACGCATAATTCATTTCCAGGTACCTACTTGAAGCCTTTCCAGTATGGTGGGACCTGTCAAGAGATTATGTGGCACAGACTGTGGCTACCTAAGATAACCTCTATTCCATGAAGAGATACTGGAGGAGAATTTTAGTGTGTTTTATAACTCCAAACATATGTTACATATGTATGTGTGTGTGTGTATGTATATATATATATATATATATATATATATATACATACACACACATGTATATGTATATATATATATATATATAACATTATATACATATAATACATATATGGAGGGGGAGGAAAAGAAAGAGAGAGAGGGGAAAGAGAGGGAGAAAAAGAGGGAGGGAGGGAGAGAATATGAGAATGAATCTATTTCTACTGAGCCCTGGGTAAACATATATATTGTCACTCCTGTTTCTTCATGCTTTAATCTTAGTTTCAAAAACAATTTTGTTACATGAAAACCAGAATAATGATAAACAACCATGCTTCTCTCACACCTCTGCAAGGACTTCTACTTTTTTCTTCAGCAGACCTGAGATGTAACGAATCAGACCCCACTCTTTGTTCAAGCCTGCTTTTCGGTACAGCTCACTAAGAAGGCTGTGGACTGTGACACCATGCTGCCCAGAGAGATTTGTATCCCAATTGGGACCCCTGAAAAAGAAGAGGTAGAAACTCTAAAAGTTAGGGATTTCTCAAGAAATGAAGAAGTTCAGGATTTAGCACAGCACAAGTAGTTATGGACAGCTTTCATCGTATGTCTCATTTAGTAAAGAAAAACCTACCATAGAATAAAAAAATATTAAAAAGTATTCTTCGTGCCTTGTTGTCTTATAGGCCCTTAAGTTAGATTTACTTGTTCCTTTACAAGTAACAATAGTGAACCAATCTAGGGATTGTACAGTCTTTGTATGAATGAGGATTTTTTTTTTGTGTATGAAAAATCTCTTGAACTGGTCTGATTGGGATTAATACCAAGGCTAAAGAAAATATCTTGCTCCCTTGACCTTGAAGAGTTTTCACTTGGCTAACCTTCACAGTTGAATGATGGTCACCATCCACATATGTTCATCTCTTCTACTCCCCAAATGTAAAATACTCACAGATTAAATTTCAAAATCTTGCTGTTGGGACTATGACAACTACTAGTGCTTTCCCCGGGATCTTGGTATTATACAGTTATCCTTTTATCTACCTCTTACTAATGTTCTTTCACACCTCCAACACAGCCTCTTCTCAAGCTGTCAACTCAATTTCAACTTGTCTCTCCCAACAGATGACCTTGCTGATGACTTTACTGAGGACACTGAAGCCATCGATCAATGACTGGCTTCTTCAACTCCTTTTCTCTTTTAAACTCCCAGCATCCTCACTATCAGCCTCCCCTCCTGGCTCAGAGAAATAGGATACCCTTTTTTTATTTCTAAAGGGAAAGCCCAGTAATGTAGGCCCTATAGCCACTGGCTGTGCCAATAAGGAAAACCTGGAAAATTTTATAAAAAGTAGACAGTGGGTCTCACAATATATAGTCTGAGGCCATGCACTATTGTATTCAATATCCTAATATATGCAAATAGGTCCTCAGGCCACTACTAGGTCAGAGTACCAGCATTTTAAATCAGTTACAGCTCTAAGTCAACAACAAAAGGCTAAATAATTTTAAGGGAGGAAAAAATGCCATACTTCTTAGAAAGTCTTCCATCCAAATGGCTAAAATCCAAAAAAGTTTTGGAATGTAAAGGGTAAGTTGCAGCTGTTTGGACATCTCATTGATTATTTCTAAAGCCATCTTTTAAAGGTATTGTACACTGTTCTACTGAATATCTTCAGTTCTTAAATATATAAATGATATGAGATAATGGTAAATAATCAATGACAGTGTCTTGACAGTATTTTTAGCTTTACAAAGAATCATCATTATTATAATAAATGGCATTTATACAGAATCATAGATCTACAGAGCTAAAAGGTCATTTAAGAGGTCCTCTAGCATAACACCCTCATTTTACAGACAATGAAACCGAGTTCCAGGTCAGTTAAATGACTTTAATCTTAGTCATACACATGGTAGACATCAGAGCTATATGGGATATGAACCCAGGTTTTCTGACTTCAGAGCCAATATTCACTGCCTCAATGCAATATTTTAAGATTTGCAAGACATATGAAATATACAAATTTGATTGAAAATAAATCGTGTCTGATAATGCTTGAAATTTAAAATACTTCAATTTTTTGCTTACATTGTTGTGCTATTACTCATCTTTGATTATTCTTTTTTCACCCCATACAATCAAAAACCATTCTTGAAATTGCTACTTCTGTAATATTTTTTATATCTATCCCTAGCATAGTATGGTAGAAAGAGCCCCACCTCTAGAATCAGAGAACCTGCCCTCAAATATCACCTCTGCTACTACCTCTGTGATGCTAACTTTGTCCCTCAGTTTCCTCACCTATAAAATAAGGACACTGTATAAGAGTCTTTGAGGTCTCTGCTCCCTCTAGATTCCTTGTCTCTAGGACTGTCTCTGGCAATCATCCTAGTTTATGCCTTCATCTAGTTTTTCTCACCTACTACTACTGTCATAGCCTCTTAATCTGTTGGGTTTTTTTTTTTTGCTTCCACTTCATTCTTTCTCTAATACATTCACCATACTACTAATTCTATTAGTACACCATGCTGATGATTACTCACACCTGCCCTTACTATTACTCATTGCCTACGAAAGAGAGTATAAAACCCTAATTCTAGTCTGTAGGGGATATGCAAGACCTTTTACAAGCTGATGCCAAACTACTTGCCTAGATATACATCATACATCTCTTTGTACATACCAGCCAAACTAAACTATTCTCTCTGGTCTGTGTGCCCATCTTCCTCCTTTTCATTTCCATACCTTTGTTCACATTATTCTCTGCACCTAGAATAGACTTCTCCCTTTTCCCTGTACAAATGCCTTTCTTTCTTTGAGGCCCAATTCATATCATATAACACCTCTTCAACAAAGCCTCCCTTACTCCCTTTTCTCCTTAGGGAAAAATGCCTCTTCCTTCCTCAGGTTTCTCAGAGCACTTTTCTTGGACCTCTTCCTTGTACAGATGTTGTGTATTTGTTCTTCTCTCCATTAGATTTTAAGGTCCTTGATGGCAGGGCCTGGGTAAAGCAATAAAGCACAATCTAGTAAATACTTACTTTATAACATAAAGAATATATAATATATCTGCCTGGTCCTGTAGATTAGAGCATTCTTTTAGCTGCTCCACCAGCTTCTCACAGTCGAGATCACCATGGGCATCTTTGGGCCAATGGATGTCAATTTCTGAAGACTGTTAAACCAAAGAAAAGAAGTATATTAATTGCTGACACAAATTTCATCAATTTGGTAACTGGCCTGCTATTCTGGGCACTGCTTTCTGCAGAGTTAGCATACAGAGTGTTTAGAGATCTAGTCAGGGACTCATTTTTGAACCTTACAAGGTTCAAACAAGGTCCTAGGACTTATCTCTTGCTGTTGTTTATCCTTAGTTCCTAAAGAGGACCATGGAATCAGAAATGTGACATCATGACTTGAAAGTGAATTGGATTTAAGCGAGAAAAGGCTCTGCAAGGTCACCAACCACATTTTCTCCTCTGGAGTCATCTGGGTCCAGTGGTAAAAATATGAATCAGGAGGACTTAGCTTCTAAAGATTGTCCCCATTAGAAGTTCTCCCACATTAACAAAAATCACAAGTCCTTTGTGCATTGCTTATAATTTACATGCTTAAACTTCCCTTTTTTGGCACTGTATCATACACTATTTTATGAAACAGAATGGTTCAGATTAGAGAATGGGCTGGCCATATAACATATGAAATTAGTCTGAAACATCACCCCATAAGATGAGGGCTTTATTTATTATTTATTAGACACTATTATATTTGAATCATTTGAAATGTTGTTTGTATTACAACAAATATTAAGTCATGGATACTGCTGATCAGTTGGGGTAAAAGGTTTTCTCATCAACGGTTTCCAAACTTCTAATAATTCAGGATAGGCTGACCAACCAGCTTGAAGGCTAATGATTCATTATTGACATTTTCATGGAAAACAAAGATTTAAATGTGGCCTTAGACATTGACCAGCTGTATAACTCTGAGTCAAAAAAAATTAACCTCTGTCTGATTAAGCTCATTTTACCTTTGTCTACCTCAGCTTTCTCAACTGCAAAATGGGAAAAATAGTAGCATCTCTCTGCAGGTGTGCTATGGTCAAAGTGGATAATGCGTGCAAAGTGCTTAGCACAGTCTCCAGCATGCAGCTACATTAAGCACTAAAACTTCCCCTGTCATGAGTGCCAGAGTTCACCTATCAGCTCTTCAGTTCAAAGGACTTTGGGAATTACTGGCAAGCATCTTGATTTATTTTTCTCCCTGAGTTCTCATCTATCTTTTTATTACTTAAAAAATAAGATAGGAGTACGAACTTTTACTTAGATTGTTTCACTAACATGAGTATCCATAGCTAGAGGACAGTGAGAAAAAATAACAACATAAGCTTCTCCTTATGCTAGTTTGACTTTCTCAGCAGCATTCGTGGATGGTTACTAAAAAGTAAATATGGGATCAGGGGCTTCTTATCTAATGTGGAGTAGTGTTTTTTAAATAAATGAATATGCTGAAGCAAATCATATATTTCCCATATGGAGAAAAGGGGAAGTTCAGAGAGACCAAAATTTTACGGATCAAGAAAATGAATTATTTCTTTTTGCCTTAAGTTACCCTTCTTTGACTAAAAGGAGAAAATAAAAGAAAAAAGAAAGAAAAAACTCTCAGGAACCTAACAGAGATATGAGTATTATTATTTGGGTCTAATATCACAAACATGTTACCTTTACTAGAAGAGGTTGTGGAGAATCAACAAGGTTCAATGATTTCCGATGAGCACTTCGAACCTCAGTTGGCAAGGATATAGAAACACCTGAAAAGCAAAAGAATTAAAATGAGGCTTCTTGAGGAAAGGTAATAAAATATTTTCCCTATAATCCTCTAGCAATGAGGTAATACAAATAACTGTGTCCAGGATAAGCACAGTCCAGATCCTTCTATGACTTCAGATCCTTGATCTAATTTGCATCTCCCATCAAGTTTAGCTTCCTTTGCTCTGTGGTCTATCTCTTGTAGTTGGATTTTTAAGTCTGGTGCCACTTAAAGTCCTTAAATCAGGACAAGAGTTGCCCTATTTATGTTTCCACACTTCACAGATTTATGACTTCTTCTAGGGAGCAGGGGTCATAGGAGACAGTTTAACAAGTTGCTAAAAGGCCAAAAAGTACTTTATCACTAGGTGGTCAACCCAGTGAGGATGCTTGTCTCTGAACATAGTCTCTCCTCTGATGACTAACAGGTGGTCTTTTACCAGGATCACACATGAAACGCTTTTAGGAGGACCTGAAAGACCTGCTCTGCTGCTCTAGCCCTGGGAAACTCAAAGTCAATTCCACACTATTTTAAAACTTCAGAGCTGAACTTTTCTGGAAAACCAGTCATTATATATAATGAAAATAGAGTGAAAATTCATTAGCTAAAGACATCACAAGAATCAGAACAACAAAAAGATATTTTACCATCCAGGCCATAAAGAAAAGATCCTGTCCCATATGTTGGCTCTGCTGAACTACACTAGACTTTCAATGAGTGAGTTCCCTCTTATACTGGTACAAAGAAGGGGCTCCTGACCTGTGGCCTCTTCCTTGACTAATATCTATATTTCATAAACATCTAACCCCTGGGTTTTGAGACTGAGGCTCCAGCACCATCTTAGTCCTTGGGTTCAGAAAGGCACAATGCTGGATCCTTAATTAGTTTGTCACCTATTTTCCTTCTGTCAGTGTATGCTGGAGCCTGGTTTTAGCTTTTGTGTACTTTTTTCTTTCCCTCTTGAACATTTTATGGGGGCTCAGAGTTGTCTGGGGCTCATTCACAAGAAGATGAAAAGAATAATGTGAAGAAAAGAGCATGAAGGAAAAAGCTTGGGCCAAGTGCAAAGCTTTATCCCTGAATGAATTCTGAGTTAGAACTCTGGGAGAAGCTGTCAACTAAGGGTGTATCACTACTTGCTAGGCAACTATGTAACTGAATAATACCAGTTTCTTGAATGATGTACTGCTGTGAATAAAGCAATAGTGGCTTGATAAGTTTATACACATGCGCACACACACCATCATTATTCCCTTTTTCACCCTCTCTGCCAAGCTATTTGTTAATAGCAAAAAAAGGAGTGGTACTTATACTGGCAAGCTGCCTATCATTTCTGAGAGCCACAGTTTTGGTCTCTTCATTGACTGGCTTCTTTTTGGACATAAAGAAAATGAGATGCTCTAGATACTAATCTGGATTTAAGTGACTTTAATCTGGATGTGGTTAAATTTTTTTCTTCAGTAAAACTTTCTCCTTAACTTTTACACTGACAAGGCATTATAAAATGGTATTACTTTAACAAATGCTGAGCATTTTAAAATTGGGTAGATTAAGAATTCTTGTTCTACAAGGAAATTTGATTTATAAGGGAAAGATACCCTCAAGAATAAATTTTGAAAGCAAAAACTTAAATGAGGGAGCATAGTGGGAAGACAAGTTGCAGTGTGTTTATGCAATGAGTAAATGTTAGGCATGTTGAAGAATGAAAAGAGGTGGGGCACATGATGAATGTGAATGCTAACAAAAGGGTCTCTTTAAATTGGGAGCAAGGGAGAGGAGATGGTAATAATGAATGACAGACAGCAGAATAATTACTCAACTTACTTATTTTTGTTTGTTTTTCTCTACTAAGGAAAATGATTTTCAGAATAGGCCGTATGTAGTAAAAGGCTGTATATGAGAACCTAAGAGAAGATTCAAAATATACATAATCTTAGGCATACATTTTACATTTCTTCATATAAAAAGTAAACACTGTCCTTGTTGAGGCTCTTGCAATTAGTCCTTGGGTACCTTATATTTCTTTTGAATCTTGTATATCAAGTTTTCTATCGAGTTCAGGTTTTCTGTAACAAAACCTGCAAGTTTGACAATTTCTTTGAACATCCATTTTCTTTTCGTTCAGGACTGTCCTTAACTTTGCTGAGTATGATATTTTCAGTGAAACCCCAACTCTTTTGCTCTTTGATATATATAGTTTCAAGATCTTTGGTCTTTTAGTGTTGCTGCTGCTAGGTCTTGTATGATTTTAATTGTGGCACCACCATATTTGAATTGGTTTTTTTTTTTTGGGTTGCCTGAAACATTTTCTCCTTTAGCTTAGTGTTTTAGAATCTGACTAGGCTGTTCCTGTAAAGTTTTCCTCACAGGACCTCTTTCAGGTAGTCATCAGTGGATTTTTTCTATTTTTGCTTTCCCCTCTTGTTCTAACGCTTCAGAACAATTTTCTTTAATTATTTCTTGGATTATTATATCAGGATTTTTTTTCTGATCATAGCTTTCAGGCAGTCTAATTATTCTTATCTTTTCTCTTCTTGATCTGTTCTCCAGATCTGTTGTTTTTCTTATGAGATGTTTCATATTCTCTTCTATTTTTTCATTCTTTATATTTTGTTTTATTATTTCTTGGATCTCTTATAACTTCACTGGATTCCCCTTGCCCAATTTTAATTTTCAGAGTCATTTTCTTCCATAAGATACCAGATCTCCTTTTCCAACTGGTTCACTTTCTTCTCATAATCTTGTTTTTCTTGGTTGTTCTTATTTTTTTCAAAGTTTTTTCCTCAGTCTCATTTGATTTTTAAAGCCTTTTTAAAGTTCTAGTAATTCTTTTTAGGCAGGTTGACCATTTGATGTTACTCTTTAGAAGACTCTTTTTGCTTCAGTATCCTCCTCTGAAGATGAACCTTAGTCTTTTCTATTTCCATTGTAACTTTATATAGTTGGCTTCTTTTTCCTTTGCTTGCTCACTTTTTTTTTATATGTAGCAGCTTAATAATGTAATCACCTCTAGTCTCAGGGTATAGGGGATGGGGACTCTGGGCACAGATCCTCCTTCAGTTTCTCTCTCTAGTCTGGAACTGAAACCAAGAACTCTGGCCTGTAAGTGCTCACAGTCAGCAGCATCCTAGCCTCACTGCTTCAGCACTCACTGGGCATATCCTGGTTCTTTCTCACCCAGGGCTGAGCCTTGATAGCACAGCTGGGCCTGGTGTCCCTTAACAGCAGAGGTTCCCTCACAATCTTTTCCGGCTTAGATGCCCAAGTTCCTATACTGTCTGGGAGGTGAAAATTCTTGTGGAAGGGGCCGAGGCTACCTCCCAATCCAGCTAGCTCCAGAGCTTGCTGTTTCAATGGAACTAACCTGGATGGAGGTGTTTACACTTCACAGGGACCAAACCTTGGTCCTGGAATTTTTCTTCAGATCTTATCCCACTGTCCCAGGAGGATCACTGTTCTTTCCCTACTCTTGTTTATTTTTACTGCTATACGTTCACCCTAAACACTATTTTGTCTTGTTTGTGGGGGAAATCTGGAGAGCTTGGAATTTTCTGATCTACTCCACCATCTTTCCAGAATCCTCTCCCCCAAAGGATAGTTTCTAAATATTTAGAAAGAGATAAGATTATCACTATAATTGAGCACAAGTTAATTAAGAAAAAGCCATGTCAGACTAATCTCATTTTCTTTTCTTAATAAGATCAACAGATTGACAGGTCAAACTGACATGGATTCCAGTAAGTAGTTCAACAAAAATTTCTTCAAAAGATATTCTTGTGTAGACAGTCATGGAAAGATATGAGTTAGCTAACAGCACAATTTAGGTATGTTCAGAAATGACTGAAAGGCCAGACCAAAAGTCAGACGACCAATGGAATCATGTTTACTCAGAAAGGTATGAGATCTACATTCGTGTCCTTATTCTTTTCATCTTTTTTTATCAATGATCTGGATTATGGTCTAGAAATTTGTAGAAGACACAAAGATAGAAGAGATACTAAGTATTAGATTACTGAACTTTGATCCTTAAAGATCTAGAGAAGGCAAGAAAAATAGGCCAAATGTGGTTAGATGAAACTTAGCTGATATCTCTCTCTCTCTCTCTCTCTCTCTCTCTATATATATATATATATGTATATAATCTTACATATGAATTTTAAAAATTAACTACAGAAAAGAAAAACTATGAAGACCAGGCTAGGGCCTGAGTCAGGAGATTTTCTTGTGTAAAACATTCATGTATTCAAGTAGCTTTCAAGTTTTGTATGACTCAATGGTGCAATTTAACATCCAGAAAAGTTAACATGATCTTACTCTGCACTTAGAACAAGGGAAGGCTATGTTCCTCTGCACTCAATGTTTTAACATCTGGAGTACTGTGGTTTAGCTTTGGACATCATGTTTTACAAAGTATACTTATGATCTGACATCCACGATGGTAAGAAGACTGGATACCATGACATCTGATGATGGGCTAAACTGGAGAAATTTAACTTGGAAAAGACAAGACTAGGAAAGAAGTGAACATAATGCTGTCTTCAAGTATATATAATGACTAGAATGAAGACGAGAAATGAGACTTGTTCATTTAGCTCTACAGCGCAGAACTAGAAGTAAAGGGTCAAAGTTGCAGAGAGGCAAGTTTTGGTATGATATGAAATGGGCTACCTTAGAAGGCAGGAAATCTTTCAACAGAGATTAGAATGTTACAGAGGAGATTTCAGGTCAGAATGAATTGGACTAGATGATTTCTAAGGTCTTTTTCAACTCAGAGATTTTGGGACTTTATGTTTTTCTAAATAATGTACATGAGATTCTCTTTAAAAGGGCTGAATCATTCAGTTCTAGTCAATTTTATAGAATAATTAGCTGTTATAATGCTATTTAAAACAACATCTAATGCCTGTTATAAAACTTCCTATACTTGGAGTTCCAAATATTTGTGGACACAAATATTTTTGATCCTCTCTCTCTCCTATTATATACTTAAATAGTTCAAAGACACACCATTTCATAGGTGTACATGCTGCTTCCATACTATATATCACAATACCTTCATGCCTTAACAAATGGTCTCTGTGAGTTACTATGGCAGCATAAAAGATCTTCATCTGGTGGTCAGTCCTTTGTTCATAAGCCTCTGAATTTCATTAGGCTTGGCATCAAATGACAGTGTAGTTTAATTAATAAAAATGAACTATAAAGTGATTTAATTGTAATTAATTTTGCCTTTTAAAATATTCTCTCAGGGCAATTTAATAGAACTTTCAATCTTAAAGGGATGTTAAGAGATAATGAATCTAATTCATTAATTTCTATAGATGAGGAAACTGAGATGAAGAGAGGTAAAATGGTTTGCTCTCAGTCAAATGAGGGGAAAGGTTTCTCCAGTGAGTTTTCTGCTGAAGTCATTAGAATTCTATGTTGCACAGGCATAATAAATATTATTTACAATATTTAACTTATTAGCAATCTAAACATCAAAGTATCTTGTAAGAACATGATATTTAGGACTGAAAAGATATACATAACATAGTATTCTTAGTTAGATAAGAATAATAAGTAAGTAGCATACAAGGAATTTCCAAACCCTTTTCCTTGGCCATCATGGAAAGTATATCCCGTGTAGAGTGAATGGCACTAAAAACATGGCGGTCTTCAACAGTCTTACAAAGCGTAGGGAGATGGCACTTAAGAGCTGTGCTTTGTAAGAGGTGGTTGATGTACTGGTCAAGCTCATCTTGGATTTCTGAAATCAGATAATCACACACAGAAAGTTCAATCAAAATAAGCTCCAGAAAACTTAGTTCCCACAGACAAATTCAAACTAGAAAAACTACTTAAAATAGATTTATAACATAGAAAATGTTTGTATACCTCTATTCTTTGGTTCCTATTCTGGAAAAATAATTCTACTCTAGAGGGGAAAAAAACGGTTAAAATGTAGCCACAGCACAATATTTAAAACCAGAATAGCTACGAGTGAATTCAACAAAACAGCAAAAGAGCTTTAATAATTTATGTTTACTGCCAATAATTAAACTTAGTATCACTGAGTATGATCAGGCAAGAAAAACTAAGAGTCAACACCCAATTTTAGGGTGGAGGCTTGTAGGGAGAAAGAGCACAGATTTCCTGTTTATTCTACCTATTGCTATCAAAAGTCATTATTGAACTTCCACTCCAAATATTCACATTTAGTCTGGCACCAGAACATTTTTAATCATAAACCTACACAATATAAGGAATCTTGCTCAGAATTTTACATTGTATTACTAATTTCAGCCAAAATAATGGGTATAGTTTGTAAAGGATTCTTATTTTCAGTATTTGAGGATTAAGTCTAAAACTGTTTTTAAAATTGTTCTTATACATTTTAATATTTGAAAGGGAAATTATTCTTTGAGTTTGTGGCATATTGTAATTTTGTCATAAAACCAGAACTTTATAAGCTTCACAGAACATATAAAATTATTTCAGAAAGTACCTTGATTATAGATATCTTCTGAATATCCATCTAGATCATATTCACTATCAGGACTGTAGCTTCCATCACTGGGATCATCAAATAACTTCTCATCACCATCAGGATCCAGGAAGGTCAAATCCGTATAGAATGATGTGGTAAGGAATTCTGAAAGATTCCCTAATTTCACTCTGTAAAGAGAGAAAAATGACCAAAATAAAAGGCAGGCTTTTTATTTATTTTCATCATGCAAAGAGGAGACTTCTTGAAGTCCAGGAGCACTTTTGCCAGTATCATCACATTATATAAACTGCACTCTATGTTGCCCCATAGTCAAAAGAAAACAAAAATCTATACAAACAGTCCAAAGTAGAATGGATAAATTCATTGAATCAAGACCAGAATCAAAGATTTATTATCTTTAAAATTATCCTAATAGAAATGCAACATTTCATTAAGCCAAAAAAGGTCTCTTTTGGAAAAAAGCAATAAGCCCCATTAGAATTAGAATCTCACTGTGGGCAGCAGTAGAAAACTTTTCAGGAAGCTAATGCCAGATTCTCCAGTCGCTACAGGCCTACTAGCCTATAATGAAGAAAATTATATTTCTGCTTAAACTTATTTTGTCATATTTGGAGGCAAAAGGGAAGTAGGAATGTTAAAAAACACCTTTCAAAAATCCAATGATAATTCTCACAGCTATTAAGAAAAGTGTTGATTGAGTAATTTAAGTATTCAATTAACCGTAGACTCACAAGTTGGGCTTCCAAAGATAAAGAGCTAAAGATAAGATTTCTTACAACTCTAGGTCAGTCTTCCGCCCACTACTGGAGTTGATAGCGTACAATTCTTTCAGCTTTGCCAAAAAGTAGAGACACTACAAGGAGCTAGAGAAAATGTTCAGTTATTTGGTGGTACTAAGGGAAATTAACACTGACTAAACTGGAACTATATTGATTTTTCCTGCTACAGAAAAAGTAAAAGCTGAAGAAATTACAATTATTAGTTGTCTCTCAAATACCTGGCAGGAAATGTATGTGTTCCCAGAATGGCTTTTAATTCTTAAATAATATTTAAAGGAGAATAGAAGACTTTTTTTTTATACTCAAGACTGAAGAGAAAATGTTGTATTAGCTTTTAAATGTTAATCAACGTTTAAATGAGATATATTCTCTGGAAGAGAGTACCTAATGTATATCTATCACTAAGTCGTGTCTAATAGTTAAAGATTGTATCTAAGTCTTTATATTTCTTAATTTTAAATATGAAATCATGCTAATTAATAAAAGTGATCTTTTCCTGTTTTAACAGAGGAATATACACTGTTATTCACAGCTAAGGAAATATAACTGTTTGGGCTTTCCAGGTTTAATCCACTAATTCATTAAATGCCTCATTTAATGATTGATTTTATATTCAATTCCTCTTTAGAAGTAGAGTATAAATCTTAAATAATAAATAAAGAGGTAAAGGGCCTAGGAAGAAATTAATTGCTTCTATAGCACTAAACTTGAAAATCCAAGCTTATACAAGGAAGGCAAATGTCTTATACATTACCTATGTCTTCATCTAAAAGGTAAACAAAGCAATTACAATCTCTTCAGTAGAGACAGGAACCGTATCTCTGGTGGAAAAAAATCCTTCCTGGCCTTTTAGTGACAGCAGAGTTGAGAGTTCCAGTAGTTTCTTCAATGGTGGCAGAGTTAGAAGCTAATCTGAAGAAGGGAGGGCAATCTAATGTCTTTACTCTTGTACCTCTTCCACTGATGACGACAAGAGATCTGCACTGATCTCTACCAGGATGACACCAAAACCAACCTCAAGTACTATGGTCACTGTTTTATCTATCCCCTATGCTACATCATTAGCCTATAACTTTTAGCAGCTTCACTATTAACTATTAACTCTTCAGAGATCAACATGCTCTTGAACATGTGTCCTATGAACAAATGTGGAAAGGACAGCAAAAGATAGGAAAATCTTTTTTATTACTTTAATTACTTACTGCTACTATTATTAATATGTCTTATGAACAGAAGAAGGAAAGGAAAGCAAAAGAGAAAGTAACAAACCCCAATAGTCATTTGGCAAATAGTGAGTTACCTTGCTCCTCCAAAATATCCATCCTCCAGTTTCCTAATTGTGGCAAGCATTGCTGAATCAATATCTGAGCCATCATTTGCTAAAGGGAAAAAATGGTGTTACTTTCCTGCCATAGGAACAAATTCTTACAAGCTTTTAAAAATATCTTTTAATTAATTTTTAAGAATACACTCTGGTTTAAATACTGCTAATAAAAAGTATCCCAAATCTAAAAAGTCAGATGTAACCAATAAGCAGGTAAGATACAGGACAGTTATATAAGATATACAGGACAGATACAGGGATCAAAATTAGTAGTTCATTTTTTTAATGAGTCAGACAAAAAAAATAAGAATTACTGAGCATTGTGTGAGTGATGGGGAAAGTGAGAGTAGGTCTCCCTGTCATCCTCCATCGGGAACAGAGGTAAGCCAATTCAATCCGAAGCATCTCCACAATCATCTCATTGTCTAAGGCCAAGTAGAAGTGATGCTGATCAGTAAACTGTGGATCGGAAAACATATTATGTACAAAGCTGAGTTTCATTTCTTTTGACAAAATCACAACTTGAATCAATAAATATTTTTTTTAAATGAAGAGGGCTTCTCTAAATTTTCCTACCCCTTACTGCTTTAAGACAAATATAAGAGGCTACTATTTTGATGTGAATTCCAAAGTGAAAGGAATACTCCTATATTTATTTTTAGCATTTCAGGAGGGTGTTTTAAGTTCCTTTCCCAATAAGTCTTTAAAAACAAATCAATACCTAATTTCTACTTCTTCCAGGGCTGCTAGGTCCAGAGGTAATATCAACAAGCAGCAACAAAAGAGTGAGAAATTCAAAGTTCTGCTTTTTGATTTCTAGTAAGAATGAAGGAAGAATAATGTTTCATAAATTAATGAAAGTCAATCTGTTCTCTTGGATACAAAAATCTTATGCACTTGGAGCTATATTTAAAATAATAGAGAAAAAATCAAAAGACACTAGATTAAGAGAACAGTTTTCTGAGGAAAACTGCTATGTGCTGGCTGAGTTTAAAAAAATGACTAAGGAATTCAAGACACTCATTACTGGGTATAGAGCATCAAGAGCTGCACTTTTAATATCTATTTTTTTCTTTTCTATTCTCCTAAATGTATGGATAGGTGGATCTATCTTTCCTCCAAAATACTTAATCTCCATTTCCAATGGACTTTTTCTTCTCTGAAAATAATTCAAATATATCTCTCCTTTTAAATAGTAATAAACAATTAGAAATTATATAACACTTTTCACAGTTTACCAGACTTCACAAACATTATATCAGTTGATCATGTTACTTCAAAAATTAAGCTCTATTGAGAGGGGGACTATAATTTACAAATCACAACTGTTTTGTGATATACAAAAAGTAAATGCAAGTAGTCACTGTGGTCCATACGTGAAGACTTTCACATAATATCATTATATATTCTGTATCAAATATAGAATATTAAAGCTACAGTTCTAGTAATTCAAGATATATGTATCTATATAAACATATATTTAATGGAGCATTACCATGCAAACGAGAGTCTAACAATCAAACAAGCAAGTATTTATTAAGCATCTATTTTCCAAACAAAAGGAAATAAGATTGTTCGTTGCTGGTTCATTGTCCTCACCTGAGGGGTAAAAGTAAATATTTGATTCCTAATCACATAGAGTTTGGAGGTTCCAAGAACACCAATATGTCTATACGGTCGCCCACTTAGTTTCATCTTCTTATTCCGTCCTATTCACAAAACAAAGGCAACAACCAAGTTAACTGAAATGTGATTATGACCAATCCAAAGAGCTCTGGGGAGGAGAAAACACAGGTAATGGAGTTAAGAACCCCAAACTCTTACTATAAAACATTTAGGATTACAATCCAAGGCTAGTTTCTTTTAAAACTATGTGAATAGAATATTTTCTGATAATACTGAAAAAAAATTCATCCATATCCACATTAGGTAACTCTGGTTGTCATTAACTTCCAGGTACTTCCAATTAATTTTCTAAGATTACAAACTGCAGAGCAGATGTCCAGCTATAATGGGAGAAGAAGTTTCTTCAGCAGGAGTTCCCTATACCAGTGATATGACAGGTCTGCCCTGTCCTACCCCCATCTCCAGGTAATTAGCTGTAATTTTCAATATGGAGCTTATTAAATTGTTTGGAAACAGATCTAGGAAGTGATATGTTTCTCTACGTAGTGATAAATACCTATCTGGAAATCAGATTAACAATAGCCTGAATGGAAGAATCATGGGCATTTTCTCATAGGTATTTTTACAAACTTAACAGTGAGATCTGTTAAACAATGATGCCTCTATTTCTTTGTGTACTTACACACATAAACACCCTTGGAAATCAAACTAACAAAAGTTTTTCATCGTAAAGACAGAGGCTTTTATAAACCTACCAAGCTTGGCGTATATATGGCTAAGAATTCGGGCTGGTTGTACTCGGATTGGATGAATGTCAGCAATGCTCTGCACACTGAATCCATGCTTTCTTAGCAACTCCTTAATTTTATTTGATTCTGCCAAAACAGTGACTGGGAAGAGAAAAGCAAAACAACAACAGAGGACAGAGTATGGTTTTCATCAGTCACATATCTTTCACGGCTCTTTATCAAAAATTATCATCACACCTCTTCTGCTGTATACAGTAGCATTCTTAGGACTCAAATGAGGTCATTTTTATTCAACCAATAAGCATTTTATTCAACAATGAGCATATGAATTGCTGTATAAAAGATAAAAAAAATAAGGCATGATCTTTGACCTCAAGGAACTTCCATTCTACTTAAGAAGATAAAACAAGCACAGAGTTATCTATTTAACTTTTAATAGTTAAAGTCTTGTGACTAGTATAAAATGCTAGAATAGTAAAATGAAGGGAGAGATTTCTACTGCCTGGGATGATTAGATTTCACAGAGGAAAGTAATAGCGAGGAACAAAGCCAAGATGGTGGAAAGGCAGGGACTTGCCTGAGCTCTCCCAAATTCCCATCCAAACAATGTTAAAATAATGCCTGAAAATGAATTCTGGAGAGGCAGAACCAACAAAAGGACAGGGTGAAACTATTTTCTAGCCCAAGACAACTTACAAAGTTGACAGGAAAGGAATATTTCATCAGGGTGAGAGTGGAGCACAGTCCAATGACAGGCAAGCGAGCAGCAGGCCTTGGGGATAACTGAATCACTTCCAGAGCTCTTAGCCCACAGATTGTCAGGGGTCAGACAACTGGTTGAAGGAGATTAGTGGGAACCTTTTGCTGGCACTTGGAGCACGACTCTGTTGCACTGCTCATATGTGACTCCAGGTCCCAGGAAGAAAAGGAAGTATACTAGTAGGAGTAGAAACCCTGGACACAGTTCCAGGGTGGAAAAGAGTGCTTGTTGTTATTCACAGACCAGAGCATACACCAGAAGAGAAGTAACCATATCTCTCCTTAGATTGTACCAGCTTGGAAAAACTGAAAACCTACAGACTTCCAGAACCAGCTGTGAAAATAGCAACATAAAAAACTTGAAGGTTGGGGCAGTGTCTCCTTTACCCCTGCAGCAAAGCCCAACTTCAATATGAAGTTAAAAGAAATAGGCTGGAAAAAATGAGTAAACAACAACAAAAAAGAACCTGAACACAGAAAGTTAATGTAGAGACAGGAAAGAGTAAGACAAAACTCAGAAGACAACCAAGTCAAAACAACTACATATAAAGCTTCAAAGACAAATGTAAATTGGACACAAGACCAAAAAGAATTCCTCGAAGAGCTCCAAAAGGATTCTGAAACTCACGTAAGAGAAGAAGAGGAAAAATTAGGAATACAAATGAGTGATGCAAGAAAATGATGAAAAATGAGTCAACAGCTTGGTTTAGGTGGCACATAAATATTCTGAAGAAAATATCTTAAAAAACAAATTGGGCAAATAGTAAAAGTGCCACAAAAATCCATGGAATAAAAGTACTCCTTTCAAAGCAGAATTGTTCAAATGGAAAAGGAGGTACAAAAACTCAATGAGGAAAATAATTACTTAAAATTTGGAATTGGGAAAGTGGGAGCTAATGACTTCAGGAGATATCAAGAAACAATCAAACAAAGCCAAAAAAAATAAAAAAAAAAAAAGAAAATGTGGACTATCTCCCTGGAAAAAGTCACCAGGAAAACAGATTTAGGAGAGATACTAATTGGACTACGTGAAGGGCAGATATGAATGAATTATAATCTGTGGAGATTTAAGGAATATCCACATCAATGAGATCACAGATTCAGTAAAGTATTTTAAACATATTATTTGCTACAAATATTGTTTTTTGCTTTAGGAAGATGCTAATTATGGCACTGAAAAGTTGTTACTAATGTGTACTGAACTGTATGCACTATTTCACTGAGAAGCAATTAAAGAAACAGTGATCATTAAAAGTTAAATGTGAATAAACAGTACAACTACAAACCTTGTACTACAACATCAGGTTTGACTGCTGTTGAAAATCTTCTATTTAAGGGATCAATTTCCCCAGTGGCTAGGAATCCCTATAATAAAGAAGAAATGAAAAACATGGTTAATTTTTTTTTATTACTACTATAAACATGGTGTCTAACCAAAACCTCGTCCCAAGCCTCAGATTTAGAAATAAAAATGTCTAATCTCACAGTATGTAGTGTGGCATATTTAAGAGTACTTCTTCCATTTCAAAATTGACTACTGAAAAATATGTCATTAGTATTCAAGCAGAGACCATCTGGTTTGTCCTTAGAATCCCTGGCCTCCTTCAAAACTCAGATCAAAACCTCCTCTCACATAAGCCCTGTCTGATTCCCTTAGCAGCTAGAGTTTCTTCTTCATAGCTCTCTCTCTGCATTCCCTTGTTTTACTTTGTACCTAATTAAACATGCACATTATTTCCTCCACAGAATGAAAGCATTTTGAGGGAATCTTTCAAGTTTTTCTATCTGTATACCAAGCCCCTAATACAATGACTGACATATAGTAGCTACCTACTTAATGCTTGGTGACTGACTTAAGCAATTTAGTGTCAGTCCTTCCACTCATTACTACTTCACATCTCTTTGCTTGCTCACTCAACAATGCTTAGAAATATTAGCATCATTTTCATATATTATCACTTTTATTTACTCATTTCAGTGGATGGTGTTGTTTAAATAGGGTTAACACAGTCAAGATTTTGACATCATCCACTGTACTTTGCATGAATATATCGCCAATGAAGGGACACCCCCTACCTGTTCTGGATATGATCTTCCCCAACCTATTACAACAGAGAAATCCAGAGCAGTGCTCTTTCCACCCCACACTACAGCTCTCCCCATTTTCCTGATTTGCTATACTATTAGGACTGATTAATTCCTCATCTGAGTTCCAAATCTCTCCACAGTTGGTCAGTAGCCCCTCAGTGGGTATTTTTTGAAGTACTGGCTAAACGATGGTGGCAGCATTTACAGGAGCAGCAACATCTGAAAAATGCTGGGCTATTTACATCACTACTTTCATTCTCTGTCAAATACTGAAACAATGCTAGAAACAGGAAACTTCCGGCTCACGAACAGCTGGTTTCATGCACAGGCTGAAGTAGTAGTTTTCTGGTGGGGTGCTTTTAGGGGCCCTAGTAAGCCATCCCTCCCTTTCCCCTCAATATTTTTCACTGATACTAGAAATTGCACCATTACTGAAACACTCCTGTGGATAAAGCATTAATGATTCCAAGTAAACTTTGGGGGAAAGGCAAATAACTTTGGGAGGGGAGGACATAGGTCTCTCACAACTTTATGTCAAAAAGACTATCAGATGCATTTTCTATAATACAGAATATAACCCTCGGATAAGTCTTATAGCATATACAGGTAGCAGAGAAAGCTAAAACAACTCCACTTTGTCTGCAGTTCCTCTACCTTGACCCTGATTCTCTCTGCATTGTAAACCCCACACCTACACACCTGATCTGTGATAATGGACATGATGATGCCTGATCCATGCACAGATGCTTGAAAGAGGAATTGCAGGTTTCTCTGAAATTGTACCAGCTGTAATTTCTTACAGCACAACTGTAATCCATTGTTTTGATATGCCACAATGTGTTTCCCAAGAGATGGGCACAGGTTTACTTTCCAGTTCTTTGCCACTACAAAAAGACCTGTTATAATTTTTTGTTAACCTATGGGTCCTCCTCTTTTTCCTTTGATGTCTTTGGGACATGGATTGAGTGGTGTTATTGCTAAATCACAAGGTATACATACAGTGACTTCTTGAGCATAGATTCAAATTGTTTTCCAGACTGCCTGGACCAATTCACAGCTCCATCAGTAGTACATTAATGTACCTGTTTTCTCACAGTCCTTCCAACACTTTCATTTTCCTATTTTTTAAAAAACAACTCTGCAAATTTGGTGGGTTCGAGAAGAAACCTCGAAATTGCTTTAATTTTCATTCATCTAATAATTAGTGATGTTTTTCTTGTGGCTTACACGGTCTTCCCTGACACTGTTGCCACAGTTTTTCAGGGCATTACTGGGAGGTTTGTAGTTTGACCAGCAGCTATAATCAGACAATATAATTACACCCTGGCAAGACCAGTGCCAGTGATCAGGGAAACCATTGAGAGGCTCTCACCTGGAAGAGGGCTAAGTAGGGTCTGAATTGGGAAGTGAACAAACATGAATCAAAAATTCAGGTCAGGTTAGTACCTGCTTGTCTGTGGAACAAAGAGATCAAAAGACAAGCAGAACAGAATGACTGCTGAAGTAAGAGGGATTCAGGTCCTCAATGCAAAGTGTACTGGAGAACCAACTGTTTATTTGCCTCAACCTGACTCCTCTAAGCTTTAGGTTAAATATAACAGCTGTCAATTCTACAGAAGTAACATACACCAACAGATTTCTAAAGACAAAAACAGAGAAAAAGGATTTATTTTCCTAGGTTTTGCCTCTTAGGAAACTAGAAAAAAGAGTGCCTCAGTTCTCTGAGCTTACTAAACCTCAAAAATAGTATTCCAGTTTGTCAAAACACAAAATCTCTTACCTCTGCCAACAGGGAACTGAGGATATACAAAGACTGGCCCCACAAATGAGGTATCTTCCCAAGTGGAACTCTGTCTACAGTGTGAGGATTCTTATATTCTTCATCTACCTGGAGAAGTAAATTCACAGAAGTCATATACTGAGTCAATCCAACTTAAACAGATGAGTGTAGCCTGGCCCTGGGAAGCAGGTAACTTGGGTGCTACTACTCCTAACTCTGCTAATAACCACCTACATGATCTTGAATACATCACTTAATCTCACTTGACCTCAGTTTCTTATCTGTAAAATGAAGGTGTTAGATCATCTCTAAAAGACCTTATGTTTTAATAATTCCATCTCTCATGGGTACATGCCTACATACACACATATGCATAAATGGAAAGATAAAGAACAGGAATCCTGGCCTCTCTTCTTTGATTGTGTCTCTTATCTTCCAGTCATAAGGAATCAGAATTAACATACTTTAGAGATCACATAATTCAACTTCTTCATTTTATAGATATGGAAACTGAGGCATGGGATAGAGGTTGGAGGGGTGAAATGACATATCCAAGGTCACAGAATTAGTACAAAAGATGGAACTAAAGCTCAGATTCACTGATTCTAAATTAAATGCTCTTTATGCCATACAATGGTCCTTAATTCAACACTAAATGACCTGCCATATGACTTCTCAGTCCTATACAGTAAAACACTGTTCTAGAATAATTCATCAAAATACAGATTTGGATTTATCAGCGATTAAACCACGATCCTTAAATGTAAACTCTGTAGGTTAAACATAGTTAAGTCTATAATATTGATGATACTATCCCAAACTGCATTCCAAAATACCTACTTTCAAAAAAGACAATATATGATCAGATCACCACATGGTGGTGCTATTTACTAAGAGAAAACTATTGTAATCTGTAAAAACAAACAAAAGGGGGGAAAAATCTATCCAATCATTGTCCTCAGAAACAGAAAGAATCTCAAAGGCCCAACTGGTACCAAAACAGGAATCCCTCTTTGACATATTCAAACAGTGGCCACTTGGTCTTAGTTTGAAGCCTTCTAGTGATGAAGAAACACACTGCCTCCCCAGATAACCAGTTCACTTTTGGACAACCTTCATTATACATAACAAATAGGAAACTTTACTGATATGGGGTCAAAATCTGCTCTTCTACAGCTTCCATTCATTGTTTACCTTCCTTCTGGAGCTTAAACACGACAAGATCTAAATCCTTTCCCATATGGGGGCCTTTCCAATACTTAAGAGATGCCACTATACTCTCCTGTCTCTACCTGTAAGTTTTCTTCTCCAAGTAAAACACTTTTAGTATCTTCAACTGACATATGGCATAGTTTTCTATCTCCTCGTTATCCTAACCCGGTCTATGACTACTCTTCCTTAAACGTGGTAACCATAATTGAAAACAATAATCTGGTTTGAATAGTAGGGAATACAAAATAATTATCATCTCCTATGTTCTGGATGCAATTCCTTTCTCTCAATGGAAATTAAAACTAATATTAGCCTTTCTGTCCGCCAAAGTGCTACAGACTAATTCTGAGCTTTCAATACACTGATACTAAACCACTCCCACTCTCACCCCCTTTCTACCTTCTTTTCTCTGTTAATGGCAATTCTTCAGGCTACATCCCTTGAATCCTGTGACAATTCTTATGTCTGCCTTTCCTATAGCACCCTACTCCCTCCTAGGAGATGTTTAAGCAGTGTTTGCTAAAACACTTGTCAGGTATGTTATAGTGGGGCATCCTTTCATGTACAGTCATTGCGATGTCTTCCAACTTTCAAATTTGGTGATTCTGTGGTCATAGAAACATCAACGACGACTAATAAAATTTTGTTTTTGATTACATGAAAGAGGACACAATCTGAACTACAGAATATCCAAATTCATTATATGTAAGTTGCAGAGGAGGCACTGACCTGGACTGAGAGGGAGTTTCCATTCCTGGAAATTCCCTATGCCAAGGAAATCACAGATTTAGTCTCTGTGTACCTATTCCTATCTTAAATCCCAACTTGGCCTCTCAGGTTGGTCACAGTTTCTGAAACATTTCAGTTTTACAGATGAGACATCTCGTGTTCACCCTTTTATTTATATGTTTTACTTCATACATTTCTGCCAACAGAAATTTATCATACTTCTGTGGAAAATTATTTAAAGTATTTTATGTATATCTTAATTACCACGATACAGATAATGACGTTATCTCCAGCTTTTGAAATAAAAAAAAGTTTACAAATTACCTTCCCCTCATCTTATGCATTCTATTCACTCTTCCCACCCACCATCAATTTTGTATCTTGGTCACATCAAAATCTACGACACTTGGAAAAAGCAAATTTTTTTTAAGGAATGTTCTTGGAATTGAATAATTTAATCTCACCCAAGCAGTGACTTCTAATTGCTAATTTAAATTCAAGTTTCTAAAACAGCTTAGAGAAAATATTTGGGTCAAAGAAAAGTCCTAAAGAAGCCACAGGCATATTTAGGGAGGTTAGGTATAATTTTCCATGGATATCTTTTAAAGTATCAGACAACAAACTGTGATATTTTTGATGAAAGCTACTAAGAAGCAGCAGTAAAATTTAGGAGATTATTGAAGGCCCTCCCACTTTAACCTGAACATATCTGAATTTTTCAAGGAAGTATTTGTGCTAAACATCAAACATGCTATGACAATCTTACCCAAGATTACTGTCCAGAGCAAAAGTTATAGATAACTTAATCATCTAGTGAAGCTATCAAAAGGTCTTAGAAATAATTTCCTCTGAGAAAAAAGGATACCATAGGTTGAAGAAAGAAATTACAAATAGGTGATTCAACAACTGACAAACATCAAAGAGATAACAAGAAAAACCCAGATTATGCAAGATCAACTTACCTTGTCAGGGGGAATGGCATATAGTTCTGGCATTAGATGTATTCCATTTTTTCCTCTAATTAATATTCCCTCCAAGGCCTCTCGGTACTCTTGGAGCTAAAAGTTGACATCATTCCCATACAGAAATAAAAAAAAAATTACCACTTGTATTGGTACTTTTAAAATTGAAATGTAATGCAATATAGTCATCATCACATGAACTGCACAGTATTAATTTATTGAAGCAGCTTAATGGGGTGAAGGAAAACAGAGACACAAGAAAGTCCTGGATTTGTGAGTCAGACACCCTGGATTATAATCCTAACTTTTTTACTTAGAAGTTATATGAATGTAGACAAGTCAATTAAAATCTCTATGCTTGAGAGTCTCCTTATTTATATAATGTGGATAACAATACTTTATGCTATATATTGCTGTGAGGATCAAGGAAGAAGGTATGTAAATAGAGTTAAAAATATTGTCAGCTCTTATTATTAAATCTAACAATAAGTTATAACTAAAATACATGACCAAGAACTCTACACCAATGTTCTCATCTCAAAGGATGTGTGAGTGGGAGGTTGGGACTGCATTAGGTATATAAGGTCACAGTGTTGGAGAAGAGATTGATGATACTCCACTTGGGCAGGAAAAGTAGTTCACACACAGCTACTGAGATCACAGAATTTGGGGTAGGTGACCTGACTAACCCTGCCAGGAGTGGTTTAAGGGATGTAGGTCTGGAGGGGTGCCTGATCAATGTGGTTGTTTTATATGATGTGAGCCTTTGGGGTTAGGAAAGTGCTATTTCAAGGAGAGTGTGCCCATCTGTGCCTTGAGAGGACCCAGACCACAGATGGTTTCTAGTGAGGACTTAGAGAGCATAGATTCTAGGTGGAGGAATCATCTGCCTGTACCTTGAACCCATAGGATCACAAATCTAGAGATAGAAGGTCTTCAGAGCTTGGAAGTGCCATTGAGTGTACCTATAATTTTAAGATTAGAAACTTAGTTTCAGGAAGGTTAAATCACTTGACCAGGATCACATACGTAGTATTGGAAGCAGGATTTAAACCTAGATCCTCTGCCCCTAGAGCCTAAAGAAATAGCAGTGGTTGGTCAAATAACAGTTCATGCAAAAGCACAATGCAGAAGCAGACATTTCCTCACCTGCTGAGTAAAGCTCCAGTCTCTGAAAACTTACCCTGAGGCATTCATGTTCCCTTGGTAAGGCAAGCCCACACTCTCCATGGGGAATATTTTTTCTGACAAAGACTCAAGTACTTCAAGTTTATCAAGCTGGTCAGAGATACCATGATCAATTTTTTATGTAATTAGTAATGTGTGAGACATTGTAGGGTTGTTAGAGCTATTATTTAAATTGTGTATTGTTATTTAATGTCACACGTGGCTGTTTTTTCTCCCCAAGTTGATTGCAAGTTCCTTTAGGACAGGAGCCATCTCTTATAACTCTCTTCTTAATGGTATTTACGATGCATTAATATATATCTTGAATAAAGCAGGTGCTCAAAAATATATTTATCTTTTTGATATGAAAAAAATATGGCACCATATCACCCATCTAAAGTAATTTCCACAAAGTAATATTCACCGTACTGAGAGATCAAACAAAATGTGGCAGTCAGTACAAAGGAAATGAGTTAAAAGCTGAAAAACTTAAAACAAAAGAGGTAGAAAAAATTTTTTTAAGGTGTCACATGGTCACTCAAATAAAATTCCTTCTGTGGAGAGGCCAGTTTTGTCAGTTAGCCAAGCCTTACACTTCATTGTTCTATCTGGGAGTGGGGTGGGAACAAGTAAGATTTTATTTGTTTAAAAAAAAATTCTAATTATCAAAGGGTCACTTGTGGAAAAGTCCTGGCAACCTGATCTACTGCACTACTGGGATGGTGAGGAAGGGAGAGTCTTCTATGTTTTATGACCTGATTAGAATTACATCGAGCGTCAGGCATACTAATGCAACATTGGCAGACTTGTGAATTGGTCCAAACATTCTAGAAAGCAATTTGGAATTATGCTAAGAAAGGGACTAAAATTTCCAGCACTTTTGACTCAGAGGTTCCATTGCTAGGAACACATTCTCAAGAAAGTCGAAGACAAAAAAAAAGGCCCCATAAAAACCAAATAGTTCTAGTGACATTTTTTTTCTGTAGAATCAAAAAACTGCAAACACAATAACCTATGGATTGAGGAATGGCTAAATGATAAATGGATGTAACTGAATATAATTATACTGTAAGACACAATAGATAGGATGAATACATAGAAGCATGAGAAGTCTTGGATGAATGGAGACAAAGTAATCAGAACCAGGAAAACAATATCCACAATAACAACAGTGTAAATGTAAACAACAAAATGACAGAAATTGAATGTTGCAAAAGTGTAATGACCAAGTTAGACCCCAAAGGAGAAATAAGACAAAATGCCCATGCTATTCCTTCCCCTGCCTCATCACAGAAATGAAGGGTCATGGGTGTGGAACAGTGCCTCTAACTACAGAGTTTTTTGAGGTTTTGAGGTTTTTAAATATAGATATATACACATATATAAGCATATCTATCTATCTATATAGATATATACATATATATGTATACACACACACACAGAAAAAGAGAGGAGATTAGTTTTGCAAAACTTTTTTTCTTCCTTTTTTTCTTCTTTATTATATGGGATAGATCTCTGGAAGTAGTAAGGAAGGAATACAACAAAAAATATAAGTGATGTAAAAACAAATTATCATCAAAATCTATTTTTAAAATACAGAATGTTTTATAGTTTTCCAACTTTTCATTGTTGGAAAATTGTTTGGTGAGCCAAAAACTGGAATTCAAAACCAATCTCTTTTAGGTCTCTTTACTTCTGGGATAAACAAGGGAGAAATATACAGGCCAAAATGGTCACTAGAACAAGAATCAAAATCAAAAGAAACAGATATGGGGTGACTCCTGGAAGATAAAAATTTTAAATTTCAAACTCATTGGCAGCAGTGGAACTGCATTCAAGAATAATAAGACATATTCTTTATCCCATCCAAGAACATATAGTCTGGTGGAACGGCAAAAGGCATAAGAGGCAGCAACATCACCTGGTGTTCTTTCAAAAAGCACTAACATTCATCATGAATACAGGAAAATTATTTTAAAAGTTAACCAGTCAAGACAATTTATTTTAATGGAAAGTACAAAAATTTTGCATGGGAAATATTATAGAGCACTTGTTTGTGACTTTATTGATAGGCTGCGTTGAAGGAAATATGTTGACATGAAAGTCAAACAAATGTGGATAATGACCTTAAAAATAGCATCCGTAATAAAAGTATTACAAAATCCTGCGTGAAATTCAAAATCTTGCATCTAGAATCAACACTTATGGATTTGGGGAAGGAGATGATACGGCACTGGTAGGGAGCAATAGTGACCAATCTTAGGACTGAACAGTAAATAATTATTTCATCACACGAGGAGAATGACTAGTAACAATGCCCAGCAGTTCAACAGAGTAGTAGAGTGAAAGGCAGCAATGCTTCCTGGGTCCCAGTTTCTAGTTCTGCGGTGCCCTCCCCTATCTAAGAGGGTTTCTGGGAGAACCAAACAGTTACCTCCTTCTGAGCCTGATGCTGTTTTACTCCTAGTACACACTTAGTGTGTGATGAATAAATGATACACGTAACATGAATATAAGTGCCAGTCATTATTACCTGCATTGCATCACCACTGAACACGCCATCTATTATGAAATATGTCCAGAACACTGGCCACTCACATTCTATGTTTTCAAAGAGTTTGAGTTCAGCAGGATCGTAATGCAGTCGGTTTGGGTCCTGAAAATTAAATAGATAGTCTTTCTAGGTTATACATGTCCATCTATTTTAGAACTATATTCATTTTACTAGGGGTATTCAGACAGTCACTTGCTGGGAATGCTGTTCAAGTATAGGCTGAACTGGACAGACTCCGAGGTCCTTTCCAAGTCTTAGGGTATATAGACGTGTGCGCGCGTGTGTGTGAGAGGTTCCAGACCTGTGGTTTCATCAGTGTGGGGAACTCCTAGGACAAAACTTCCCTCCACACTGTAGAATGACAACTTGTCTATATCTTGTTCTTAATCTAAAGTCCATGGACTTGGTCCAAAAAAAGATTGTAACTATTTCAATTATTAATTGGCTTCCTTTGCAATCTTAAGCACTGTATTTTATGCTTTTAAAAATATGATTCTGAGAAGGGGTTCACAGACTTCATCATATGGCCAAAGTGGCCCACTGAACAACATGGTGCTTAAACCATGTTTAAGAGTCTTAACTCTCCATCTTAGAGAGTTTCCTAGGACAGTGAGAAACTAAATGATTTGCCAATAGTCATAGTGTGTCAGAGGCAAGACTTGGCCTTTGCTGACTCCAAAGCCAGTCCTCTGTGCCATGCTGCCTCTAGTATGTATTCTAGAAGATATATATGGATCACACACACACACACACACACACACACACATATATATATATATATGAATTATACTATGCAAACATGTAAAATAACTTGCATTTAGACAGTTGTCACATTGGACTTCTAAGAAATAATCTGCTATTATTACAATTCACATGCTCACGCAATGAAGATTCCACTATAATAAAGACACAGAAACTCAGTTTTTTTTGTATAGTGCTTAATAGAAAGTAGATAAGAACTGCACATGCCTTCTTTGTTATTTGTCCTGACAAATATCTCACTGTAACCAACAGTGCTGGAGTAAAAATGTTCACTTTTTTTATGCAGATTGAACTGGTAAAACATGAGAGGCAACTTGTATAGTATTTAGTGAACTGGACTTGGGATCAAGAAATCCTTGGTTCAATCCCACCTCAGATTCTCACTAGCTATGTGATGTTGGACAAGTTACGTAACCTCTTTCCTCATGCATAAAATGAGGATCCTGGACTCAGTGGTCTCCAAGATCCCTTCCAGCTTTAACTCTATGATTAAGCTGGCTCCGTGTTCTCCCTCCCATCTATCCTCCACAAAAAGGAAAGAAAAATATTCTTTCCTGGTATACTGTCTATATTTCTCTACAAGATAAATCTCAACACTCAGCCTGGTATTTGGATAGTTTTCATATTCCAATGGATAACCCCACACCGGCTGACTTCAAAATTAACATAACTCTTTCAACAAATGCTTGTGTCACATAACAATTAAATCAACTCTGCACAAAACTGTGGTGAGGTGGATCTGAATCCTTAAATGTGTCTTGTCAAATGCTTTTGAAATACAACCTCTCTTGGGGTTTTATAGCCATCTCGAAGAAATCGACAGCACCCATAACGTCCCTGGTAGAGAAAAGAAGACACAAATAAACGACCATGAAAAGTCACACTTGCAATCGTTATAATGCCTGACCTTTGCCTCCCAGAGATGACGCACACCCCTCACAGAACATCCAAAGTGTGCTTTCATCAGGGGTTTTCTGAAGTTGCTAAGTTTGCTACTTTGATGAGAATTATGAGACCCTTCAAAGCTGTTTTCCTTTTTCGCATCATGGAATGTTTGTGCTTTTTGATGATTGGTAAGTTTACAATAAAAATTAAAATTTAATTTAAAAAGAAGAAATAATGAAACAGTCTTTTCAGTAGAGAAGCTGGAAACCAGTATAGATTGTATACACTGTCAGATTCAAGTGTTGGCTGGATTAATAATTATCTTTATTATATACTGTCTTATATATTTTAATTTTCAGTAAATTTAATTTTCAGTAAAATCAGCCACTATGCCCTAGAGACTGCACCATTCTACAAGATCCTATCAGTCCTGGTACCCACATCTCATCACTGCTCATCTCTGCCCCTCTGATTAGAGGGCAAAGTCATGAACTTCAAAACCCCATTCGAGAAGGGGGTTAGATCAGACATTTCCTCATTCCCCAACTGGCTTCACTACTTTGAAACTTTTCTGACTTCAGCATGCCCCCACCATCTCACCTCCTCACTTTGCTTTTCCTTTTATGTGTTGTTTTCTCCCACCAGATTGCAAACTCTTTAAGGGCAGGAACTGTCCCTAGGGCTTAATAAATGTTTACTGACTACTATAAGGTTTATTGAGTGGTAAGGTTATACCCAGAAATGACTCTGAGAATTAATAAAAGGCATTAATAAAACTTTTAAAACAATTAAAATGTATCCTTTTCAGCAAAGTATTTTAAGTTTCCTAGACTTAAATTCATTTGTCTGGTCACTCTTCTTCCATGCCAGCCTCCTTCCATCCACCTTCATTTCACCATCCCCCGGATGAAAGATGCTTCATTTATTTTTTTATGGGCCATAATAGCAAAGTAAATTAAGGCTTGGTCAATACCTATGAGGGGATTTCCAGTGGATAATCCACCTTCTCCTCCAATTTACCAAACCATATAATAATTTATTGTTTGAATAGCTGAACATCTGAATATATTCTTTTCTGATTGAGATGTGAAAACCCAAAGAATGTAACCCTAAGAATCAAAAAGTATTTTTCAGAGAGGCAAGGTGAGATGATAGTAAGATGTTTTTGAGAATGAAGGAGCAGGGCTGAAGGAGCTTTAGGCTTAATGGCCTCAAACACATAAACAAAGAAAGAATTATCTGCCTATAAGCAAGAGTATGGGTGAACTTGAGGTTAGGGGTTTGAGTAGAGAAAAAAACAGTTTGGAAAAGTCAGTGAAGATTAAACCAACATCAATAAGAGCAGAGTAAAAAGATCAACAAAATCCAATTGGGGATTAATTAATTAACCATAAATCTGTAGGGGATAAAAATAGTGCAATTTTATGAGTCTACCTAGGATTTCCAATTGGCTATAACTTTTGGTAGCATCCTCAGATTGGTGTACCAATCTGTGTAACAACTGTCTACTACTACACTTCACCTCAGAGGTCTGTGTTCCAGTGGTGAGTAAACTGATCTGCTTTCCACGTAGAAAAACCAAACAAAACAAAAATCCACACTCAAGAGTGAAAGGCAATAGTTTAAAGAGACACAACAGTTTCAATTCATTATGGATCAGAAAGGCATAAATTTAACAAAATCTTACCTGGAGTTTGGCAATGATTTCATTTTTGGTCTCATTCACAATGTTCACATCTTCCACTGCAAATGCAGGGTAAGAAATGATGGAAAGAAGTCCAGCATCAATCTCTTTAGACGTGGATGCCCTTGGCAGCATTGACAAGAGAATTGACTATAAAAAGTAACCCCCCAAAAAATTTTACTCAAAGGAGTACCAATTATAAGTGATGATATCCATAAATAACAAATTGAACTCCTAAATTGTGGTATAGTAGAAAGGACACTAGACTGAAAGTTAGGAGACTTGGATTTGACTCTTGATTCTGTTATTAACTAGCTTATATAACCCTAGACAAATCATTTCACCAGATTTGGAGTCAGAGAACTCAGGGTGGGGCAGAGTCAATTCCTAACTCTGCTGCTTACTACCTTAAGGAAGTCAATTCTCTCTGGGCCTCAGTTTTCACTGAGAGGGTAAGACTTCTGAAATCTATTCTATATCTAAATCTGTGATTTTATAACTAGACACTTTATTGAACATTTCACCAACTTTTCACTAATAGGGTAGGTGTGGTAGGAGAGAGACGTTGGCTTAATGGTTATGTTAACAACCCTTCTACTACCTTCTTCCCTATATCCTCTCCACAGACCCTGATGAGACGTATAGGAAGGGACAACAGGACTTCCTGTGTCTATTTGTTTGCTGTACGTAAATGCCTGGGTTGCTTCCTGGTGAGGAAAATCAACAACAGAGATCAGAAAAGAACATATCTACGGTATTAATGTGTTGGAATCCAGAGATTTTGTGGGACATTTACAATTGGACAAATTCTATGAGAAACTACTTAAAACAAGAGTCAAATGTAATAGGTTTAGCTAGTGCTTGAATGCTAAAATTAATTCCAGACTAGAAATACCAGGTCACTCATATTACTGGGAACATTATAAAATAAGTCCGAGCCACAGAATTGGCTTTTATTTGTTCATCTTGAAATCAAAAGAAAAGGTCAGGGCTGCAAGGAGAAGTTTGGGAAGCAGGATTAACGCCAATAGAGTTTGACCATTCTGAACTACAGGTCTAAAGTATCAATGGTCATTTGAGGATTGCTTGAAAGAAATGAGGGGAACTAGCCCAGACAAAACTTAAGAGAAATATTCTTGTAATTTACTCCTTCCCCATCCTGGCCTAATAGATTCTCTTTCTTCCTTCCAGAACCATCTTTGACCTGAAATGTTTCCTCAGCCTCCAACTTGTAGTGCATTCTCTTCCTAATTACCTTGTATTTAACTAAGATTTATTATCTTTCAGTGTATTCTGTATATACTTATATACATACTTTTCTATCCTGTTAAAATGTAGGCTCCTTGAGAATAGGGATTATCTAATTCTTTGTATGCCCAGCACCAACAGTATCTGACATAAAGTAGAGACTTAATAAATACTGGTTGATTGACTGTCTTCAAGAAGTTGAAGGGTTATCATGTGGAATGGGGATTAAACTTGTTTTGTTTAGCTTCAAAAAGATGGAGGTATGAACAAATGAGTGGAAATGGCAAAAAGGCAAATTTAGCCTTGACACAGGAAAAATAAAATAAAAAACAACCCAACAATTACAGCAATCTCCAAAGGGAAAAGGGCTGCCTGAGAGGGTGGCCGCCCTCACTAGCTAGATCACTACTTGTCAAGTATGTTGTAACAGGCACTAGAGGAATGTTCTAGCTGGTATTCCATCTGACCCTACACTCCTACATTGTACAAGGGGGGCTACTTATTACTTGTGTGAGCTTAGACAGTCACATAACCTCCTTAGGTCACCAGTACACTCATCTGCAGAGTGAGGGGTTCAGACAAAGAATAACAGCTAACATTTACAGAGCTTTAAGGTTTGCACAATGCTATGTAAATATCTCACTTTATCCGCACGACAAATCCTGGGAGACAGGTGCTATTAATATCTCTTCAAGTAACTAAGGCAGAAAGAGGTTAGTTAATTTTTTACATAAGTTATGTGCTACAGGCAGGATCTAAGCTGAAGTTTTCTGATTCCAAGTCACTTGAGGCTATGGGCAGGAGGATATATATGGGGATTCTAAATCGCTAGAGTATATGTATCACTTACCCCTGGCCTTCTCACATATCTCTTTTTTTTATCAGCACAAAAGAAGAGCTAGTTAGTGTGGGTACAAACTTCACACAAATACATAGGTGGCATATTGCAGTGGTCAGACTGATGAACTCACAGTCTGGAAAAATCTGGGTTTAAATCCTGCTGTTGACAATATTTAGATGAGCACGGACTAAATTATCAGAGCCTGTTTCTTCATCTATAAAATGGGGATAATACATGTATTACCTACTTTATGAGATGGTTATAAGTCTCAAGTGAAATAATATATATAAATCACTTCATAGACATTACAACAGTATATAAATGCCTGTTATTATTAGAAACATAATGCTATCTAATATGGTTTACCACAAAGGTCTGGCTTATCTAGTTTCACTCTGTTTCATCACTGGGTCAAGTTTAATGCAGAGAAAAGGGAGGAGTCAAGGATTATGAATTTTAGTTCTAGTTCTGCCTTTTATTAGAGGTGGAACCTTGAGCAAGTCATTTAATTTCCCTAAGTCTCATGTTCCCCTTCAGTGTTAGCAACAGCTGATCAAGGGAGGAGGAGACCCTGATCAATTTGATGAATTCCCCACTCAGCCTGATGGGGGACTTTGGCAGCATCGGATGAGCACTGCCCCATGGAGTGTAAGCATGTCCATTTATCTTATTGATTAGACATAGGGAACTCTTGATGACTGGCTATTAGACTCAGGAGGATAGATACTTTTCAGAGAAACTATTTCTATTGCCTATAATATACAATTAGATAAACTACCTGCTTATATGTGCTCTCCTTTTTTCTTTCATTCTCCTAACATTCCCTGATCCAACCCTTTATATATGAAAAAGGAAATATTATTTTTTCATCATGCCTTATAGAGTTATGATGAATAAAATAAGAGAATGTATGTGATATTCTTTTGAAAATTGTAAAATGCTACACAAATTAGGTATTATTAGGTTGTATGCCTTATTCAATCCTGGTCCTTGGGCTATTCAATTATTTCTTGCTGGAAATCAATTATAAGTCCTCAGTTGCAGCCTAAAAAAACTGTTTCCAAGTAATTGGAACCAAGTAATATCCCTTTCCCCATAATTCATTCCAGCAATTATTCACTCTACCTTGGAAAAATGTTCCCCAATGCAAGTCTTTTATTTAATCATCTCTCTTTAGATAGAAATCTTATTTTCTCTTCTAAATAGTCCTTTAGCTGAAATCATGTTCTTTGAGTATCTCCCACATGCTACTCCTCTATCCTTTATTTGTGTTGCTATAGGTCAAACAGTTCTACCCCCAAAGCCTTCTCTGACTTCACATACTGGTCGGTAAGCTGATACAAGCAGTATGGGTACCGAAGGATGTATACCATGGCTATCTTGATTGTAAAAAAGCCCCTCAGAACCTTTGGGACTGCTTAAATCTGTATAGAAGAGGACTAAGAATGAGAATAAACAAGTGCAGGAGGCAAACCTGTCTCTTATGGGTTGGCAATTTTTCTGTGTCTTTTCCCCATCCAATCTTTTATATGGGAGAATGGAAGAGATGTTTGAAATAGGTAATGTTTGAAAATAGGTAAATGTAAAATCCTAGAGCATTTTTGTTGTTACTAGCAAATAACAATGACCTGGTTAATAGTCTAGCTTTCAAAGATAAAAATATCGAAAGATATATACAACACTCACTATAAGCTAGGTCCCTGGATCAAGAAGAAGAGTACAAAAAAGACCATGAAGGACCTTGCTCTGTAGTCTAACACTGATTTTTTAAATTCACATCCTAGATCTATCACTTATTATTATTACTCAACAGCTGAGATTCTGAAGGAACAAGACAAGAAAATCTGAGACAGAATTTTTTTTTTGATGTTTTCTAGGCAAGGATTTCTGTCTTTCTTGAAAAAACCTGGAAAACAGTCAACCTACCATATTGTCAAGATTCTATTAAGTGTCTACCATGTGACAAGCAACCTGTCTTAGGTGCTAGAAATAAAAGAAAAATGAACCAGGCCTCCTCCCTATCAAAAACTTGGAGTCTGAGAATGGGTGGGGGAAAGGAGGTAATACATATAAAAGTATATACAAAACACATAAAAAATGTAACTTTGGAGAAGGCACTAAAAAGATCAGAGAATCAAGAAAGGTTTCATGTGGAAGGTAATGAATGAGCTGAGCTTAGAAGGTAACCATGGTTTCCATCAGGCAAAAGTACGGTTTTCCAGTATTGGGGACATCCAGTACAAAAGCATGGAGATGGAATGTTGTGTATGTAAAGAACAGCAAGAAGGTCCATTTACTTGAACTACGCAGTGTGGGAAGGGAAATTATGTAAAATGAGTTTGGAGCCAGGTTGTGAAGGTCTATAAAAGTAAAAAAAAAAAGTTAAAAGACTAGAGGGCTGTAAGTTAAGAAGAACAGCAACACATGCTTCCTTGAGGAAGAGATGGGCAAAGATTTCCATTGCATTAGAAGCTGCAGGCATTGGAGAATATAGCCAAGAAGTATAAGGCAGAAATTATATATCCAGCAGAGAAGTGTCTGGTAGCTGAGAATACAAAACCAGAGCAAAGCAGGCAAAGGAGAATCAGTGTGAGAGCATCACAAGAAGACAGCCATTGTGCAGTGGTCAAAACTGGTTTCTAGATTGCATCTACTACATTTTGATTGGTGTTGTGTGTATTTGTGGGAGAGTGCACCTCAGGTTTGTGGGGGAAGGTTTTTTTCCTAACTAATACATTTTAATAAATATCTTTGCTTTGAACTGTGTCCTCTGGCTATAAGAAGTGAACATATCAATGGGAGCTATGATTTTAGAGGATATAGACCAGAGAATACTTTGACCCTGGCCTAGCCATTTCACAGGAACATTGCATTCTGAAGCTGGAGGTACCCTCAGGTATTACACAAAGAAAAGAATATTTCATCACAACATATTCCAAATGATACTACAGTGTAATCTTACCTGGCAATGCTCCACTTCATCAGGAAGGACATGAATCACTGACTTCCGTCCTCCATGGGCTCCAAATAGATCTAATTCATCAATTGCTTCCAGTGCTGCCTATAAGCACAGATCAAAGGGCTATTTCTTGCTCCCTACTTCACATTCACATTAATGCATTTTACAAGAACATTTTTCTCCCCAGGAAAAATTGAGCAATATTTCTAAATCATACTTGATATTCCTGTAAATGCATGCTATCTTTGTTTCACAAAACAACATTTTATTACACTTTGCAGTTCATAGTATAAGAAAAGAGAAATAGAAATATATTTTTAAAGAGGACTGTCTATATGATAAATGAATTATCTATAAGTTTGCATATACTGAAATGTATATATCTAGTCACTTTCATTTTTCATACCTTTATCTTTGAAGGAAAATTTCTGCCACAAAAGTTCTTGAATTTATTAATTTGGAGAGGGGAGAAGGCACATTTTGGTTGAATTTTTCTCAATTGAGCATTTTTTTTTTTAAAATTATGGCTTCCAAGTCTACATTTTATAAAAAAAAAAAAAAGTCCTGCCATCTAAGATAAAAGAAAATAGATTTAAGAAAGTCAGAAGAGAAGACCAAACTTGACACCTACAGACTAAGAAGAGTGCTCCATCTTCCTTTATAGCTAGGACAAAAAGAACCTGTCACGAACATCATCTGGTTTCTTTGGACAGAGAACACAAGGTTGTGGAAAGAACACTATTCTATGGATCAAAGAATCAAAGTTCTAGTCCTTGTTCTGTCTCTTATTTGGCCTATGACCTTAGGCAAGTCATATGACTTATGCAATCTTCAGAAATAGCATAATATGGTACAAAGGGAACTGAACATGAAACAGAAGACTTGAGTTTGAATGTGATTCTAGTATTTACAATAAGGTGGAAAGGATGCTGAATTTCCAATCAGATGACCTATGTTTACATCACAGCTCTCTCACTTCCTATTTGATGGATCTAGTTTAGATGACACTGGGGTCTCTGCTCTCTTGGCATCCATGATGCTATCAGTCTAATTGGGACAATCAAGAAGTCAGTTCACTTCTCTGAGTCTCGGGTTCTTCAACTGGAAAAGTCATTTTACAGCTTCCTAAAAAGGTCTGCTGTGAGGCCAGTGCTTCCTGAGTCTAAAAGTGCAATTGTCATTTTGTCTGTTGCAAGATGGGGAAAATATGGCTTTCCCAAGATGAATCTGGGGATGCGCATAAAACTGTCTCTAGGTCATAAGATTTAGATGTAGGAGATAACCACAAGAATAAAGTCAACTCTAGAGTCTAAATCATCATTTTACATTAATAGAGATACAGACAGGATAACAGATTTATAGAAAGATGGGAACTTAGAAATAATTGAGTACAATGCCCATTTTGCAGATGAAGAAACTGAAATACAGAGAGGTTAAGTGACCTCCTCAGAGTTACACTACTAGTAAAGAAAACTAATGGAATTTGAACTCAGATATTCCAACTCCAAAGTCAATGGCCTTTCCATTGTATCCCACTCTTCTATGACAACTGCAAAGAGATATATACAAATGTAAAACATATTTATCACAGTTTCAAGAACTGACACACATGAGCAAATAAACACTGAAAAAAATAATAGTCAATGTTGTGTACTGTAGATATTCGCTTCCTATCATCCCCAAAGCAGATCTCTCATGATGCAGTCTTGAGAAAGTTATATGGATGCTTGTCATTTAGAATATTTTAAAATATATTATCAGAACTCACAGCAAAGTGAATTGAGCTAAAACAAGGGGGAAGGGGGCAAAAGTAAAAGTAAAAGAAGTTATCTTACTTTGGCCATGCCTACAGAGCTTGCATTCAGTTCCGGTATGCCCTGGTTTGTCTTATCACCCCGTTCCCACATTCCATAATCCTACAGGGAGAGAAAAGAAAGGTAGCAACTGAAAGCAGTGGAAAGAATAGGCAAGTAAAAAGTAAAACATGATTTGTTCATATTACTATAATGATAGCAAAATATTTTCTTCTTTGGTAATTCATATCCAAAGAGCATTACATATCCACACTACATTCTTCAAAACGTACATTTCACTCAAGTTCTGCATAAAATGTAAAAAGCAAATCTTATATCAAAGATAAATGAATAAATAAAAAACCCTCAAGTCCCTATTCTAAGAAGTGATTGTTATGTGATAAGTAATTCTTGGTTTGCAGAGAGGGAAAAAAAGATACACACGCACACACACACACACACACACACACACACAAAGCACAAATATATAGGCATGTGTCTATATATGCATATGAAAAATGGCAAATATTTTGCTGAATGATCCTAAATCTGATTATTATTTTAAACTGTTACATTCAAATGTGTACTGAGGGTAAGAATCAGGAAGAAAGGGAAACTGTAATATATGGCTTATAACCAAATAAAGCTAAAGCAGTGGGTGCATTTCCTATCTGTTTTTAGTTCCACTTCTTGGAGAAATGTTCAGTGAATTCAAAACCAAACTAGTATACACATGCTCCACTATAAATAAGTAATGTGAATCAGCTAACTATTTTTCAATCACAAAATGAAGTTTACATATTTGGAGAGAGATAGCTGAATCACAAATTTTACTTCTTATACTTCATGGTATACTCTAACTTTTCTAGTTCTTTGAATTTATTTAAAGAAACACTAATATTTAGTACTAATATTAAGGTACAAAGAAGTAATAGCCCAGATATAATTGAAGGACCATTAGACTGGGAACAAGAACTAGTTCAAGGCCTACCTTTGACACAACTAGCTGTGTCACTCTGGGCAATTAACTTCTCAGATTTTTAGTTCACTCATGTAACACTTGGCTCTATCCATTTTATGGCTACTTTGAAGAGAACACTTTGTAAATGAGTTAAGTGTTATATAAACCTATGAGCTACTATTATTTTTCTTTTAAAACAGTGCAAATCACTAAATGATTAAGCTATGAAATGAAGACAGTTCAACAAGAATAGGACCAGACACCTTCAAAGTGTTAAAGTGTCAAGAGGTTAATGCCTCTTTTTTAAGACAAAGATGATAAATGTCAAAATGTGGAAAAGATTACAAAGAAATTCTTCTTTTTAAGAGAAATCAAGGTTTCATTTGTAACAAAACCCTGGTTTTCAAAGCCTGCATTTGTTAAAAGAAAGTTACAAATCTTAGAATCATCTACTCTTCCCTCTTCTATACTTCTTATATCCAAGCAGTCAACAGCCCTTGTTTCTTCCTTCAAATCTCCTCTACTGACCTAATTCAAGCCCTCAGCACCTGAGTAGATCCCTGAAAAATCCTTTCTAATCATCCTGAATATTGCCAGAATCACCTACACTAACATTTACCATAACTCCTAAGTTCTCCATAAATGTCAGCTATTAAATATCTTACTTTCTCAAGTCCAAGTTCTTCTTTCTGACTTTCAAAACCCTTCATAACTTGGAATGACCCTACTGATCTAACCACTACTACTTAAACAGAACCTTCCCTTGTATGTGTTACCAAAACACCCACAAAAATTATATCAACACAACTTCCAGATACAATTACAGAAATAATGACAACTGGAGAGATTGTGTTGTGCCAATACAACAAATGATGATACTATCTAAATTAATTGACAGATTCAGTACTATAAAAATAGAACCACCAAAAGGTTATTTTACATAACTAGAAAAAAAATAAAATTCATCTGGGGAACAAAAGGAAAAGTATCTTAAGGAAAATAATGATTAAAGTGTGGGAAGAAAAGGGACCTAGTAATACTCCACCTCAAAATATACTACACAAAGCAGTAATTACCAAAGCTAAAAAACAGAAAAGTTGATCAATTAAACAAATTAGGTTTATGGAACCCTGAAGCAAACAAACTGTAGCATAGTTTGTAGCATAGCAAACCCAAGGAGGCCAGCTATTGAGACAAGGACCCATTATATGACAAAGGTTACTAGGAGAGTTGGAAAGCAATGTAGTCAAAATTAGGTTTAGAATAACACGTGCCAAATACTACAATAAGTCCCAAATAGATACATGACCTAGATATACTAGGTCACATCATAAACAAATTAGAGGCACATATAAAATGAAATCTTTCATAATTATGGATGGGGAAAGAGTATTTAATCAAATAAGGGAGAGAGAGGACTATAGGAGATAAAATCAATGCAGTTAGAATTGGAAGGCTGCCTCTGCAGGGGGCAAAAGGGTGGGAGGAAATTTTGAAACAAATTTATCTAATAAAAACGTGCTATCCAAGATATATAGGCATACTTTCAGACAGTCAGTTTGTTGACTTGTTTTGCTTAACTATATTTATTTGTTACAAAAGAAGACTTTAATTTTTATTTGTTACAAGGGCAAGACAAGTTAGTGATGGATATATAAAAAAGAAAACATCAATAAAACATTAAAAGTATGAAGAAGAAAACAAAAAGGAATATAGAAGATAAACAGGACAATTTTGTTATTGTTTTGTTAATTTTGATGTAACTTCAAAAAAAATCCCAGTGCATTAGAAGTTCACAACTTCATGGAGAATTCTTGTTTTGGTTCCTTTTCTTCATTCTCATGTTTTTACATTTTTTCCATTGTGTTTGTTGCTAATTGAGTGAATAATAAAAAGGGAAAAAATGATAGAGTTAAGCTTGATGATCTTTAACGTACTTTTTAGCTCCAATTTTTATGACCCTATGAACTATATTTATACTAAGCAGAAGGTATTTTTCTTCCCATTTCTTTTCAAACTAAAGTTATACAACTTAAGATTTATTAACAAGTTATACTTGTTCCTAGTACTGAGATAACTGGAAAGGTTTATACTTACAGCGACTTTGTACGCAGCCTCGATGTAGAAAACAAGATTCTGTATGAAGGCCACCTCATCAAGGGTAAAAATAATACGTAAGCCTAGAGAAAGAAAATCAATACTGACAGCACCACAAAAATAAAGGTAGCTGATGGCTGTAATTCAACTGATCCCACATTTGCCACATGCCTACCATGTGGAAGGCACTATTCTAACTGCCTGGGACACAAGGAGAAAAGTGACAAAATAGTCCCTTATCTCAAGGATCTTATATTTCCCTGTAGAGGGCAGGAAACATATACATACACAGGTATGAGGCAAGGAAATTTGAGCATTAACAAATGAGAGCATGAAGGAAGGCTTAACAGAAGTCCCTGAGTGAAGCCTTTGATAAAGATTCTGAAAGGAAGAGATGATAAGAGATGCCAGGTATAGGTGACAAATTTATGGAACTACAGAGAGGTGGGAGAAGGTTGAGTTCAGGGAATAGCTAGTAGTTCAGTTTATCTGGAATACAGAGTATGGCACGTTACCAAATTGTGCATACCTTTTAACCCAGTTAGAGTACTACTGGATTTTATCTCAAAAAGAGCGAACAGGAAAAGTATCCAAACGTACAGAAATATATCTAGTAGCCATTTTTGTAGTGGTCAAAAACTAAAAACTGAGGGAATGCTGTTGGGGAAGAGTTAACAAATTATGTTACATGAGTTATATGATTATTATTGTACCATAAGATACGACTGAAACAGACAGTTTTAGAGGAACTTGGGAAGACCTTTGCAAACTAACGCAAGATGAAGTGAGCAGGAGAACTATTTATACAATGACATCATAAAGAAAACATGACTCTGAAATACTTTATTTCAGTCTAGAGGACTAAAGATGAAATATGTTATCTACCTCCTGCCAGTGACCTGATGGACTTAAAATTCAGAACAAGACATATTTTTTAACATGGCCAACGTGTGAAGTTGTTTTGCTGAATTATGCAATGTTAGAAAGGTTTTTTAAAAAAATTATTAATTTATTATTCAATTGAAGGAAAGTGTTAATGGTAGGAAGAGATAATAAATGCTTGTAAAGTATTTTTTAAAATAGAGGCAAAATTTTTTAAATCAAGTTAAGTTCCCCAAGCATATGGATTGTTTCAGTCTTTGTATCTGCATCCTCAAAGTCTGACACAGTGGCTGTACTTCACAGGTGCTTTATAAATACTTATTGCTTGAATGTTACTTAAAAAATCATGGTCAGTTATGGATACTATAAAAATATTTCTCATAAATCAGAGAGTCCAGAGAAAGGCAACCAAATAGGTTAAAATATATCAAATAAAATAAATCAAATAAATCAACTTTAAATTATTTCTAATAGGGATAATAAATATAAAGCCCTATATTTTGCTTCAAAAAAATTATTCACCCAAATAAAAGATAAAACTTGACAACAGTTTATGTGAAACAGACCCCTGATTTTAAAAGACCTGAAGTTTAATCTAATAATAAAACATTGTTAGGATATAATGGACAAAATTCCCCCCAAAACAAACACCCCCCCCTCCCAAAACAATGCAATCTTAGATTATATATAACAGAAGGATTCTTTCCAGAACAAAGGAGTGAAAGTTGCCTTATAGTCTGTTCTGGTCTGATCACACACGCAATATTGTGTTCAGTTGTGGGAACTACATTTTTGGGAAGGACACAGATGAAGCATATTTGGAGACAGGCAACCAGAATGATGGAAGAGACTATGAATTATTTCATAGAAGGATTAAATGAACTGTCTGCCTGAAGTGGGCAGTTTAGGAAGGCAATGTGTCTTTGAGTATTCAAGGAAGGATTATATTTCATTTGTCTAGCTTCAGGGGCAGAACTAGGTTGAAATGGCTAAGAGGCACATTGGAGCTCTATATAAAGAAGCATATTCTTGAGATGTCCAAAAATGAAATGTGTTGCCAGAGAACTCTCCTCTCTGGAGATCTTTACAGAGGAACTTAAAGGGCCAAGAGATCATAAGATTACATATTTGGAGCTGGAAGGTCTGTAGATTACAGGTCACTATGCAGCCTCCTCATTTTACATATGAAGATGAGGCACAGAGAGGTTAGAAGACTTCCCCCTAAGGTCACATGAGAGCAGACTGAATTTAATTTAAATTCAGCTCCTCAGACGAAATCTAGAGCTCTTTTGTCTTTGACTCAAGCAGGCTAAGGATATAAAAAGGAATCCTATTCGGCTTTAGTTTGGATTTAACCAATCTCTAAGACTATCTTTACTCTTATGTTATCTAAACCAATCTTTAGAATGGATTTAAACAATCAAAGACTTGATAAATATGTGAGCAGCAAGGATAGGATTCTAGAAGTCATATCATATTAGAAATATTTGAAGGAATTGGGAAACTTGAGTCTGAAAGAGAGGTGACAAAGTAGGAAATTGACTTATTCTGCATTTTTCCATTAGGTAAAACTACAACCAGAGGATGAAAATTACAAGGTGGTAGATTTCTGGTTAACATGAGGAATGTTTGGAAACTTAAGAGGTTGCAAATTAATGAATTCCTTAGAGGGCATCTAAGTAGCAGAATGGATAGAGTGCCAGGCCTGGAGTCAGGAAGACTCATCAAATCTGGCCTCAGATGCTTACTACCTCAGTGATTCTGGGCAACTCACTTAACCCTGTTTGCCTCAGTTTCCTCATCTGTAAATGGCAAACCATTCCAGTATCTCTGCCAAGAAAACCCCAAATGATGTTATATGACTGAACAATAATAAAAGGTCACCAGAAATTTTCCCAAGTTACATCATGTCAGGGATACTGTGGAATTAACTCCTGAGCTGGATAGAAAGTTCCCTTCTTACTCTAAGATTTTGTGATTCTAAGATTCAACAAGTCCCAGTTTAGTTTATTACTTGTTCTTTCCTGCAGTATACATAATTCTATAAGCTTTACTCACCTGAGGCAGTCATCTGTGCTAGAAATAATAAAAATAAGGAAGTAGCATCAACTTGTAAATGTCCCCACTGATCATCACCAACCACAGTGCCACAGGTGGCAGTATTATACTTGGCATGCAAGCTGTCCTTGGTGCTCTGAGTTTTCTTAAACTTCTCAACTTTATCCACCTAAGAAAGATAAAGTGTGGCTCAAAGTTAATTAATTACTCTTAAAACCCAATCCGAGGCATTGAACTGATCAAAATTAGGGCATTTGACATTTAAGAGCGAATAGTTCTGAATGAACTACTTCATGGAAAGAACTGTTGTTCAGTTCTTTCAGTTCTGTCCCACTCTTTTTGACCTGATCTGCCATTTCCTTCTCCAGCTCATTTTACAAATGAGGAACTGAGGTAAACAGGGTTAAGTGACTTGCTCAAAGTCACACAGCAAGGAAGTGTCTGAGGCCAGATTTGAACTTGGGAAGATGAGTCTTTCTTACTTCTACCACCTAATTGCCCCAGAAGGAGAAATACATCTCAGGCATTATTCTTGGCCAATAATGAGAATTTTTCAAGCATATCATGAAATTCAGACTAAAGACTTCGGACTAAACAAACACTAATTAGGTACTTAAAGGAATATAGGAAAGAGTTAAATAGCATAGGTAGAGAACACTGGTTTGTTTTTTCCCAAATAAAAGTTATAGTGAGTTCTTCAAGGTACACATTAAGGTTAAAAATTACTTGCCCAATTTCCCACAACAAAGCATCAGAGGCAGGAACTGAAGCCAGTGGTTCTTGATTCTACACTCAGTATTCTATCTATTAAAATATAGTAGCCTCTGATTTATTTTCTATGAATAAAGTCCAAAGTATTTTGACTTCTTGTGCTAAACTCATAAATGATAAGAATCAAATGAACAATATCTATTATACCTAGATATTAAATTTTTTGAGGGTAGGAATGGTCTCATATATCTTCTCCATCCCCTTTAGTGTTTGTTCTAGTGCCTTTGGTGGGGATAGTACACCAGGCTTGTGATTTTACAGAACTCCTTGACATGAAAACATCTTTCACTGATTTACACTGGGAATTCTTCTAGAGCATTGACAAGTTAAGTAACTTGCCCATGGTGGCTCATACAGCTAGAATGTGTCAAAAACAGGATTTGAATCCATGTTTTCCTAACCGTAAGGCCAGTCCTCTAACCAGTATGCCAGATTTTCTTATACTTAATAAAATGTTTGCTGAATAAATGAAAATTACATTTGCTGGTACACTGAAAAATGAATAACAGATGGGCAGGAATCAATTCCCTTATGTGAAACACTTACTCAGAAGTGCTGTCTATCAAATATTAAAGTTTCTTGTTTGAGAGTACCTTAAAACAGCAGTACAGGGTACTTGAGTTACTTCAAGGTAAAAGAAATGATTTCTGTATATTCACAGCAATTAGCAAGCAGCTAGAGTATTTTCTTAGTTGTTTGGAGAATGATATTTCTAAAAGGTTTCACCAGAGTAAAATAATAACCTTTCTCTTTTTTAAAAACTAAGACAATTAATTAATGAATTTTTTTACCCTAGGATATAATTTGAGTTTTACAAGAGGTTTTTAACCCAAAAATATAGCACAGTATTTTTAAACAAAAAACACAGCATAAAAAGGCAATGTAACTTTTCTATAACAAATTAAGAAAGGCATTATGAGGAGCTGAAGAAAAATTCAAAGTATCTCAAGAAGTTTCAGTTCTCAATGATAACAATATGAAATTCCAGCTAAAATGACTTATAAAAACAAATATATGTGTTTTCTAATTACCTGTCTCATCATACATTGAAGGAGACCCCGCATCAATTTCACTACATTCTGAAAAAAAAATCAGAAATAGGATCACATCAATTAATCAATCAATACTTAATAAGTACCTACTATATGTCAGGTCATATCCATTATTTGTTTTACTTATTATAAAATGTCATCTTTTCAAACATTTTTTTCAGCCCTTATCAAGATTATTTAACTAGTCATTCCCATTCATCTTTCCTCCTATAGATTCACAGGTCAATTCATCAATGCTTAAACACTTATTAGGGGCTCACTCTGTGCCAGGTACTAGGGATACAAAGAAGAATGAAACAGTTCCGCCTTCAAGGAGTTTATAGTCTTATCAAGGGAAATAAGACACATACACACATTAATACAAAGTAAAACAAAATAAATACAAGGTAATTTTGGAGAGGGAGTACTAAGAAGAGGGTAGGAATTATAAAAGTTAATCTCTGGTCCTGATTTTTTAGTTCTGCATTATTTCATAAAAGTATTTTCAGATTTCTTCATATGTCTTTTATTTTGATGGAATCATAGTATTCCATTACATTAGTGTGATATGATTTATTTAACAAGCAATTTGTATTGTTTGACAATTTGGTGTCTTCCAGTGTTTTACAATTACGAAATAATATTATGAAAAATTCTGAACCAACATTAATCTTTCATGTAAACTTGCTTTATGCAAATTCAACTTTACATAAAGAATTCTGAAAGAAATCTACATTACAAAAAAATCCCAAAGCAACACAACTATGTTAACTTCACTGTGTAGTGCTGTGCTTTTCTCTTTTTGCTCTTGACCCTCAGCTCAGCATTCCATTACACTACCCACACTCCCTCCAAAAAAAAGACCCTAAAAAACCCTCTAAGTGAAAAAAGAAGAATGGATGCTACCACCATGTTGTTGAGAGAGAAGACCTTTGCTCCACTCTATCCACCTATGTCTGGCCCCACTGTCTACACTCAGGTACTCAAGCGTCTTTCCCTGGCCCCTGTGTGTTGCACATTCTCTCCTATTTGTGTCCATGTTTGGCCCCAGCATGTCTGCCCCCTGCATATTCTTACTCCCTGGCCCTGCTCTCCATTCTCTGTCCCTGGTCTCCACATATCTTTGAATCACATGATGGCACCCTCCCAGAGCTGCATGGGTCCCTTCCTCCTTCCCCACATTGGCCAGTGAATTCAGGCTATGTAAAAATCACTTTACACAGGGGCCTGGGGGATGGGCAAGTCACTTAACTCTGTTCATCTGTAAAATAGAGCTGGAGATGAAAATGGCAAACCACTGCAGTATCTTTGCCAAGAAAACCCCACAAATGGGGTCATGAAGAGTTGGACATCACTGAAACGACTGAATAACAACAATTAAAATATCTACTTCTTACTAACAGTATTATATAGACTATGATGCCATTGGACAATTATATACAAATATCCATAAAAAGGAATCAGTATACTTCAAAGTCTATAATGTTCCCAAAAGGATTTTATTATTAACTTATACGTATATTAAGTATTGGCTAGTAGTAAGTTTGAATATGATCCAGGCACAAATTATGTCTGTTGACCAATGGCCAGCCTAGCTAAATTTGGAAAATTACTCACCAATGAAAGGTTAGCTATCAAAGTGATAAATTTTCTATTGCCACAGAACCTCAGGAAGACAATCTAAGGCATGGAGTTTCCTGACCTTTGCTGATAAAAGCACAAAACAAACTTGACAAGATTATTGAACTTTTAAATATCTATCTATTTTTGGTGACTTACTCCTTTTTCCAAGTGAGTTAACTCACTTTTGGAGTGAGTTTAAAGTCATAACAAGGAATTAATGAGATTCTCCTATTAATATGAATAGAAAAAATAATATGATTATCCTATTGATACTGTTTTCTGTATTTGCTGCTATTGCCCTCTAAATGTTTTGTGATAAACTTCCACACCACGGGAAGAAAAACAAGCCATACACATAGAACCTATAGTTCCTAATGAGGTCTCGGAAAGACCAAAGATGAAATAGGACATTCATCAGATCTTTTTCAAGATGTGTCGCTATTAGTTATTTAAGCAATCCGGGGTGGGGAAAGAGGCTGCTGTTGTTTGTCCTTCATTCTTGAAAAGAACCATTATAGGAAGGTGCTGTCAAGAGTTGCAAGTGAATTGGAGTTAAATGAGGGGCTGTGCAAAGTCACTAGCCTCACTTTCTCCTCTGGAGCCACCTGGGTCCAGTGGCAAGACAGAGATCAGGATGACTGGAGATGGCACTGGATGCAGTGTGAGACCTTGGTTTTTTAAAGTTTTTTTCCCCAAGTCTCAGTTTGTCTGAGGCAACACCCATTCAGTGATTAAGGCTAGGAAAGAAATGAGGGAAAGAATGGCCTCTTTTACCTAGTCAAAAAAAAATAAATCAATCTGGGAGGGGAAGATCCTCAGGGCTTCTAATCAAAACAGAAACAATTGTCATTTACACTCTGAGCATCAGAGCCCAAACAACGATCAAGAGGCTTGGGTAGACCTCGAGTGATTTTGGTTTAAAATGGATGAAGGAAGTAGCAGTGAGTCTCAGAAGAGTTGTGACACCAGAGGTGCCACCAGCTACCTAAAGAGACAAAGGTCTGAGGCCTCAGATTAGCTGGAAATATCAGGAAGAGTGGAGGGCGAAGAAAGTGTCAGCCCCATGCATCAGTATCACTGTGGGGTTGGGGAGTAAGTAGCAATTTGCTCCTCAAAGATGGCTCACAAGTTTTGCTCCACTTTTTTTTTTTAACAAAAAAGTCAAATATCTGTTGCAAACATTAAAGATATTTCAGTTTTCTAGTTCTCAGGGACTGGAACTAAACTGAAACTAAAAACTAGAACCAAGACTAAACACAGGATTGAAAGACTCATTCTTTATTTAGGACTCAGAACTCTGTTGTCTACAGGAACTGGAATGCTACAAAATACCTACTCCAGTTGGGCTCAGATGAGCATTATCACAATTGTGGAAACTGGAAAAACTTCCCAACAGTTATTGGAGAGGTAAGACAAAATTATTTAATTATAATAATTGCATTATATATATATATATATAAAATTAATTATAATAAATGCATAAGAAGCAGAAACAATATTAAGAAATTTTCTCTTCAACTAGCTTTTCCATAGCAAGGTGACTTGCCTTGAGGCTTGGGGAAGAATAGAAGAGCTTTTGCTTTAAGTAATTACATCTTTCTCTTGATACAACAATTCCTAACAAGAAATAAATATGCATTCTTTAGAATAACATTTGTAGTTTTAAAAGTCCTAAAAAACAGACATGTCCTTATACACCCAGGTCACAGAACAACCAAAAACAGTTCTCTTGGGCTCTCCCTTTAGTGAACAATAATATTCATAAAGTAGTAGGATGCAACCTTAAGTTCAGCTGTCCTAATTTTTATCTGCTAGATTCACTGAAATGATGTTAGCACTTCATGGAAAGGGACAAATATAACAATGTTACAGAAACAGACCTGACAAGATACGGGAGAGAGTGAATCAGACAGAGCGAAAAGTCAAGGATAATACTAAGTTTATATGCAGGTGGAAAGATCGATCTACCCTTAATAAAAATAGGGAAGCTTTGACAAGAGATGGGATTAAGTGGGAAGATTGTCTATTTTGTTTGGATATGCAGCACCCAAATGAAGATGTCCAACAGGCAGTTAGCAATTTAGAATTACAACTGAGCAAAGAAAATGGGACTTGGGAAGGAGAATTGCAATCTGCTTGAACCTCTGTGAAGTAAAGCTACCAAGGGAGATTGTTTGAAGAGAAAAGAACCAGGGCAGAATCTTATAAGACTGAAGTTCCAGGAGATTGGTGATAATCCAAAAAATGATATAGAGAAACCGTCAGGGCTGGTAGGAAAAGAATCAGAAGACAAAGAAGGACAGAATGTCCAAGGTGAAGAGCTGCTCAACTGGGTTTGCATGCTCAACAGAGCAAGCTACAAGAAAAAACAAGAAAGGGGTAGAATCAAAGACATAAGCAGAAGAACTGGCCTAGACAAGAAGAATCACCTTTTCTTCAGAGGGGTGGTCAGCAAAGATGGGGAAGGTTTCTGATTCACAATTGGTTCATTTTCTCTGTGAAAGAGAAGGTGAAGGAGAAAGGGGAAGACAGTATGCCTTTATAGTATACATTTACCCTTATACCTATATAGCATATAGGTATAAAGAAATGAGGAAAGAAAAGGTTTGGAACCATATATGTAGGTAATATGATAGGGATTTGATCAGGGGAAGGATAAAAGCAGTGAGGGCCCCATTTGAAATTAGCTAACATGAATTTGTTGTGGACCCTGTTGTTATGATGGTATGATTTCCTTAAGTGGTGTTCAGAAGTTTGGAAGCAAGGTAAGAGATGGGAAATGGGCTCTGATTCCAAGGTACAAATAGAAAGGCAAAAGTAGATATAGAAAAAAATGATATGATTCCAGAAGATGACTTAAACTTTCCAAAAGAAGAAAGAATTCTCCCAGGAGATGGCAGGCTCCCTTCCTATCGATGGGAACTTTCAAATGGAAGATGGATGATCATAGGATGTTAAGGCAGGGGATTCCTGTTCAGTTACAGATTGTAGCAGATGACTTAAGGGGTCCTTTCACACTTACATGAAATTATTCTCAGGAGTTTATTTTTTATCATACCACTTCACATTGCTGTTATCTCTTGTAAGTAAATTCTGGCATTTACAAAATTCAGTCTTTATTAGGCAGATATATGGGAAATTTGTTTCCACATTCTATTTGAGGTTTTAGATGCACTGAGAAAAAGAGTCTCCAAAAAAGAAAAAGAAGGTTAGAACTCCTTAAGCCCTGGCCAAAGGAGAAATGTAGTAGAAGATGGGAGGAAGTGGTTGGGGAAGGAGATTGGGGAAATCATACACACTATAAACTATTTAAAATGATCAATTTGCTGAAGATTTTCAGTGTAACAATCAATTACTATGTTAATGTAAAGTCTTAACCCAAATCTAATTCCAGGTTCACAGTAATTATCACCAATCATTACCTGTTCTAATTCATATGCCTTGGCCTTATCTTCATCTCGATCTGCATTCTTCCGATAGGCCATTCCCAGGCCCCACACTGCCAGAATGCTGTAGATGTTGTCTCTAACCCAGGCATCTTTTTGTTCATGGCTGGCTGAAAGCAGTCCTGTTACTGGACTCTAGAAAAAGAAAGGAGCAAAGTAACAACTTATTAAACTGTAATTTAATTTATTCTCAAATATGGGGCATCATCAATGTGTTTTATACAGACAAGACACAACAGTGGCCTATGAGACAACATAAGGTCCATAAAGAGGATGCCACTAGAAGCTCCCTGGCAGATATAAAACATGAAAACTATAACAAAACAATTATAATCTTGGGACTGACTGAGAAACTGTCTGTACAGTAAAACTAAACTGACATCTTTAGACTTTAACTCTGCTTCTAGCTTCAATCCAGGGCCAAGGAAAATGTCAAATCCCTGTTCTTACATGACAGACTTTCAAATATTTGAAGACCAAACTCATGAACTTAAGTCTTACTTTCTTTAAGCTTAGTCTAATTAGTCTTAGCCTAATTCTTAGTCTCTTCAGCGGACCCTTTTATGTTATAAAGAGGCTTCCACATCACCTTAGTCATCATCCTCTAGATGGTCTTCTATTGTCAATGTCCTTTCTAAAATGTATTACCTAGAAGAACACAGTATGCCATCTGTTGTGTGACAAGTACAAAGTACAGTGGGGACTATTACATCCCTAATCCTGGAAAATCCCATGACTCTGATTGCAGACTATAATTATTAGAATTTCTGGCTTCTGCCTCACACTAGTGACTTATTCTGATTATGCAGTCCACCCCCACTAAAAGATATGGTCATTGCTGCTATACAAATATAAAACTGAACTCATCTTCTTCCAACAAATCTATCTTTCCTAAATTCCCAATTTCTGCTGAAGGCTGAATCTTTTGTTCTCTCAGTCACTCACGTATAAAACTTCAGAGTCATCTCAGACTCAAACAACAAACATTTACAAAGTACTATTCGTAAAGTTGTTTTTTTGAACTCAAGTGTTAATGATTTTTTAAAAAATCTGATCCGTGATTTCATTGGTACAGAGAACTCCCAGTAAGAATATGCTCTCTACCAGTGCTCCACATTTTGTAATCTTAAAAGAATTGCTTTGGGTACTGAGAAGTGAAGTGATTGGCCCAGGTAAGGAGAGATAAACTTCCTCTATAAGCTTCTTTCCCTACTTAATAGTCTCCCTTTCTGTAGATACACCTGATTGTAGTTTTATCCTTACCTTAGGCCTACTCTCTACACTTTGTCCTACATCACCTGAAAGTGCTTCCACTTTCTTCCTTTCCCTGTGCCTTAGAGAAGCTATACTATAAGCAAGACCACCCCTCCCACCCTTTATCATGTCTTTTCTCACATTCTTGTTATCTCACAATAACAGACCTTGCCTTCACTTGAATTCACTTGAATCACTTGATTCCAAATCCCTCACTGCCCTCTCTTTCTCATGCCCCTATAAGACAAAGTCAGAAGGAACTGAAATATTCTTAGCTCCCATCACTCAAATACTTTTCTAAAAGCCTTTGAAAGTAAATCCTTTCTATTATATGGTATTTTCCCATCCTTGTTGCTGTCCAATTTCTATACCTGCCTGGCTTGCAGCTAAATAAGGAAAGACTGCAACCTATATGGCCCAGACATAAAAAAATACATACATACATACACATACACACACACACACACACACACACACACACACTATCTTGGCCCTATTATTTGGGAGAAACAAACTGTCAATTTTCACATTTATGTTTCTCTACTCTCCCTAGGAATTCTGTGATCGTGATCCACGCAGATATTTCTAACCCTCTAGTTCCTCTGCCCCCGATTTCCCCAACACACACTTTAATCTTTAGCTCACAGACTAAATTTTCATGCCTGGCCTTCTAGATTTGTTGCCTCTGTGGACTTGTGACTTTGCTTCAGAAAATTCTTCCAATAAAAACTCTTGGCTCTTGGTATGGACATTGTACTTTTTTCCTCTGGGCTTATTTACGTTCTGGGGAACATAGTCTCCTCAGGGGACACTCTTCAGTCCCTCACAAGTTAATATGCAACACTCTTCCACATTCCTCAATGACTGACACCTGAATTATGCTCTTTTTCTCCCTATCACCATTTACACACAAGCTTTTTCTTAATGACAATTCTGATAGCATGGCCTTTTAGTTCTTTATCACTTCAACTCCTGTAATCTATTCTATGCCAGCTCTACTTCAGCTAACCCTCTGGGTGATCATACCATAAACTTCACTGCTGTTTGAAATTGTTTTAAAATCCTAAAGTTTAGGACCTAAACTCTTGAAATTCCCGACTTTGGGCATAATCCTTTCACCCACTTCCTCTACATTGTTACTTAAACTTTTTGAGCCTGACTTTTGCTCTTCTCTTGACCCCAAGTCCCAGATTCTTTCGTATTTGCTGACCCAATTGTCCCTGTTCTGGCTTCATTTCCTTCTCATCATAGTCTTTTACCCACAGCTGGCTATCTAAATCATGCACGCTCTTCCAGTTTTAAATCCCTTTCTCCCTTGACTTTCTTATTCTTTTCCCCATGCTCTGATTCCTCAATCCAGAGTAAGCCCCACCATTTGCCTTTTCCTATTCCGAAGGCTATCAAGGACAGCTGTCTGTATGTTTAAAAATTAATGTTCCATGTAATAAATAAGTGATCTTAATCTACTCCCAAGCAGTTTCACCATGCAGGAGACTCCCAAATCTGTTATCTCTAGGCCTAATTTTTCCTCTTCAGCTCTTGGCCAAGTGACTGTAGGTCCTCTTTATTTGGACATGGTCAGCCAATACCTCAAAGTCAACAAATACAAAACTAAACTCATTCTGTCTCCAAAAAAATCTATCCTTCCTAATTTCCCAATTTCTGCTGAAGGCAGAATCTTCTGTTCTCTCAGTGACCCATTTATAAAACTTCAGAGTCATCGCAGACTCAAATAACAAATATTCATTAAGTACTTACTGTTTTCACAGCAATATAGCTCTGAAAGAGATAAGCATTTTAGACAAGCCTGAGAACCTTTCCTTAACGAACTCACCTCAAAAAGCTGGTAAGTTTCGCCTTACTTTTCTTAAAAGCCTGAGAAATAGATTCTAGTCCACTCTACCACTTACTAGCCCTGTCACGACTAAATGAATAAATCTTAATTGACTCATCTGCAAAAACTGGAATAACGTACCTATTCAGATCAAGATAATGGACCAGATAATTTCTAAAAAAAACATTTCTACCAATATTAAAATTTATGACACTTCAAAGGACAATCAAGTCATGAATAAATCTATAAATCATGCTCAACCATGCTAAAAGTTTTCCCTTCTAAAAGGGAAAAAAAAGAAAGAAGCATAAGGGAGAAATAAGGGGGGCAGAAAGATGTAGCCTACGCTGATTTAATGATTTTCTTGAAAAGAATGGGAACATACTATTTTGTATATATATTCCCCCCAATTATATATTAAAACAATTTAAAAACTTTTTTTTAAAGTTTGAGTCTCAAATAATAGTGATATTTATTATCAGTGAGCAAAAAAAAAATCACAAAAAGATTATGTACAATATTATTTATGGTAAGGCCCTTAAAATATTTATTCAGTGTTTTTATGGATTTTGAATCTAAAGTTATTAGGTAAAAAACAATGGCATAAACTAAACTTAAAGGATTACACATTTGGACTTTTGAAACTTCTGGAGCTAACCTGTTTGTCCTTCATTGCTGAAAAAGACCATGCCATCAGAGAAATAATGACATAACTAGCACTTGATTTTGTTTTTTGAGTGAAGGAGGGCTGTGCATGTCACCAGCCTCACTTCTCCTCCAGAGCCATATGAATCCAGTGACCAGATATTCAACAGGATGACTGGAGATGACCCAGGATGAGGCAACTGGGGTTAAGTGACTTGCCCAAGGTCACACAGCTAATGCATGTCAAGTGTCTGAGGTGACATTTGAACTCAGGTCCTCCTGACTCCTGCACCCGTGCGCTATCCACTGCACCACCTAGCTGCCCATGAGCTAACCTACACTTATGTGCAAAAACATTTTAATGTAATTGATGATGGTGTCCTTAGGAGAACTAGTGTTCTCTTGAATGACCCCATTCAATTTATTGACACAGTGTAAAATTCAACAAAGATAAGTTGATAACACAGAAGTCAAACTAGCAATGAACTCCAGAGATTTTGCAAAGTTAGAAACAATGTTCAGCAAATTCAGTTCAAAACAGTACAGTAAACAGTTAAACTGAACAGTAAGTTCAATTAAAAACAATGTTTAATAAATCCTTATTTACTTGCCATCTTAAAGGCAAACACCTAAGTCATAATGAGTAACAAATAAATGTCAGTCTATGTCCTACCAGTTAAGGAACCAAAGCACAAAAAGACTACTAGATGAAATGGGAATTCCCAAACAAGAATCTAAAGAGCATCACCAAGTTTTCCATATTACTGTCTGGCCTACTGGTTCCCAATGTGTTGGTCCTGGACTCGCAGGGGGTAAGAAGATGGTACGAGTGATCTGCAAATATTTATATATACTAAGCATTTTCATTTTGAGCTTTATTTAGCTAAAATGTGTTACTTTTACAATATATGTAGATGCTGTGATCAAAAAAATAAAAATTTAAAGCCATTACAGAATCCAGTCTTTTTTGTCCCTTATTTTCTCAATCAACAGATAGTTATGTTACAATTACTACACTGTGTCTGTGAAATGTCTTTATGTAAAAACGATTAGATCACGGTACTCACAAAAGCTAGAACTACTTGAGTCCTCAACATTGCTTGAGTGCTCAAATAGTTGTTACTATTATTGCCTTAAGCACTGAGTATGTTTTTGGCTACTAAACTTCACCGTTATATGAAAAGAGAACTCTATTAAAATTATATCCCAGTCCATCATAATAGCATGGCAACGACCAGTTCTCCAAGACCATGCCAAAAAAGAACAAGCTTTAGCAGATCCTGCAAATGAATGAAAAAGTATTTATAAAGTGTTTACTATGTGCCAGGTACTGTCCTAAGCACTAGGGATAAAAATGAGAAAGAATCTTTTTCCTAAAGCAGCTTATATTCTAAAAAGTGAAGACAACACATACTGAACTGAGGTAGCTAAGAAGGGAGTTTTTGTTCCAGGGAGTCATAGGAAAGATGAGTTGATGGAATACAGAGGGCAATTAATAACCACACCCTTTCCAGAAGTGAAAGTACTGTTCCCAGAGCAATCCATGGATGAGGACAATATATGCATGCCCAGCAGCAGCAGCTAAATAGTCTAGGTGAACAACTGAATGGGGTGTGAATGTGAAACAAAAATGTAAAGTCTTTGTATCACGAACTCTGAGATGAACTCCAGCATCAGAATACCAACTTCACTAAACTCAGAAAAATTTAGCAGAGGGGTGGACCACTTAGATCAGGATGAATTTTTTGGGTCATAACAACGAAGAAACTTTCTAGTCAGTTGGAGATGGAGCTGTGATCTCTAATCAGAATTTGAAAAAATAATGACACTGAACATAAAACAACATATTTTATTTCTTGGATTGAGTTTAATTTGAAAAATATCACTCTACAATATTAATTATCCTTCAAAGAAGACTAAATATATTACAATTTCCTATGTGAAAATGCATTTCAGATGGATAGATTATTTCATGCTTATGATGTGTTAGTCATTGTGATAAGTGCTGGGGATACAAATACAAGATAGTCTGTGTCCTCACTCAGCCTTCATTCTAATGGTTGAAAAACAATACACAGAAGGGAGAAAAAGGTATAGTCACTTCAGTATGGGGTGGAGATACCCAGGAAATTAAGAAAAAGTATAGTGTCTCTGAGATGCTCACATGGAAATACCAAGCTAATATTCATTATAGGGGCTCAGGTGGCACTATCATATTTGGCAGCTTGTGAGTTTAAGAACGAGTTAATCCATTATACATCCAAATCTATCAACAATGTTACAATAGGGTTTTATCATACTTAGTAAAGACAGTTTTATATTAATTCACTCAAGACTAAAATCAGATAAAAAACATACTGACAGTCAATGTCAAATCCCAGGCTCACAAACATCCAAACAAATTCATTACATATACATATACATTAGTGCTCGTCGAGGCCTTTTGTTTTCCACTGTATTTCTATGAATACAGTAGGGTTATGCTGAGTTATCTGTACTATCATTCAAATTCCTAGTGGAAAAAAACCCCACACATCTCAACAAAATTCTTAAGAGTTCTAAGGTCTTTTCCTTCATACTCTGTATGCTAATAGGAATATGAAATTAATTCCAGAAAAAGGTACATTACATTATCTAACTTTAAAAGTTAATTAGCAAATATAAGATTTATAATTAATAATTATAAAATTATTCTATGCTAGGAACTGTATCGGGAATAGATTTCAAACAATCCCTCCTATTACTTATTCTACTGGAGAAGTTTTTAATATAAGTATATACAGAAAAAAAACATAAAAGACAGTATGTAAAAAGTAGTTTGAGAGGGAAGGCATTAGCAGTTGTGAGAGGGAGTGTATTGTTAATGTATTCTTGTGTAATAGAAGATCTTTCCCATTCATTAATAGGCCCATGTGACCTGCTTGAGTCATGTAAGTCTGTGGTACGAAGAGCTTGCTGAATGGATGGAGCAGGAGTAGAGCTGAGAGGAAGTTAGTCACAGCAGCTAGAGCTGAAGGAGACAGGAAGAAGACAGCAAGCTGTGAGTGTTCATTCCCCAGCAGGGGGAAGGCTTGGGGATGGTGCATTGTTATTGTGTATCGATTTCTTTCTTGCTATGATGAATTTGGCTTTCTGGTGTTGGAAGTCAGCTTTTTGGTGTTTAAATAAATGTTTTGTTTCTGTCTTCCATGTGGAGAGTCTGTTATATTTTGTGATTCAGAATTACGCCAGCATATTCATACCTGCCATAGGCTCTGTGAATATCATATTGGGGCTACAGAGGGGCATCAGGAAAGGTTTCATGTAACAGGTGGTACTTGAGCTGTGTATTAAAGGAAAATATAAAGGAAGAGAGAAACAACTATTGGGTGCACAGGTGAGGAGAGTGCATTGCAAGTATGTGGGATGGCACGGAGTGGAGAAAGAGAATTAGGTGAGGATGATCACAGAGTGTGGGAGAGGGAGTAATATTCAATAAGGCTGGAAAGATGGGTTGGGACTAAAAAATGAGCCTTTTAAGAGCCTTTAAAATTAAACAAAAGAAGTTTATATTTTATCCTAAATGCAACAGAAGACCAAGGAAAATGAGTTTGGCAGTAGATAGTGACTGAAATGGAGAAAAGATTTGAGGCAGGGAGATCAGTAAGGAAGCAATTACAATAATCTAGAGAGCCTCAATTAAGGTGGTAGCTACGTGAGTAGAGAGAAGGAGCTGGACACAAGAGATGTTTTGAATGTAGAAATAGCAATATTTGACCACTAAATGATGGTATGTAAGGTGAGGGAGAGTGAGGTCATTTGAGAAAAATCCTGAGGTTATGAAATGAGGATCCTGGACTTAGGTTGGTACCTTAGGTCTGAAAGGGGAAAAGATAGTGATTTCGGCTGTGGGACAAGCACTGTTTCAGATGTCCGATGATTCCAGACTGAAGTTCAGGGGAGAAACTGGACCTGGACAGATCTGGGAGTCACTTACTTTGAGATGACAGTTAAATCTCTGGGAAGGTAGTGAGGGAATCTATGCGAAAAGGGAGAAAGAGAAGGATTTGAGGCATGGGAAACGGCCAGTACAAAGGCTGATGGGACCAAAGCAGTTTTTGTTGTTTAATTGTATCTAACTCTTCTGATACTAGAGTGGCTTGCTACATCCTTCTCCAGCTTATTTTACAGATGAAGAGCTGAGGCAAATAGGGTTAAGGGACGTGCCTAAGGTCACACCGCTAGTAAGTATCTGAGGCCGGATTTGCTCTATATACTATGCTACCTAGCTGTCCACTCAAAGCAGTAGATTCTGAAGAAAATCCCGGAAAGTGATTCTCCTACGGTCTAAAGAAACTGCTAAATGCCTGAATTTCTAGAATACTTAAGTTAGATGTTGGATTTAGTTGACATGTTGGCTAGTTCACCAAATTTTTTTACTCTGTGCATAGTAGTCTTAAAACATATTGAATTATATTGATCACAAGTTCATGCCACACTGACCAATCTCAGTTTTATATACAAGGTAATTATTAAACAGTACCAATTGCTAATATTAACATTTAAGATTTTAAACAAAAAGTCTGTGGAAAATTTGGCCTTGAAAACTGAAACTTGTTCTTCACTATAAATTAAATATTCATGTTTAATATATTCTCACCATTTTCTGTGAGCTAGATTTCAGTTGAGAAAATCACTATCCTTTCAGGTATCCAGATTTACCTTTTCAGAAGAATTGCTTCTTCCTCAAACTATTTTGTATTGACATATTTGTGTACATGCTTTGTTTCTATTCTCATGTAAATTCCCTAAGGGGAAAAAACTTTTTCATCTTTTTTCCTTTGTATTCCCCAAAGCTGGCAGAGTCTTGCAGGCAGAAAATGCTAAATGTTTACTGAAGTGAACTGCTACCCTTTCAAGTTTATCCAGGTTCACCTTTTCCAGAAAGCTTACCAAGATTTGTCTCAGTTCTCTCATTTGTAAGTAAAGGGGGCTGAACTAGATGATTAGATGACCTGTGGTCCCTTCCAGCTTTAAGAGCTATGATCTTAAGTTTTGTTTGTCTAACCAAAGAGTTAGGCTTCAGCACTGCAGAAGCTACAAATTTTTTTTTAAACAATTCCAAATGGTTACTTATATAAAGACCCATCTCTTGAATTATTATAGCCTCTAAAGAATAAAAATCCTTAGTTAACTCAATAAAGAGCAATGGAGAAACACATTGTTAGCTCCCGTAGACTGTAGTATATTTCCAATAACCTGAATACAAGAAAAAATGTTATAAAAATCATTGAGGAAATATAAGATTATAAAATGTGATGGATTGGCCATGTGTCAAAAATAAAGTTGAGTCAACAAGAAACAGAATCATAGATTTAAAGAAAGGCCCCAAACCCCTTTTATTTACAGATCAGAAGACAGAAACCCAGAGAAAGGAATGAAATCTGTTTCAAGGTCAGACAGATTGTAAAGCCCACAATGTCTGGTACCTGAGATGTATTGTCACATGAAATATGTAAGAAGAGCTAGAAAAAGGCCTCCAGAATGTTGGGTGGATAAGACCTTGCCACAAATGCACAAAGAAAAGTATCTCTTTCTGTGTAGAGCCTGACAGTATGAGCTAAAAATGTTTTAATTTTGTCCACTACTTTTGTTCTACCAGTACTTTTTTCCTGCTTTCTCTCATTGTTCTTTTCAAACAAAACACATTTCTCTTAAAAAAACAACAACACAATTCTTAAGTGTATTTCTTTGTGTTTATTAGAAGAAAGTTTTCTTCAGGACAAGAATGACAGCTTTTAAAATACTGTATGTTATATATCACCTTCAGGCACCTGTTTAATATAAAACAACAATTTTATTGGCAAAGTAGCCCATTTTGCATGCTCATTTTTAGTTTAACAGTTCATAAAGTATTTACTCTTAATTTAGCATCTAGTAGAAAAACATGAAATGAAATCATAATGAATATCACCAAGGATTTGGGAGTCAGAGAACCTGGCTTCAAGTTTTGGCTAACTGAAGACTCCAGTTACAGTCAATATTTCCTTAACTAATAGAGTCATGAGGAAATGAAGTCTAAGAACTTCTAGCGTAGCTTCTGTAGCCCTGTTCCCAGTCAGAGAACTTTTGATTCCTGTTCCTATCATGTGGTGCCAAGAGGCTTCCCAGAACTATCGGGGATATAAGAGTATGTTACTGTTGTGATTGATGGCGCGACAACATGTTTTTCAGTCCTTTTGTAGCAGTTATAAGACCCATACTAGGACCCTGTTATCATCATGCACAGAAGAGATTTGCTACTTGAAGGAATGAAGACTTATACCATGCTTCCCATAACTGGAGTAAGTTTCAAGAAAAAATGTATCACTTTTATGACAAACTGTGCAAAGGTGCTAAAGCATTATGCAAAACTGAATCCAAATAATCAAAAGGATGCTAGGATTCTTAATTTAACCTTTATTAGCCACCCTTTATTATTCCCAAAAGATGTGTTCAGGTTGTCATGAAAAAAGTATCAGTAAGCTTAAAAAGCTTTACTCATGTTCATGAAGAAAGAGATAAGCTAAAGGAGAATGATAAAGAGGAACCAAATCCGGTAACTCAGGCACTCTCTCAAACAGCTGTTTCCAGCTCCTTTAAACCAGTCACAGAATCATAAACCACCAGGGCACTTTTACTGTCAGAAGAAAGGGCATATGACTGCAGAGAACAGAAAAAGGAAGCTTTTAAACTTGAACTAAAATACTTGACTTGCCCTTGCAGACCTCAAGAAAGTATTGTCCCAGCCTTGGGACTTCCAGAGTGTAGTAAGCACTTTTCTCTCTTGGGCCGGCTCCTAGCCCATGTTATATTATTCTGAGGAGCTTGCTGGCAAGTGGATGTTTTAGCCAGCACTCCACCCTGCCTGCAGGCTGTGGCTACCACAGCCTCTTCAGTAGAAAAAGCAACTGATCTGGTATTTAGGATCTCCACTTGTAGTACAGTGGCTCATGAGGTTAAGGATCTTTTGTTGAGACATCAAACTCAAGTCTTTTTAGATTAGAGACTTGTTAGGTATAAAGTGACTTAACCAAGAAAAGAAAATGTAACTTTGAAGGGGTACTCCGTTAATAATCTAGGCATTTTACTCCTTGACATTCTACCTTCGAGAGATTGTTCCTCTGTTGTGGATATAGCTGAAAAGACTGTGATGACATTTCAGATACTCCACTTTCATGAGGGATGGCATTAGGTATACAGGTGATGCTGATGGGGTGCCTGGGCCCCAATTCTAAAATCACATTTCTCTTTAAAAATCACATTTCGCCCTTGAAGAAAGACAAGTCAGCTCCTAGTATAGCAGAAAGAATTGTGAAATTGATTGATAATAATTCTATTTTGTTAAGGTTAACATTTATTTCCCTTTGCTCAGTTTTACTCAGTTCACTTGGGTCACAATTCTTTTATCCTGTAACTAATAACACATCCACCTTTGAATCATAATTTATATCTCTACCTTTTGTAACTTTACCTCCAATGCTTGCTTAATCTAAAGGTCAAGTTGATTAAATCAAAGCTGCTGCAGTCTAATCCTATCACTTGAGGACCACTACCAACTCCATGGAACTAATCTCATTTCCAAAAGATACTGTAATGGGGAGACACTTATCCTATTTCCTCAATGAAAAGTTTACCAGTCAGGATTGTTTTACCTTTCCCTTTTGACCCAAATCATGTCTTGTTTGTAATTGAGGGTTTCAGATAGGAGGGCACCTTGAGAGCAAGAACAATTTTTTGTCTGTTCCTCCCTCCTTTTTTTTTTTTTTTAATTATCTCTAGCATTTAGTAGGGGCAACTAGATGGTTCATAGATAAAACACTGGTCCTGATGATGTGCTCGGGCCCCAATTCTAAAATCACATTTCTCTTTAAAAATCACATTTCTCCCTAGCCTCAAAACACTATACCAGGCAGTTTCTCCCCAGCACAAGGACACAGCCTGCCCCAGCAACAACTGTTATCTATCTCTCTTCCTGATACAGCAGTCAATTGCACCTATAGAACTTTTTAGTCTGAACCAACTGTATACTGGCTGAACTGGCTGTCCACTGGGTCATAATGACATTTATTACTCACTGACCAATCATATATATCCTGGACTTAGACATACATATACTCCCTTACATTTATCTTGTCTAAGAAGATATTGATGAGAGCAACCTGGTATTTCTGAGTCAGCCCTGATGGTTTAGTGACTTAGTGAGTTTCAGGTCTAAAATCACACCTCCATGTAGCCCATGAGCAGTTGATAAGGAAAAGTGCATGTTCCTTTAAGAACTTAAACACTCCTTAACTACTCTCTAATCCTGCCCTGAGTCATCTAGTTAACACACTTGACATACTTGGCCTATGTGATACTATAGAACAACCTATAAAAACTTTATTTGTACCCTCTAAGGTTGCAAATTCCCTAAGAACACTTGCCCACTGAAAAGTGTAATAAATCTTTACCTTGACCTCAACAATGCTTGAGTCCCTGAATTCTTCTCCAGATGTCCCATCCAGGGAATTCTAGTCTTCAAGTTCTTGTTACCTTCCCCACTTCCAGTCCTCATCAGTGCCATAGTCTCTTACAAAGACACTGTCTGGGCTGCTTCTTTGCCCAAGTGTGCCACCTTGCTAAAGGACAAAGTGCAACCATTTATGCTAACTACCACTATGTTTTAGGAGTCTGCCATGCTGTTGGGATGATCTGGTTACAAAAGCATTTTATGATGGCAAGGCCATTGCTGATTACAGGGAACTGCCCTGCAACTTCTAAACTTACTCACCATAGTTCATTACCTTACCCACACCACTAACACCTACCCTGTTTCAAGGTGAAGTAGCCGGGCTGATTGTTGCTTTAGAAAGTCCTAATACATGTGTTTCACCTTTCTTCTTCACCTAATGACCTTTCTCTCACCTACAATGATGCTGAAGTCAAAAAGCATTACATTACATTACAAAACATTACAAGGCAAAACAGGTCTCTGGACAACTGTGGAAGGTAAGCCACTCTTTCCTCAGAGCTTCTATTCACTACATGTATCTTTCTGTTCATGGGAGGGGGACACTTGGGCACAAAGGCAAGAGTAAATACATAAGAAGATATGGGTTGCCCCAACCATCACCAATGTTGCAGCTCAAATCTGCATTGCTTGTCCAACTTGTCAAGCATTCAACCAACATGCTTTCTGAGTCATTGCTTTTGATGGCTGCCCTCTAACTTATGCCCTATTTGAGTATTTACAAATTGATTTTTTTGTTTGCCTGAACAATTTTTTTATATTGGCCGTTATAATGTCTGTCTTGTTACTGTTGATTAACTTGGTAGATCAAGGCTTTCCCAGGTTCTAAAGCCACAGAAACATCTGTTGCTAAGATCCTTCTAAAGGAAATTGTACTTAGGTTTAGTTCTCCTACATGCATTGACTCTGATGGGGAACTCATTTTACTGAAACCACACTTTCTCAGATTTACTTATATCATGGGATATCTCCCAAGTTTGATACCCCCATCACCCTCATAGTTTTTAGCAAGGTAAGCAAATGAACAAGGAATTTAAAACTCTTGTTGGCAAGTTATGCTCTGACAGCCACCTGAAGTAGGCAGAAGTACTTTCCCTTGTTTGCTTCCATCTGTGGAGCAGACCAAGATATTTTTCCTTACGAAACGCTATTCAGTCATTCTCCCCTTAGAGTAAAACCTTGCCCACTTGTTAGGAGGAGACATGTCAGCTTCCTCTTACATCCAGGAGCTGCAATGCAGACTGAAAGAACTCCATGAAGCAGGAGCTATGGTACAGACCTGTCCTTTGGACTTGTCATTATACAATGTTCTTGTCACAAAATCTACATCAAGAATTTCTAGTGAATCGGCAGGGCTCAACCTGCTTGGGAAGGTCTGTTCCGGGTGCTGCTGACCACTCCAACTGCCATCAAGGCTGGAGAAAAGGATTCTTGGAATCATTCTTGGAATCACATAAAACTGGCATTAAATTCTAATACATAATGAGCTTGTCTTTTGACACTGATGATACTGATCATTTAAATTTTAGCTGATGAGGACTTAAAGGAACTTGGACCTACTTCCTTTTTTGAACCAATGCAAATGCAAGACTTTGATAGTGGTAAAGTTTATCACTGTAAGTATAATCAACGTATACTGTGGTTTTGCTGTGTCATTTTAATTTTAGCCTCACTGCCTACAGTCTTCTCCTTCCCTGCTTCCTCCTCTTATGATGACTGGGAAATGAATAATGCTGTCATTAGACTTCATGGTCAGGTACAACAAACCTGCACCAAGCCAGAACCACTGTGCCACATGGATGCTGGGTCTGTCATCGGCTCCATCAGAGCAATGTCACCTAGGTGCCTATTCCTGTCCAGGCAAATGAAACTATGCCACGAATTGCAAATGAAGAGAAGGGTTATGGATTACCTAATGACCCATTCCTATGTTTTGTTTTTTCTATCTGTGAAATTTACTAGAAATGATTGGAATCTAACTGGTTACAACCAGTATCAATGACATTTCAACATCTTAAGAATTTATGAATCTCACTGAAGTTTTAACACTTTATCTACAGTGACTTTAAAGTACAAAGACTTCCCCACTCCCACAAGCTCAATTTCTGCTCACCTTTGAACTATGGGTTACAAAGAATAAGAATCTAGCAACTATTATATATAATGGGAGATGACATAAATGTAACCTCATCCTCCCAATCTCTGTAACAACTTTCACCTGTACTAAGACTCATCTCTCTAGGTTCAATGACAGTCAATCCCAAAACATAATTTTGCAACTGTTACTGCTTCTTCACCACCATACCCAGAATATACATGGGGCCTGGTAACCACAGGGCAATTTTTCATCTGCAATGCTTCAGCTTATACCTCTCTTCCCCCATAGTGGTATGGTACATAGCCATCTACGGGGCTCCACCAATATCAATTTATAATCATGCTAGGCCTAATAGGGGGAGAAAAGAAAAACTGCTAAGATTTTGTTAACCTTGTGACATGCACATAAAAAGAGATCTAGGCCAAATTCTGTAGTTTTTCCACTGCAGGAGATAGATTCTTTTGGGCTATTGTGCCCAGTTTTGTGATAATGGCAGGAATAGATTCAATTAGGAACATTTCTCCTGAGGTTGAAAAACTAGTTCAAGACCCACTCCAAGCCATCTCTCAAACATCCAGTGCTATAGAGGTTAATATTCTTTTTTTTTTTCTGCAAGGCAATCAGGGTTAAGAGACTTGCCCAGGTTCATACAGCTAAAGTATCTGAAGCCAGATTTGAACTCAGGTCCTCCCAATGCATCACTTAGCTGCCCCTTGTAATAGTAATTTAAATGGGGAGATCTTTCATATTCATTAATAGGTCCATATGGCTTGCCTGGGTCACAAGGAAGCCTGAGTCACATGGAGCCTGTGCTGGGAGGAGTTTGCTGAATGGGTGGAACAGGAAGAAGCCGGAGCTAGAGCAGAGCTAAGAGGAAGTTGGTGAGAGAGCAGTCTGAACTGAAGGATGCAGGCAAGCCCCGGGCTGGCTGTGTGAAAAGGGTATTTTGTTTAAGGGAGCCTGTTTACGATTTAAGGGAGCTAGTTTTTGGGAAGCCTAACAGAGGGAAGGCTTAAGGCTGGTGTTATCCTCTGCATTGTTATTGTATATAAATTTTTGTTTCTGTGTTGGATTTAGCTTTCTGGTATCTGAATGTTTTGGTTTTGTTTTCCATGTGGAGAGTCTGTTGTATTTCACCATTCAGAATTGCACCAGCATATTCATGGCCACTGCTGTAGGCTCTGTGAATATTGCACTGGTCCTACATCCCAATAGAGGTTAAAGGCAGTCCTGCAGAACCACTTAGCCTTGGACATTTGGCTTCAGGGCTTCCTCTGGAGGAGCCAGGGCTCTCAATCAATCCTGTTGTTCTTACATTACTAAGTTAGGGGAAACTTATGAACATCCATGAACTTCAAGGTATTATGAATGACACCCACCAAGTTGTGACAGAATCCTTTGGATCACTTAGTAAATTTCTGGTTTTTATCAATATTTTACTGGCTAAGAGGAGGAGGCATACAAACTACTCTAGTTAAATATGCTCTTCTAGCCGTAGACCTCACCATTACCTTTTCTCTTTGTATTAACTGTTTTATTACATGCAGTACTAGTATTTTCTCAAAACTGATTCCTACAGATCCATGGTACTGACCAAGAAGTAGCTTTGCAAGGATGAATTAAGCCTTTTATTTTTATTTATTTTTTTATAAATTTATTTAACTTTTTACATTCATTTTCACAAGATTTTGGGTTCCAAAATTTTCTCCCCATTTGT
>CM053771.1:309151012-309180904 GCA_028658325.1 Potorous gilbertii | reverse complement strand
AAAGAGAGAATAGAATCAATGGGAAGCAAGATAGGAGGGAGGGAAATATAGTCTTACACAACATGACTATTATGGAAGTCATTTGCAAAACTACACAGATATGGCCTGTATTGAATTGCCTGCCTTCCCAAAGGAAATGGGTGGGGAGGGAGGGATGGAGAGAAGTTGGAACTCAAAGTTTTATGAACAATTGTTGAGTATTTTCTTGCAACTAGAAAATAAGAAATACGGGTAATGAGGAATAGAAAGTTATCTGGCCCTACAGGGCAAAAGGGAAGATGGGGACAAGGGAAGGGAGGGATGATAGAAGAGAGGGAAGATTGGTGATAGGGGCAATTAGAATGTTCAGTGTATTGGGGTGGGGGAGGGGACAAATGGGGAGAAAATTTGGAACCCAAAATTTTTTGAAAATGAAAATGAATGTGAAAATGAATTTATTTTAAATTTCAAAAAAATAAAATACCCAAATAAATACCAAATTAGAAATACTGAAAACCAAAGGGGATAGTAACAAGATTAAAATTAAGAAAACTATTGAATTAATAAATATAACCAATATCTGGTTTTATGAAAAAACTAATAAAATTGACAAACCTTTGGTCAATTTGATTTAAAAAAAAAAGAAAATCAAATTACTAATAGGAAAAATGAAGGGGGTGAACTCACCTCCAATGAGGAGAAAATTAAAACAGTAATTAGAAATTACTTTGCCCAGCTTTATGCCCACAAATTCGATAATCTAAGTAAGATGTATGAGTATTTTAAAAAATATAAATTGCTCAGATTTACAGAAGAGGAAGTGGAATACTTGAACAACCCCATCTCAGAAAAAGAAATTGAACTCCCTAGGAAAAAATCTCCAGGGCCAGATGGATTTACAAGTGAATTCTATCAAACATTTAAAGAACAGTTAATTCCAATACTATATAGACTATTTTTGAAAATTGGGGAAGAAGGAGTTTTCCCAAAATCTTTCTATGACACAAATATGGTTTTGATACCTGAACCAGGAAGAGACAAAACAGAGAAAGAAAATTATAGACCAATTACTCTAATGAATATAGATACAAAATTTTTAAATAAGATTTTAGGAAAACAAATACAGTATCTTATCATGACAACAATACATTATGATCAGGTAGGGTTCATACCAAGAATGCAGGGCTGGTTCAATATTAGGAAAACTATTAGCCTTACCAATTATATCAACAACAAAACTAACAAAAACCACATGATTATCTCAATAGATGCAGAAAAAGCTTTTTAAAAAATACAGCATCCATTCCTATTAAAAACACTGGAGAACATAGGAATAAAGGGAACTTTCCATAAAATAATAAGCAGTATCTACCTAAAACCTTCAGCAAGCATTATAAGCAATGAAGATAAACTAGATGCATTTCCAATAAGATCAGGGGTGAAACAAGGATGTCCATTATTCAATATGGTACTAGAAATGTTAGCTGTAGCAATTAGACAAGATAAAGAAATTGAAGGAATAAGCATAGGCAAAGAAGAAACTAAGCACTCTTTGCAGATGATATGATGATATACTTAGAGAATCCCAGAGATTCAAGTAAAAACCACTTGAAATAATAAACAATTTTGGCAAAGTTGCAAGTTACAAAATAAACCCACACAAATCTTCTGCATTCCTATATATTAGCAACAAAATCCAACAGCAAGAGATAGAAAGAAAACTCCCATTTAAAGCTAGGGTAGACACTATAAAATATTTGGGAGTTTACCTGCCAAAACAAATACAGGGACTATATGAACACAATTACAAGACACCTTTTGCACAAATAAAGTAGGATGTAAGTAAATGGAAAAACATCAGTTGCTCATGAGTAGGCTGAGCTAATATGATAAAAATTACAATTCTACCTAAATGAATTTACTTATTTAGTGACATACCAATTAAATTATCAGATAATTATCTTCTAGAGCTGGATAATATAATATCAAAATTCATCTGGAAGAACAAAAGGTCCAGAATATCAAAGGGACTAAAGAAAAGAAATGCTATGGAAGATGGCCTAGCACTATCAGATCTCAAATTGTATTATAAAGCAGCAAATACCAAAACCACCTGCTACTGGCTAAGAAACAGAAAGGTAGACAAGTGGAACTTGTCTTGGCACTCAAGACACAGTAGGCAAGGATTTTAGCAACCTCCTGTTTGATAAACCCAAGGACTCCAGCTTCTGGGATAAGAACTCACTGTTTGACAAAAATTGCAGGGAAAGGAGGAAAGTAGGCATAGACTCATGCCTGACTCCGTACACAAGAATAAAGTCCAAATACACAATCTAGGTATAAAGATTGATACCATAGACAAACTGGAGGAGCAAGGAATAGTGTATTTATCAGATTTAGGGAGAAGGCAAGAATTTTTGACTAAAGAAGAGATAGAAAGCATTATGAAATGCAAGATGGATAATTTTGATTACATTAAACTGAAAAGTTTTTGCCCAACCAAACCCAATGCAAGCAAAATTCAGAGGGATGTAGTAAATTGGCAAAGAATTTTTACAGCTAATCTCGGGGCAAAGGCCTCGTTTCTAGAATATATAGAGAACTGAGTCAAATGTACAACAATTCAAGTCATTCCCCAATTGATAAATGGTCAAAGGGTATGAACAGGCAATTTTCAGAGGAAGAAATTAAAGATATCTATAATCATATGAAAAAATGCTCTAAATCACTTTTGATTAGAGAGATGCAAATCAAAACAACTCTGAGGTATCACATCACACCTATTAGATTGGCAAACATGACAGAACAGGAAAATGATAAATATTGGCAAGGATGTGGGAAAGTTGGAACACTAATTCATTGTTGGTGGAGCTATGAGCTCATCCAACCATTCCAGAAAGCAGTTTGGAAATATGCCCACAGGGCTATAAAAATGTGCATACCCTTTGACCCAGCAATACTGCTTCTAGGACTGCATCCCCAAGAGATCATAAAAATGGGAAAGGGTCCCACATGTACAAAAATATTTATAGCAGCATTCTTTCTAGTTGCCAAAAACTGGAAGTCAAGGGGATGCCCATCAATTGGAGAATGGCTGAATAAATTATGGTGTATGAATGTAATGGAATACTATTGCTCCATAAGAAATGATGAACAAGAAGACTTCAGGGAGGCCTGGAAAGACTTACATGATCTGATGTTGAGCGAAAGGAGCAGAACCAGGAGAACTTTGTGCACAGCAACGACCACAGTGTGCGAGAGTTTTTTCTGATAGACATAGAACTTTGTAACAATGCAAGCACTTAAAAAAAAAATTCTCAGTGGTCTTCTAAGGCAAAATGCCTTCCACACTCAGAGAAAGAAATGGAATTCATTCGCAGAATGTAGCAGATCATTTGTGTGTGTGTGTGTGTGCATGTGTGTATTATGTTTTGATTTGTTATATGATTTCTTCCATTTTTTTTTAGTTCATCTACACAGCATGACTGTAGTGAAAATGTATTCAATAGGAAAGTATGCGTAGATCCTATATAGAATTGCATGCTGTCTTAGGGAGGAGGAGAGTGGTGGGGAGTAGCTAGGGGGGAACAATCTAAGTTTTATGGTAGTATTGTATAACATTAAAAATAAAAATAAATTACTAAAAAATAAATAAATAATTAAAAGGACAATATTTAGATGTCATTAATAACATTAAATAAAATTCTACTAAATAGAATTCATCATTATCTGGAAATTCACCGCAAAGATGGTGTGTTATCTTTCATCAGCATCAAACCCTACAAAAATTATGAAACCATTAAGTTACTTTTCTTTCTTTTTTTTAGGATTCTTCATATTCATCTTCTACTGTGTCGCAAAGGAAAATGTCCAGAAACAGTGGAGACGATACCTTTGTTGTGGGAGATACAGGCTAGCTGAAAATTCTGGTAAAAATGCACAATATATTATTATTACTACACTTAAATGGTATTTCTTCTTCATTTAAGTTTGCAGAATATCTACAGGAGGACTGATAGTGATTATATAGTAAGACTTGAATGTAGAAAACAATGTTTCCCAAAAAACTAGTATATCTACAAAAATGATAAATGAAACCTGCTCCAATTCAAAGAAAGTCTACTCAAAGATTTTTAAAGTATAAATTTCATATATATATATTTCATATATAAATTTCATATATATATTAACTATATATATATATATATATATATATATATAGTTAATAGTTCAATGGTCTAGTAGCCTAATAGTCCATTTTATTGTATTCATTAAAAGTCCAATGTCTACTTGGAAACATTCAGTGGAATGCTCAAGAGACCTTTGCTGTTTAAAATTCTTATTAATGAATAGGATAAATACATAGATGACATTCTTATTAGATTCGCAGGTGACAGTGCTTAATAAGGCTGCTAACAGTCAAAATTCAAAAAAGATCTTGGCAGGAAAAACTACTGGACTAAATTTGAAAATATGAAATTTAATAGAGGTCTTTTAACATGATCACATATTTTAAGCTGCAAGGGACCTTGAAGGTCATGTAGCCCAGACTTCTGTCTTCACAGATGAAAACAATTGAGTAAAGCCTTACACTTGGGTTCAAAAATTCAATTTCAGAAGTGTCTCTGGTGGAATGTTGAAAAGGCACTTTGCTTGGAAAAGATCTGGGGGTTTGGGTGTACCTCAGACTCAGTGTGAGTCAACAATTATAGAGCAGCCACAAAGCAAATGCAATTAGTCTGCAGTAAGAAAAGTAAAGTACCTAGGAATAAGGAGGTAATTATTTTGCTATGCTACAGATCTTGCCGAAACTGTCATGTTCATCTCTTGGTACAACATTTTAAGACAGACATTAACAAGGGGTTTTTTTCGATACTTTCATTGACAAGATCTAGAAACAGACAATGTTTCTGCCCCTCCCTAAGAGTCTAGAGGTCAAGGACAATGAAATTTCAAATGTTTATTGGAGATGGACTTCAGTAAGCATAATCCGATTGAGGAAAAATCTCATCTAGATCAAAAATTCCAGAAATCCATCTATTTAGAGGAGATAAGAAAAATAGTTTGGGATGAAAAATAGGATGATAATGATTTTGTGTGAAAGTGCTTGAAGGACTAAAAGCGCCCTGACCTGAATGTCAAATAAAAAGGAAGCTACCTCTCACAGTGGATAGAGAGTTGTCCCTGGAGTCAGGAAGACCTGGATTCAAGTTCATTTGTTGCCATAATGGCCTTGGGAGAATACCAGCCTCTCAGTCAGACATTACCAAATTAAAGACATCCAGAGGCGGGCAAAAGGCATCAAGGTAATACTCTATGAAGATTAATTGAAGTAACTGGAATCATTTTGCCTGGAGAAGACTTAAGAGAGATAAGATAGCTGTCTTCAATTATTTAAAAGGTTGTTATATGAAGAGGGACAACTAGAATCATCCTATCTGGTGAGTGTGCAGGACTGGGAACAAAGCATAGAGCCTGAGAAGAGGCAAATTAAGGAGACACTTCCTAACAATTAGAGCTGTCCTAAAGGGCAATGGTTTGACTCAGAAGTGGGTTTTTTCTCATTGGAAGCCTTTAAGAAAATCCAGATGACCATTTGTTGAGAGTATTGCGAATTCTTACTCAGGTATGGGTTAGAATTGTTGGTCATTGAGACACCTACCAAATTTGAAATGTTTTGAGTCTACGAAATAGAGTTCAAAAACGATTGTTATTTTTATATCCTATTAGACTACTGAGATTTTTCGTGAAAGACTATTTTAACTTGATTGTTTTCCAACACTAAAGTTAAAGAAATTAAGCTTAAAAAATTAACTTCATTGTTCTAAATTGGGGAGGTTCCAATCTGAAGATGAGCAAACCAATTTCTATATACAGTTCTTAACATATTTTGAATTATTTTAATTTGTCTTTTTTTCTTTTGGACATATAACAAGGATTTAGATCTCCCTCTTACTGCTCATGATTTGGAGCAAGTAATTTCAACTTTGGGGCCTCTCTATCTTAATTACCAAAATGGAAGTAATGATATTTTTGTAAGGAAATTGCTTTGTAAACTTTAATGTGTTATGCAAGTATAAGCTAACAATAATCATCTGTAAAATGAGGAGTTCCATGATCTCTAAGGTCACTTCCAACTGTACGATCCTATAATCCTATGTATTAGTTTTTCTAGTACCTGGCTCAGATGTCTTTTGAAAGAGAAAATTAAGAAATGGGAAATAACAAGAAAAACCTATTTTGAGGCATTTTCCATAAATATTATAGTTTTGTGATTTCTAATGAGATCCAGGAGTCTGTACCCAAGAAAAGGCTGGAATGTAGCACAAACAGTCCAGTCAAGCTCAGTGTCTAAATAGTTATGGCTGATCATCACATGGTCATTTCAGCCATAGTAGTGCTTTGCATCCATCATCATGGTAACCAAATTGACCAATCAGGTCAAAGACATCATGATTAGGTTCATCAGTCAGGACTGAAAATGGAATCAGTAACTTTTGGTTTACTTGTTGAACAGTAAGGTCTCGAAATATGTAATTCCTTTGTAAGCTCTTAAAGTGTGATCGTAGTTTCTAGATTTCATTATCTCCCATAGACCTGTCTCTTGCATTTTTGCTTCAACAAACTGCACTATTTTCTGTAATGCTTATTCTGCTATAGACTGGAGTAGAACTGCTACTAATGGTTTAAAGAAGCAGATTGTAAACCAAGGAGTGTCCAGTTCTTCAAATTCCTTACAATCAAACAGTAACTCCACTAATTCTACCACCCTGCTAGTGAATAACGATTGCTCAGTACACGCAAATGGGAATGGTATGTATATCTCCATCAAGTATTTCTTGATCTATTTTTTATGTATTTTTAAAAGTAGATCTCTCCTCTTGTGACATCGTTTCTAATCCCAGAGCATAATTACACATGACTTCTTCATTAAGATGGTTGCCAATTAGAAAAGAGAAATAGTCATCCAATTTGATTCATGTTAGTGTACAGTGGAACTAATTTTCAAAAGAATATCCACTTCTCTTTTGAATTCTTACTAAATATAAAGCTTTAACATTGCAAAGTCTGAGCGAAGTATCATTTTTAAATTCCATTGACTGTGCTCCTTGAGAACCATATTGCAAAGCTCAAATAAACACACCAATTCCTGTGACACCTTAACTAGACACTTCCTCTATGCTTAAACCTTGCTCTTCTGTTACTTATTATATTTACTAATCCTTTCTTCTCATATTGATTCTTTTAATCAATTTTCAGTTGCATAATACTAAAATATGAAATATGACTTTCTATTTTATCAACAGGTGGGTAGATTTTAGTTGTAATTAATGCCCAGCAATTCTGAAACCTGTGTCAGAAATATCCACCTGGTTTTCCTTTATGAAAGTGGACTTATATAAGTCTTATCTTTAGTATCTTTATGTGTTTTGCTTCTTAATATCTCTATTATTATATCATAAATAATTGCAATTGTCTTTGGCTAGTAATTATTAGAATGACTTTTCTTCTCATGCTATTCATCACCCTTCATGACTTATTGAATACAGTTCAAGAGTGGTTAGCAGGTCTGTCCAAAAAACTTCAAGTCTCTCAAAGTCGCATATTCTGCTGGTGTTAACATAATGTACACAGATTCTGAAAAAATAAAAAACGGTTCAGAACCTACTCTAGCTCTTTTACAGCCTTATACTATTTTAGAATGAGAACTCTTTATCATTTCCTATGAATAACAGGGGCAAGATTAGTTTACAAGTACTGAACAGAATAAAAAAAAAATCAAGATCAGCTTAATCTGGGGTCACAAAAAGAAAAATTCAGTTCCAAAGAGAAGAGGAATCATAGGTGTGCAATGAATCACCAACAATGTAAGTAACAGGGCATGGTAAGAAGCACAACATTGAGCATCGTAGTGCTCACTTGTAGTCCCTGTTGACTACAGATGTAGTAGAGATGCTGAGGCTGGTGGATTGCTAGAATTCAGGAGTTCTGAGCCGCAACAAGACTAAAGATAATCAGATGTACACACAAGTCCAGCACCAAAATGTGAGACCTTGGAAGTGAAAGGCTACCAAGCTTGTCAAAGGAGGGGTAAACTAGCCCAGGTCAGCAAAGCTGAGCAGTAATTTCCATGCTCAATATTGAGATAAGGCCCATGAGTGATGGCTATAATTCCAGCCCAGGGGAAACATGGAAACTCAAGTCTCCAAAAAAAAAAGCAGAGGAATATCTAAGACTTTTGATCACAAGTCCATATCTCTTCAGGAAGAGATTGGATTAGTGAGAGGACTGGACTAAATGGATTGGATTTTCTGATCCATTCCATGACTAGAATCCCTTCCAGTTCTAAAATAATTCTAAAAAATTCACTGATCCCAATATAAAATATAACTGTGCCCTATAATTATTAAGGAGGAAGTTTCTCTGCAATGCACATGGTAGGAAGGAGTGAGATGTTCTCATTATTTAATAAATGGTTTCTCTTGCTATGATTTTCCTCCAGGAAATGCTTCCACAGAAAGGAATGGTGTCTCCTTCAGTGTCCAGAATGGTGATGTATGCCTGCAGGACTTCTCAGGAAAACAACATGTGTTTAATGATAAGGAAGATCCTTGTAACAGCAAGAGCCGAATCTCTCTCAGAAGGACTTCAAGGAGGGGGAGCCTCCATTTTGTTGAGCAAATGTGATTGAAAAAAATTCCCAGCGTGGTGCTGAGTGGTTGGGGAGTACCAGAGTCTTAATTTTTAACACAGTATGAGGACATAAGGCTGACTTATTTAGTGCTCCATGTCCTTGGGGAGAACAGATCCAGGATTGGCAAGGACTGGGGGTTGAAATAAACAAAAGAACTTCAAAATTCTGTTAGAGAAGATTCATCAGAAGCTACATTGGAGTTCACATATGTTTGCAGTTTGGGTCATCATTCTTTTCCAAGAAAGTTGTTTTTAACATTTTTAAAAATAATATTATAGTACTAAATAAATATTCTAAATAGTACGAATGTAAAATCCACAACTGATTACAACTTAGATGACTTTTATTTCCTTTGTTATCATAATATACAACATCTGTTAATTACAATTTTTGTGAGTTCAGTCTTTCTTGTTGTATATATGTTAAATGTCATAGACCATTAACATTTTCTTTCTACTTTAAAAACATATATATTTATTTCCTATAATGTAAATTTTCTTTTTCCTTTTGTATAGAACAATGATTATGTTATTTTGCTTCAAGTTGTAACTTAGGAAATGTTACCTGATCCAGTGAACTCCCAAATTCTGCTTTTTGTTAGCTTAGATATTATGCAGTATGAAATGCATCAGATTACATGGGCCAACATATAAAAACTGAAATGTGTAAATAGGCTTAGTTCTTGGTTCTGGTTGAGTCCTAAATTCTGAGACTTGATTCTTGTCCCTTTTTTCCAGTTTAAAAGTGTAGTTAGAAGAAGGAGATGAAGCATGATGCAGATCACATAACAGAACAATTCTAATCACTGAGCAGCCTCATTCACTGCCTGTAGGAGTTAACCTTGTAGGAGGCTTTCAAAAGAAAGAAGAGTAATATGACTTTTTATGGAAATGTATATAAGAAAAAGATTCCTAGTTACTGTTCTTTAGAAGCAAGGTAACTGCATGGTACATGGTTGACATTTAAGACTGTTAAACTCTGGTTTACTCTGAGCTATAATTAATAAATCCATATATGATTTATATAAATATTAGGGGGCCTGTCACATCTCAAAGACAGTTGTACAGTGACAAAGATAAGCATGAGATTGAGAAAGGAAGAATATCTCACAATATTGTATGTATTGGTCCTTTGTTGCTGAAAAAGACCATGCCATTGGAGAAATAATGACATGACTTGAACTTGACTTTGTTTCTTGAGTGAGGGAGGGCTGTGCAGGTCACCAGTCTCACTTCTTCTCCAGAGTCATCTGAATCCAGTGACCAGATATTCATCAGGATGACTGGAGATGACCCAGGTCGAGGCAATTGGGGTTAAGTGACTTGTTGAAGGTCACACAGCTAGTGAGTGTCAAGTGTCTGAGGTAAGATTTGGACTTAGGTCCTCCTGACTCCTGCACTGGTGCTCTATCCACTGCACTACCTAACTGCTCTTCCCATGATATTATCATTCTTATGAATATCAAACCTTGATTTTTACATATTAGATGGGTTTGCCTTTCCTTTCTACTTATAGTATCTTGACTATTTCCCTAAGTATGATCTTAATGGAAACTATATGACGTTTTTAGTTAGCATTACCCTCTTACCCCCATGGGATCTATTGTATAGATTCACATTACATGCAAAAGTAAATGTGGGACCACAGGACAAACGATGATAGTATGATGTATTTCTGTGAATGTTCTACTTGGTTAATTGCCTTTGTACTGTTTCTTTATATGATTTATTTAATTCTTTTGTATTTATATTTTAAAATATCAAAACTGGAAAAATAAATATCAAGTTCCTTTCATGAAGTTTTAATAACTTTCATACAGATAAAGTGTTTGCAGTTCATTTGTTTAAAATGAAAGTGTCACTTAAGTACAATAAATTAGCAGTAATTTAATAATAATAAATTAGCCTGAGTATAAAAAGTATTATATTTTCAGAGAATTCTGAATCACACTAGGTCATAGCAGTTCTTAACTTTTTTGTGAGTCATGGACCTTTTGTTATTCTGGTGAAATCTATAACCTTTTTTCAGTGTGTTTTTAAATACATAAAATAAAATAATGGGACTAGAAAGGAAACCAATTCTATTGAAATACAATTATCAAAATATATTTAAAAAGAAGTTCATGTTTCTTCTTTCAAAACTATGACTTAAGTGGAAATACGTTCTACATGAGAGTACATGAATAACCTATATAAAATTGCCTATCATTTTAGGAAGAGTGGAGGGAAGGAAAGGAAGGAGAAAAATTTGGAACTCAAAATCTTGTAAACATGAGTGCTGAAAATTGTCTTAATATAATTGGAAAAAAATGGATCCAAAGTTAAGAACTCCTACGTTTAGAAATACGAAGCAATGTGGATAAAATTCTGGCTAGTTTCTTATGATATCACCCCTTTGCATTCTACCCATTTTCAAGATTCAGTAACGCTATATGTTCCTGGTTTGACTGAGCCAAAACAGTGATTCATTTTCCTAAATAGTAGTTTTCAAACTGGGACTCTAGGGGGTATCCCCGAGGAATTGTAAGGGAATAGTGGAGAAAATCACTGAGATTTTCTAAACATTTTTAGTGATATTTTTAGGAAATTATGTGGATTATACAAATGTAACTAGACATTCTCTTCAAGTCTAGCGTTGCATTTATTCATTCATTTAATAATAAATTCAAAAACACATTAGCCAGAATCTACAAAGATAAATAAAACATGGACTTTCTCCTTTATTAAATGGAGTTTAAGAGGCAGATAATTAAAATACAAATAAGAAATACATATATGTAGACTAATTAGAATATATATTCTCACATACATTGAATATACATATAGACACAAAAACTTTTCCAAATCATCAGCTACAAAGTAATAGTCAGCATTTATTTATTATTTTATGTTTTGCAAAGCACTTTACAAATGTTTCATTTTATCCTCACAACAACCCTGGGAGGTAGGTACTATTTTTATTCCAACTTTACAAATGAGGAAACTGAGACACCAAGAGGTTGAATGGCTTCCCCAAAACCATGCATCTAGTAATTGTCTCAGGCCAGATTTAAATTGAAATCTTTCCAACTACAAACCCCATTGTTCTATCCACTGAGTCTCCTAACTACTTGAGAACACTACAGAACTACTGTTTGATGGTACCCTTTAAACACTTCCTAGAGTTTGGCTGTGTGTACATGGGGTAATGAGAGGCTGTAAGATGAAAAGATTTGATGCTAAACTTTACTAGAAAGATTCTAATGCTCAGCAGGAATGACAGAATTCCTCTCTGTTTCTGTCTCTGTCTCTGTCTCTGATTCTATTCCAGAATCAAGATTATTCTGCAGTCTTTGGTTCAAATGTACTTCCTTTTTTTCGCCTTAGAAAGAGCACTTGGAGGAGGATGTGAAAGCTAGACTATTTCAATACCATCTATGTTCTCCAAGTTACCAGTTCCACTTTGCATTGAATGAGAAGTCAACACTACATTAGAAGTCTTGGTGACTTAGGTATGCAGATAAGAGCCAAGTAGCCCTGTGATATTTTGAGTTTTCCCCACAATTTTTTTAAAAAAATAATACCTACCTTCTTTTCAACCTCACTTGATGATCTAGCTGCCATCACTGCATTCATCTCCAGGATCTATGCTGTACTGCAACATGCAATCAAAAGTTCTCTCCTGGAAGACAAATAGTTGATATGAAAGTATATATAGACCATTAGTGAGCCTTCTCTCTTTTTAATGTCTAATGGACACTCTTATCCAGTATTGTTAGAAATACCCCTTCTATGGACATGTGTATTTTTACCAACATCCCAAGAGTTGAGTGAATTTCTTTGGTAATAGTGTGTTTTAGGATTGTAAGATAAAGTCTAAAGCTACAAGGGACTTGGGAGGCCATGTAAACTAGCTCTGGGGTGGGAAACCTGTGACTTTGAGGCCACACACAGCTTTTTAGGTCCTTGGGTGCAACCTTTTCACTGAGTCCAAGTTTTGCAGAATAAATCCTTTTATTAAGAGGATTTGTTCTGTAAAGTTTGAATTCAGTTCAAAGGATCACACTTGAGACCTAAAGTAGCCTCGAGGCCACAGGTTCCCCACCTTTAGTCTAGACCCTCTTCTCGGCAATTGTACTCAACAAGTCACCCTCTTGTATCAAGTCACCCTGGTATTTTGAAACCAGGAATGTGCATTTATTAAAATATTTATTTTGTTCATTTTGACTATTTCTTAATCTAGATTTGTGATTTCATAAGTGCAGGACCTCTCAATCTAGTAACTCCCTTCACCATTGCATATCAGAAACTCCTCTTAAGAGAGTTTCCTGGGGACACTGGGAAGTTCATTGACTTATCTGATATCACAGAGTTTGAGTTAAGTTCAGAATTGTGAATGAAGATCATCCTAACCACACAACTCTCTATCCACCGTGTCACGCCATCTTTTTTTGTTTTGTTTTATTATTCCTTTTTCAATATTTTTTGTTATATTTTAAGTTCCAAACTATCTCCCTCCACACCCTGCACTACAGAAGGCCACCATTACACACACACACACACACACACACACACACAACCACACTATGCATTTATCACTTCTCTGGAGGTGGATAGCATCTTCACAATGTTCTCTGTCTCTTGTTTACTCACGAATTCTTTTCCTCACATAAATCTGATAGGGAATATATTCCATGATCTTCTAATTTACTTATGATATCTCCTTTTATGTCTAGCTCATGTATCCATTTTGATGTTATCTTGGTAAATTGTTTTATAATTATATTTATGAAGTTCTCGGGTTTGTCTTGGTAGGTATACTCCCTAGTATTTTATGCTCAACAGTTATTTTAAATAGGATAGTTCTTACTCTTTCTTCTTGCAGAGTTTTGGTGGTGATATATAGAAATGGTGATGATTTCTGTGGGTTTATCTTCTATGTTGCTACTTTGTTAAAATTATTATTTGTTTCAACCAGTATTTTCTCTAAGATTTTCCAAGTTTATTATCACCTCTTCAAAAAGGGATAGTTTTATTACCTCATTGCCCATTTTGAGTCTTTCATTTTCTTTTTCTTCTCTTATTACTCTTGCTAACATTTCTAATACAATATCCATTAATATTGGTGATCATGGGCATTCTTGTTTCATTCCTAATCTTATTGGGAAGGCCACTGGCTTATCTCCAATACAAATAATACTTGCTGACAGTTTTAAGTCAATATTTCTTATCATTTTAAGGAAAAGTTCATTTTATACCCACCTATGATTTCAAATATTTTTAGTAATAATGTATGTTGTATTTTGTTCAAAGTTTTTTGTGCATTTATTTATGTAATCATATGATTTTTGTTACTTTTGTTATAAAGATAATCAATTATTTTGATAGTTTTCCTTATTCTGAACCATCCCTGCATTACTAGTATAAATCTCACTTAATCAAAGAGTGTAATTTTTATGATATATTGTAATAATCTCCTAGGTAGTATTTTACTTAGGATTTTGCATCCATCTTCATTAGTGAAATTGGTCTATAAGGCTTTTGCTCTTCCTAGTTTAGTTATCAACACTATATTTATTTCATAAAAAGAGTTTGATTGGACTCCTTTACCTGTTATTTCAATTTAATATTGGAATTAGTTGATCTTTAAATGTTGGGTAGAATTCACTTGTAAATCCATCTGTTCCTGATGCCTTTTTCCTTAGGAAGCTCATTTATGTCCCAATTAATTTGTTTTTCTAAAACAGGTTTATTTATATATTCTATTTCCTCTTCTATTAATGTAAGCAGTTTATATTTTTGTAAATATACTTAGATTGTTAAATTTATTGGTATATAATTGGGCCAAGTGGTTCCTAATAATCACTTCCACCCTTTTCATTTTTGATATAAGTGATTTGGTTTTCTTCTCTCTTTGTTTTTAAAATTATAGGTTTATCTATTTTATTGAATCATAAAACCAACTCCTAGTTTTATTTATTTATTAATTTAGTGGTTTTCTTACATTTGATTTCATTTATTTCACCTTTAATTTTTAGGACTTCCAATTTGGTGTTTAATTGGGGATTTTTGATTTGTTGTGTTTCTAGAGTTTTTTTTTTTAATTCCTTACCCAATTCGTTAATCTGCTCTTTCTCTATTTTATTGATGTAATCACTTAGAGATATATATTTTCCTCTGGTTACTGCTTTTACTGCATCCATAGGTTTTTGTATGTTGTCTAATTATTATCAGTCTCTTTAATAAAATTGTTTATTGTTTTTATGACTTGTTCTTTAACTCACTCATTCTTTAAGATTTGTTATTTACATAATCAAATTCTGAAAGCCCCAAATCAAAGATAAAATGTTACAAGGAAGAAGAAAAAAAAACAATTTAAATATAGCAGTTAGAATTGCACAAGGCTTAGTAGCAGTGACACTAAAAGACCACAGGTCTTTTGCATGTTGAAGAGCAAAAGAACTGGGGTTCTGGCCAAAAACATTATACCCAGCAAAGGTAAGCATTATCCTGAATGAAAAAATAAATGACATTTAATGAATTTTCAGACTTTTAGGTCTTTGTTTTAAAAAAATGAACTTAATAGAAGATTTGACATACAAGAACCAAAAGAAGTATACCATACCAAACATACAAAACATATCAAAGACCAATTAAGGGACTCAATAAGGACAGATTGTTTACCTTTTACGTATGTAAAATGTAAAACATATGTCTAAGATTGTTATTAGTAATTGGGTAGCTCATAAGGAAAACTAGGGCAGATCTGAATATGACATGATTCTAAAAATAAAACCATTTAGGAACAGCTAAAAAGAGTAATTATGTTATACAAACAAGGTGCAAGAGGAAGAACTGACAAAGGAATTAGATCGGGGAGGAGGGCTCTTAATTCTGGAAATTTACTTTAATCAGGAATGGGTTCAAGAGGGAACAATACATATATGTCAAGAAGTGTATAAAAGTATTCTAAATTCAGAACAATACATATATGTCAAGAAGATGGGTTCAAGAGGGGAAAATACATATATTCAAGAAGAGTATAAAAGTATTCTAAATTCAGAACAATACATACATGTCAAGAAGAGTATAAAAGTATTCTAAATTCAGAAAGAAATAATATGTTAAGGGGATAGATAGGGAGGGGGGAGAAGATAAGAGATGGATCTCTGGAGGAAAAGGTGAGGGAATAGGTTAGAGGGGGTTATAGAAGGGTGTTTAGATTTATGGGAACGTGAGGATAAGGGAGGGATCCTTGAGGGGGGGAATAGGTTAATAACAGGAGAACAAGGTAGTGGGCAGAAATAAAGTAAATGAGTCAGGAGGGATAGGAAATAAGAGATATGCACAAACATAAAATAAAGATCAGGATAGGATGTGTTAAAGAAAAGGGAGCAAGTGTAGCAATCATAATCTTGAACAAAGTTAAGGCTAAAACATTTAATCAGAAGAGAAGACACAATGTGTCAGCCATATTTATCAACACTGTTTTGAACTATTTAAAAAACTACACAGTATAAAGTGAGAATATTGCTGTGGTGTAGGAAATGATGAGTTGGTGGACTTGGAAAAATATGGAAAGACCTGGACTGATGAAGAAAGGTTATTCACCCTCAGAGAAACAATGGATAAATAAGTATAGTATGATCTTACATAAATGTATACGAATGTACATGTCTGTATTTGACTGATTATGGATATTTAAGTATATGTAAGTGTATTTATGTATGGTTGTACGTGTGTATATATATATACATATATATGTATATCTTTGTATGCATATATCTGTGTTCGTATGTATGTATATATGTATGTGTGCATATGTATGCCTGTGTGTGTATCTGTGTTTAATTATAGTCTTTTCTAGGGTGGGAGGAAAGGGAAAAAAGAACAAAATAAAAATTCACAGTAGAGAACAAAAGAAAACTTACAAGAAAGCAAAGATGGACCCGTCTCAACGCAACTTCAAATGGAAATTTATTGCTATATATTTTGAATCCTCTCTCACATTCTTCTGTGCACTTTGCAATGCTTTTTTTATTTTCCTAGTTTGTGTTATTTTAGTTTTTAGTATTTATTTTTGTTTCTTTTTTCTTTTCTTATTTTGTATTTTAAGTTTTAAATAATAAAATTTATAAAAATAAGATTAGGTTATTTAGTCTATAATTAATTTCTAATCTGTGTCTCCATGGTCCCTCATTAAGTATAATTTTTGTTGCTTTAAAATCTAAAAAGGGTGCATTTAATGTTTCTCCTTTTCTTCATTTCACTATTTATGCCCTAATATGTGGTCAATTTTTATAAAGATACCATGTGCCACTGAGAAAAAAGTACATTCCTTTCTATTTCCATTCAGTTCTCTCCAGATATCTATCATGTCTAGCCTATCTAAGATTCTTTTCATCTCCTTGTCTTCTTTCTTATTTATTTTTTATTAGATTCAACTTGTTCTGAGAGGGGAAGGTTGAAGTCCCCTACTATTATACTTTTGCTATCTATTTTCACCTGTAATTCATTTAGTTTTTCCTTTAAAACTGTGGATACTATAGTATTTGGTGCATATAGGTTTAGTATTGATACTGCTTCCTTATCTATGGTACCTATGGTACCTTTTAAAATAATGTAATTAATCTGCTTAATTCTTTCAGTTAACTCTATTTTAGCTTTAACTTTGTCTAAGGTCATGATTGCCACCCTGACTTTTTTTGCATCAGCTGAAGCATGATAAATTCTACTCCCTTTATTTTATTATATCAGTCTTACCTGACTCCCAAAATGATCCACATGATGGAAGTTTTCTGAAGCTGATTTGGTTGATTCAGTGATATATGTCCAGACGTATCTGTACTTCAATCAGGTCAGACAACCACCCCAGGAAGTCAGGGCTTTCCTAACTTCTTCCCAGATTGTCATGCTGGACAACTACTTTACCCCAACTTTCAATTATTTCTACTACTCTAAAGTTCATTTTGGGGAATTATTTTAAATTATTTGTGGAGGAATTTAAGAGTGTAGGTAATTTTCTTTCTTATTTCACCATCCTTTCAGAATCCCTCTCTCATACAATCATTCATTAAAATATATCTTGAAGGATGGAGCCAAGATGGCAGAGATAAGCCAGGAAGTTGCCTCAGCTCTCCTCAATTTCTCTCAGAAAAAAAAAATGTGAAATCAAACCTCTAAAAGAATTCTGGAGTGGCAGAATCCTCAAAAAGATGGAGTGAAACAATTTTTCTGCCCAAGGTAACTTAGAAAGATTTCAGGAAAGGTCTGTCTCACTTGGGTAAAGGAAAGCAGGACCCAGCACAGGTAGCATCCAGGCAAGCCAGCAGAAGGCTCTTAATCACAGCTCAGATCAGCAAATGAGGACCTGGCTCAGCAGTACAGCACACCAGCTGTGAGGCCTCCAATCTCAACACAGCAGGAAAACTGCCAACCTTGGAACCCAGAACACAATAGGTGGAGCTAGACAGGCTACCCAAGGACAGTGGACAATCCAGCAGAGGAAGTACAAAAATTCACCAAAAGAAAACAACTCCTTAAAAAATTTGAATTGTCCAAATGAAAAAAAAAATCAACTGAAGAAAGCAATTCCTTTAAAAGAAGAATTGCCAAAATGTAAAAAGAGTTCCAAAGCTAACTGAAGAAAATAAAACCTCAAAAATCTGAATTGAGCAAGTGGAAGCTAATGATTCTATGAGATATCAAGAATCAAACAAAATCAGAAGAATGAAAAAATAGAGGTAAATTAAAATACTTCATTGGAAAAACAACTGACCTGGAAAATAGATCCAGGAGACATAATTTAAGAATTATTAGACCACCTGAAAGCCAATATTAAAAAAAAAAAAGAGCCTAGACAGCATCTGTCAAGAAATTATCAAGGAAAACTACCTGATATCTGAGAACCAGAGGGTAAAATAGTCGTTGAACGTATCCACTGATCATCTCTGAAAGAGATCCCAAAATTCAAATTCCAAGAAATATTGTAGCCAAATTCCAGAACTTTCAGGCCAAGGAGAAAATGCTGCAAGCAGCCACAAAGAAACAATAGAAATAGAGGACTTGGAACATGATATCCTAAAAGGCAAAAGAGTTTGAATTACAACCCCAAGAATCAACTACCAGCAAAACTAAGCATGATCTTTTAGGGAAAGGATGGATATTCAATTAAATAAAAGACTTTCAAACTTTTGTGATGAAAACACTAGAGTTGAACAGAAAATTTGATCTTCAAATACAAGACTCAAGAGAAGCATTAAAAGGTAAACAGGAAAGAAAAAAATACATGATATTCAATAAGGTTAAACTGTTTACATCCCTACATGAGAAGTTGATACTTGTAATTCTTAAGAACTGTATTTCTCCTAGGGCAGTTTGAAAGAGTATACTTGATAGAGGGTGTGGGTATAAGTTTACTTTGATGTAATGATGAAAAAAAATAAAAGGGGAGAGAAAAGGATTGCATTGGGAGAAGAGGAAAATGGGGTAAATTATATCACATGAAGAGGCATGAAAAACCTATTACAGTAGAGGGAAAGAAGGGAGGGGGTGAACAGTGTTTGAACCTTATTCTCATCAGATTTGGCTCAAAGAGGGAATAATATACATATTCAGACTGTAATAGAGATTCATCTCATTCTATAGGGAAGTAGTAGGGGGAAGGAGAAAGAAAAGAGAGAGGAGATTCATAGAAGGGAGGGTAGACTGGAGGAGGTTGTGGTCAGAAGCAAAATACTGGTGAGGAGGGACAGGGTGAAAGGAGAGAAAAAAATAGATAAATTGACGGGGATACAGGAGTGAGGAGTGCTAGGAATAGGATAGAGGCAAATACACAGTTAATAATCAAAACTGCGAATGGGGCAAACTCTCCCACAAAATGAAAATGAATAGCACAATGGATTAAAAACCAGAAATGTATAATATGCTGATTATAAGTCTGGAGCAGAATTTATTATGCTTCAACTGAAATAAAAAAAAAGCAGGAGTAGCAATCTTGATCTCAGACAAAGCAAAAGCAAAAATAGATCAAATTAAAAGAAACATGGAAAGAAACTGCATCTTGCTAAAAGTTACCAAACACAATGAAGCAAAATACTAAATACACTATACCCTATAATATAAAATAAAAATATATGCTATATATTACACATATGTAATACTACATTACATAATATAATAAATAATATGGAATAAATATATGATATATAATAAAATATAATTAAGATATAATGATATATAATATATCATGTATTATATAATATGTGGTAAATAATTAATATGTATAATATACAATAAATATAATATATTACATATAATAAAGATATAGCATATAAAATATACTCTATAGTATACTATACTATAAATATACTAGTACTCAATTTATGTGCACCAAGTGGTATGGCATCCAAATTCTTAGAGAAGCTAAGTGAGTTACAGGAAGCAAAAGAAAGCAAAACTATACCAGTGGGGGACCTCAACTTCCCTCTCTCAGAACTAGATAAATCTAACCACAAAATAAACAAGAAAGAAATTAAGGAGGTGAATAGAATTTTAGAAAAGTTAGACATAAAGAATCTCTGCAGAAAATTGAATGGGGATAGAAAGGAATATATCTTCAATACCTGGCACCTACACAAGAATTGACAATGTATTAGAGCATAAAAATCTCACAATCAAATGCAAAAAGGCAGAAACGTTAAATGCATCATGATGCAGTAAAAATTACATTAAAGGACCATAAAAAGACAGATTAAAAATTAATTGTAAACTAAATAATTTAATCTTAAAGAATGAATGGGTCAAACAACAAATCATAGAAACAATCACTAATTTCATCAAAGAGAATAACAATAATGAGATGAAATACCAAAATGTATGAGATGCAGCCAAAGCAATACTTGGGGAAAATTCTATATCTTTAAATGCTTACATGAATAAAATAGAGAAAGAGGAGATCAATGAATTGGGCACACAATTTAAAAAGCTAGAAAAGGAATAAATTAAAAACAACCAATTAAATATCAAATTAGAAATTCTGAAAATCAAAGGAGAGATTAATAAAATTGAAAGCAAGAAAATTATTGAACTATTAAAAAAAACTAAAAACTGGTTTTGTGAAAAAATAAAATAGGTAAATGTTAGATTGATTTGATTTTTAAAAAAGGAAAGGAAGGAAGAAGAAAAACAAATTACCAGTAGCAAAAATGAAAAGAGTGAATTCACTGCCATTGAAGAAATAATTAAAACAATAATTAGGAGCTATTTGTCCAACTCTATGCCAATAAATCTGACAAACTAAGTGAAATGGGTGAATATTCGTAGAGATATAAATTATCCAGATTAACAGAAGAGGAAATAAAATATTTAAATAACTCCATTTGAGAAATAGAAATTGAACATCAATGAGTTCCCTAAGAAAAAAATCTTCAGGGCCAGATGGAATTACAAATGAATTCTACCAAATATTTAAAAAACAGTTAATTCCAATACTATACAAACTCTTTGGAAAAAACCTACCAAAATCTTTTTAATGACACAGATAAGGTGCTGATACCTAAACCAGGAAGAGCCAAAACAGAGAAAGAAAATTATAGACCAAGTTCTCTAATAAATATTAAAGCAAAAAAATTAAATAAAATATTAGCTAAGAGATTAAAGCAACTTATCTCAAAGATACAACACTATGACCGGGTGGGATTTATACCAGAAATGTAGACCTGGTTCAGTATTAGGAAAAGTGTGTGCATTTGTATGTGTGTGTATGTGTGTGTGTGTGTGAGTCCATTGCTGAAGAAGACCATGCCATCAGAGAAATGATGACATGACTTGCACTTGATTTTGTTTTGAGTGAGGGAGGGCTGTGCAGGTCACTAGCCTCACTTCTCCTCCAGAGTCATCTAAATCCAGTGACCAGATATTCATCAGGATGACTGGAGATGACCCAGGATGAGGAAATTGGGGGTAAGTGACTTGTCAAAGGTCACACAGCTAGTGAATGTCAAGTGTCTGAAGTGATTATGCTGATGAATAGGAGTGAAGAACGTGCTAATGGGAGCATAGTTCTATTATAACTCTTAGATTGCTATTTTATATTTGTTTCCCCAGAATTTAGCCTCAACCCTTGCATATAGAAGGTGCTGGGCAAAGGTTAGATGAAAACAATCGAATTAGAAAGTGTTTGGCAAAAGTTCCTGCCATGGTAATGAAGAAACTATCAACATAATTGACTGCATCAGTAACAAAACCAATAGAATTCATATGATTATTTCAATAGATGCAGAAAAAGCTTTTGAAAAAATACAGCATCCATTCTAATTAAAACCACTAGAGAGTAGAAGAATAATTGGAACTTTCCATTTAAATAAGTAGTATCTATCTAAAACCATCAGCAAGCATTATCAGTAATAGGCATAAGCTAGAAGCCTTCCCAGTAGGATCAGGGGTGAGATAAGGGTGCCCATTATCCCCACTTATTCAACATTACGCTAGAAATGTTCCTTTGGCAATAAAAGAAGTAGAAGAATTGAAGGAATTAGAATAGGCAATGAGGAAACATAACTATCACTCTGCAAATGATATGGCACACTAAAAGAATTATAGAGAACTAACTAAAAAACTGCTTGAAATAACAATTTTAGTAAAGTTTCAGGATATAAAATAAATAAATATAAATCACACATAAATCATCAGCATTTCTACATATTACTGAGAAAGCTCAGCAAGAAGTGAAAATTTCATTTAAAATAACTGTAGACAATGTAAAATATTTGAGAGTCTAGTTGCCAAGACATTTGTCTTAAAATTATATGAACACAATCACAAAAGACATTTAACACAAATAAAGTCAGATCTAAACAATTAGGAAAATATAAACAGTTTATGGGTAGACTGAGCTAATATAATAAAAATGACAATTCTACCTAAAATTAATTTACTTATTCAGTGTCATACCAGTCCCATTACCCCAAAATATTTTGTAAAGCTAGAAAAAATAATAACAATTCATCTGGAAGAAGAAAAGGTCATAAGTATCCAGAGAATTAAGGGGGAAAGGGTCAATGAAGGTGGCCTAGCCATACCAGACCTAAAACTCTGTTATAAAGCAGCAATCATCAAAACAATTTACTGCTGACTAAGAAATAGAGTGGTAGATCAGTGGAATAGGTACACAAGACACAGTAGAAACCGATTTTAACAACATACTGTCAAAGACTCCAGCTTCTGGGATAAGGATTCACTATTGGACAAAAGCTGTAGTGAAAACTGGAAAATAGTATAACTGAAACTAGGCATAGATCAAAATTTTACATCATACACCAAGAGAAGGGCAAAATAGGTATATGATTTAGACATAAAGGGTGATACCATAAGCAAATTAGGAGAACAAGGAAGTTTACCTTTCAGATTTATGGAGAAAGGAAGAATTTATGACCAAACAAGAAATGGAGAACATTGTGAAATGCAAAATGAATAATTTTTATTACATTAAATTAAAAAGAATTTGTGCAAACAAAACCAAAGTAGCCAAGATTAGGAGGAAAGCAAAAGCTGGTAAACAATTTTTACAGCAAGAGTTTCTGATAAAGGCCTTATCTCTCAAAATTTATAGAAAACTAAATCAAATTTATAAGAATACAAGTCATTCCTCAATTGATTCCCTAAATGGTCAAAGGATATGAACAAGCAGTTTTCAGGCAAAGTTAAAGCTATCTAGAGTCATATAAAACATGCTCTAAATCACTATTGATTTGAGAAATGCAAATTAAAATAACTCAGTTACCACCTCACATCTATCAAATTGGCTAATATGGCAGAAAAGGAAAATGACAAATGTTGGAGGGGATGTAGGAAAATTGGAACACCAATGCAATCTTGGTGAAGTTGTTGACTGATTCAACCATTCTGGAAAGCAATTTGGAACTATTCCCAAAGGGCAATCAAACACCGTTTGATCCAGTAATGCCATAACTAGGTCTCCCAAAGAGATCATAAAAAAGAAAAAAGGACCTACATGCCCAAACATATTTATAGCAGCTCTAATTGTAGTGGCTAATTGAGGGGATGCCCATCAACTAGAAAATGACTGAATAAGTTGTGATATATGAATGTAATGGAATACCACTGTACTGTAAGAAATGATGAGCAGGCAGATTTCAGAAAAACTTGGGAAGACTCACATGAATTGATGCTAAGTGAAGTAAGTGTAACCATGAGAACACTGTACACAGTAACAGCAACATTGTATGAAAATCAATTATGACTGACTTAGCTCTTCTCAACAATACAACAATCCAAGACATTATCAAAAGTCTCCCGTGATGGAAAATGTCATCCACATACAGAGAAAGAACTATGGAGTCTAAATGCAGATGAAAGCATACTATTTTTACTTTGTGTTTTGTTTTCTGTGACTTCTCCCCTTTTGTTCTGTTTCTTCTTTCAAGATATGGCTAACATGTTTACATGATTGAACGTGTATAACCTATATCAGATTGCTTGACATCTTGGGAAGGGAGGGGGAAAGATGAGAGGAAGAGAGGTTGAAAGAATTTGAAAATCAAAATCCTATTTTAAAAATGGATGGTGAAAACTATCTTCACATGAAATTAAAAAAAATAAAATATTATTTACTATATATTTGGAGTTAAGAAGTTTTGCTGTTGAATTGTTTTCAGTCGTATCCATCTCTTGGATCCCATTTAGACTTTTCTTGGCAAAGTAAAAGGAGTGGTTTGCTATTTCTCCAGATCATTTCACAGATGAGGAGCTGAGGCACACAGGGTTAAATGAATTGCCCAGGGTCACAGCCAATAAGCATCTGATTTCAGATTTGAACTCAGGAGTCAGTAGGACCAGGGTTCAAGTCTAGTTTCTGACAAAGTGTTTGTGTGATCTTGGAAAGTAAACAAACCTTTCTGTGCCCCAGGTATCAAACGCTTAAATTCAAAAACAGCTACCTATCTACATTAGAAGAGGAAATTTCCTTGCCAGGAGTTCTTTACACCAGCAAAATCACAGATGCAGACAAAACAAATAACTACACTTTGATTGTATGAAGAAAATATTTCTTTTAAAAACATGCACATTTTTAAATTTAAAAAGTATTTCAATTAATTTTTTGTTTTGTTTATCAAATCATCATACATAAAAATAGAAATGAGGTAAAACAGGCAGGTACTTTGCAATGGAAATTTATCTTAAACAACTTCTGAAAATAATACACACAAAAGCAGAGATGACACATAAACAGGTAGAAGATAAGTAGATAAAAGCAAAGGGAAAAGATACATACACACACACACGCACACACACTCAAAATAGGATGTTGCACTCAGATATGGAAGCTGAAACTTTCTCTGAAAATTTCTCTAAAAAAAAAATGAATCCGAGCAATAAATACACCTATACTTGAGGGCTATTAGACCATTCTTTTCAGGGTCTCAAGTTCCTGGGGAAGCAAAAAATCAAATGAGTTTCTGAGTTTCTCAGTACTCAGAAAGAATGGAAGAGAGTTTCTAGGAGTTGGAAGAAGAGTGCTATTTGAGGTCCAAGTCCAAAAGAAAGAAAATTTAAAATGTCATTGAATCATCTTTCCTAAAGCAACAAGCAGAATGAAGAGAAAGTGGTAGAGAGAGATAGAGACAGAGACAAAGGAACTGCCCTAATATAACTTTCTTAAACTACCTTATACTCATTTTGCATATATTCTGTATGTATTTGCTTGTTCTCTCTCCTATTAGAATATAAGTTCCCTAAAAGCAGGGACTATTTCATTTTTACCTTTGTATCCTTAGAGCTTAATATAGTGTGTGGTACATAGTAAGAGTTTAATAAATGCATATAGGTTCATAGATTTTTTTTTCAAATTGCAGAATACATGGATATTTTTGCTATTCCCTAATTTTCTTTGTTCAGAAACTGTTCTTTGATCAATTTTTTTTCTGCTCCAGTGTGCAAGTATTTGTTTCTTCTTCGCCATACATGTTAGCTAGCTGCAAAATGGAGACATAGAGAATTTAGTTATCTTCTTCAAGGACCAGATAAAGGAGAGAGGGATAGCTTTGGAACAACATCATGTAGATGGAGTTTTGACAGAGTGGTGTGAGGAAATTACAGACTGATTTTTCTGGGCTTAGTTTTGTTTTTTTCCTGAGTAAAGTTTGGTTCTAAAATTGTCAAGGCAAACAATATGTCTCCAACAGATAAAAGAGTTTAGCCTTTTGATTCAGTCACATTGGGGCTGGCCATTTTTAAGAGATGAAAACAAAATGGTCTTCAAAATAATTCTACCACCATCTTCATTAAACCACTTCAATTTTTCCCATTGCTCCTCGCCCTTACAGTGTGAAATTGGTTCAATACACCAGTCAGGGTTGTTACTTGGCATCTTAACAAGTCTTGATGGCTACATCCTCCTCCTCAACAATAAGTTTTAAGAGTCTCTTAGGGAAGGAGAACATTGAATGTAGTAACATTGTATATAGCAACAGCAATATTGTGTGATGATTAATAACTTAACCATTCTCAGCAATACGAAATCTAAATGCAGAAGCATACTTTTTCTTTATTTTCCTTATTTTTCTTGAGGTTTTTGGTTGTGTTTTCTTTCACGCATGACTTACATGTAAATATGTTTTTCATGATGGCACATGTACAACCTGTGTCAAACTGCTTGCCTTCTCAGTGCCAGGGAGGGAGGGAGAGAACTTAAAACTTAAAATTTTGGGAGGGAAATGTCAAAATTGTTTTTATATATAATTGGCAAAAATTAAAAACCTTAAATTTTTAAAAATAATATTCCCACCAATAATTTTTTTTTAATCTAGGTGACTAGATTAAAAAGTTTAATAAAATTAAATAAGGAATCATTCTCTTTCAGATCAAGAAGTCATAATCTTTTTGAAAGACAATGAATGCTGGACTTGGAGTCAGAAGACCTGGGTTCAAATCATGCCTTACACACTTGCAGGCTGTGTGATCAAGGGTAAATTGCTTATCTACTCAGAATTTCTATTTCGTCATCTGTTAAACAGAGATGATAATGTTCTTATTACCTACCTCACAATATTGCTGTGAAGAAAGCACTTTGAAAACATTTAAAGGGCTAGACATGGTAGTCCACACTTTCAGTCCCTGATACTGGAGAGACTAAGGTTGGTACATCTCTTGAAGTCAGTAGTTCTAAATAATAATGGCCTAAGTGGATTGGGTCTCCAAACCAAGTTCAGCATTAATATAGTAAACTCCCATTAATATAGTAAACTCTCTCTTTACTAAATTATTTAACATCTCCACAATGTTGTCCTCAAGTGATTTCATTTCAATTCTAACTTCTTTTTTGAACTTCTTATTTCTTCCTGCCATTCTTGTAGTCCTTGTAGCAAAGTCATCTTTTAGTGTTTTCAAGTATTTTTTTCATATGATTATAGATAGCTTTAATTTCTTCCTCTGAAAATTCCCTGTGTATATCCTTTGACTATTTATCAATTGGGGAATGACTTGTATTCTTGTACATTTGACTCAGTTCTCTGTATATTTTAGAAATGAGGCCTTTATCACAAATACTAGTTGCAAAAATTCTTACCCAGTTTTCTGCTTCCCTCCTAATTTGGTTACATTGGGTTTGTTTGTGCAAAAACTTTTCAGTTTAATGTAATCAAAATTATCCATTTTGCACTTCATAATGTTCTCTATCTCTTGTTAGATCATAAATTTCTTTATTCTCCATAAAGCTGATAAATACACTATTCCTTGCCCCCCTAATTTGTTTACAGTATCAATCTTTATACCTAGACCATGTATCCATTTGGACTTTATTCTTGTGTATGGTGTCAGGCATTGGTCTGTGCCCAGTTTCCACCACACTGTTATCCAGTTTTCTCAACAATTTTAGTCAAACAGTGAGTTCTTATCCCAGGAGCTGGGGTCCTTGGGTTTATCAAACAGTATATTGCTATATTCATATTCAATAGGTAACTAACCTATTCCACTTATCTACTCCTCTGTTTCTTAGCCAGTACCAAGTGGTTTTGACGATTGCTGCTTTATAATACAATTTGAGATCTGGTAGGGCTAGGACACCTCTCCTAGCATTTCTTTTCATTAGTTCCCTTGGTATTCTGGACCTTTTGTTCTTCCAGATGAATTTTGATATTATTTTTTATAGCTCTAGAAAATAATTATCTGGTAGTTTGACTCGTATGGCACAGAATAAGTAAATTAATTTAGATAAAATTGTCATTTTTATTATATTAGCTCAACATACCTATGAGCAAGTGATGTTTTTCCACTTACATCTGACTGTATTTGTGTGAAAAGTGTTTTGTAATTGTGTTCATATAGTCCCTGGGTTTGTTTTGGTGGGTAGATTCCCAGATATTTTATAGTGTCTATCAAAGCTTTAAATGGGATTTCTCTTTCTATCTCTAGATGTTGGGCTTTCTTAGTAATATATAGAAAAGCAGATGATTTATGTGGGTTTATTTAGTAACCTGCAACTTCGCCAAAGTTGTTTATTATTTCAAGTAGCTTTTTACTTGATTCTCTGGGATTCTCTGAGTATATCATCATATCATCTGCAAAAAGTGGTAGCTTAGTTTCTTCTTTGCCTATTCTAATTCCTTCAATTTCTTTTTCTTCTCTTATTGCTTATAGCTAGCATTTCTAAAGATGTATTGAATAACAGTGGTGATAATGTACATCCTAGTTTCACCCTGATCTTATTGGAAATGCATCTAGCTTGTCCACATTGCATGTAATGAATGCAATGATCAGAGGGGTGCAAATCAAAACAACTCTGAGGTACCACATCACACCTATTAGATTGGCTAACATGACAGAACAGGAAGATGATAACTGTTGGAGAAGATGTGGCAGAGTTGGAAGACTAATTCATTGTTGGTGGAGCTATGAGCTGATCCAACCATTCTGGAAAGCAATTTGGAACAATGTCCAAAGGGCTACAAAAATGTGCATACCCTTTCACCCAGCAGTATTGCTTCTGCAACTTTATCCCAAAGAGATCATAGAAATAGAAAAGGATCCCACATGTACAAATATATTTATAACAGCTCTCTTTGTGGTGGCCAAAAACTGGAAATTAAGAGAATGCCCATCAATTGGGGAATGGTTGAACAAGTTGTGGTATATGAATGTAATGGAATGCTATTGTGCTATGAGAAATGACTAACAGGAAGACTTCAGAGAAGTCTGGAAAGAGTTATATGAACTGATGTTGAGTGAAAGGAGCAGAACCAGGAGAACTTTGTACACAGCAACAACCACAGTGTGTGAGGATTTTTTTTCTGTACTTCATTGAAATGCATGAACTTAAAAAACTTCCAATGGACTCATGAGGCAAAATGCCTTCCAAATCCAGAGAAAGAACTATGGCACTGGTTCACAGATAGAAACAGATCGTTTCATTTTGTATTATTAGTGTTATTTTGTTTTGTTTTATGGTTTCTCCCATTCATTTTAATTCTTCTATGCAACATTCATTTAATAGGAATGTACATATAGAACCTACATAAAATTGTACGCTGTCTCAGGGAGGGAATGGGGAGGGAAGGGGGGAATGAGAGGAAGGGAGTGAAAAAAAAATCTAAGATATATGGAAGTGATTATCAAACACTGAAAACAAATAAAATAATTCAATTTTAAAAGTCATCTTTTTTTTCTCTCTGAAGCTGTTTGTATTAATTAGATACTTAGTGTGTGCCAGGTACCATGCTAAGTACTGGGGATAAAAAAAAAATGAAAACACTGTCTTTGCCTCAAGAAGTTCACATTCTAATGGGGAGAAAGCATGTGAACAGCTATGCATATATAAGATATATACAGTCATTGAGGTTCAGGGTGCTGGGGACCCCAAAAATAGCAACATGCCAAGTCCTGCTCAAATGAATTCAACCCAGCTCTTCTTTCAGGCAGAGTAAAACAAAGTTTATTTTTTTATTTTTTATTTATTTTATTAAATGTTCTACAATCACTTCCTTAAAATTAAGATTTTATCCCCCCAACACCTTCCCCCTGCTACTCCCCTCCCTCCCCATGACAGTATACAATTCTGTATAGGTTCTACATATACTTTTCTATTGAGCACATTTTCACTATATGCTATGTAGTTGCACTAAAATAAATGGAAGAAATCACATAACAAATCAAAACATAATACACACATACACACAAATATGATCTGCTACATTCTGCGAATGACTTCCATATTTCTTTCTCTGA
>CM053771.1:309023881-309150512 GCA_028658325.1 Potorous gilbertii | reverse complement strand
AATATCAGGGCAGTTTTCCTTGATAATTTCATGAAAGATGATGTCTAGGCTCTTTTTTTGATCATGGCTTTCAGGTAGTCCCATAATTTTTAAATTGTCTCTCTTGGATCTATTTTTCAGGTCAGTTGTTTTTCCAATGAGATATTTCACATTCTCTTCCATTTTTTCATTCTTTTGGTTCTGTTTTGTGATTTCTTGGTTTCTCATAAAGTCGTTAGACTCCATCTGTTCCATTCTAATTTTGAAAGAACTATTTTCTTCAGTGAACCTCCTTTTCCATTTGGCTAATTCTGCTTTTGAAAGCATTTTTCTCCTCATTGACTTTTTTTTTTGAACCTTTTTTGCCAATTGAGTTAGCCTATTTTTTGAGGTGTTATTTTCTTCAGCATTTTTTTGGGTCTCCTTTAGCAATGTGTTGACCCATTTTTCATGCTTTTCTTGCATCTCTCTCATTTCTCTTCCCAGTTTGTCCTCCACCTGTCTAACTTGATTTTCAAAATTCTTTTTGAGCTCTTCCATGGCCTGAGCCCATTGAATATCTATTTTGGATGTTTGGGATACAGAAGCCTTGACTTCTATGTCTTTCCCTGATGGTAAACATTGTTCTTTCTCAACAGAAAGGAAAAGAGGAGATATCTGTTCACTAAGAGAGTAACCTTCTATAGTCTTATTTTTTTTCCCTTTTCTGGGCATTTTCCCAGGCAGTTACTTGACTTCTGAGATTCCTTTCCACACCCACCTGGCCTCCAGATCCACCCAGGTAGTGCTTGGTGTCTGAGATTCAAATGCTGCTTCCCAGCCTCAGGGCTTTCAGCAGGGACAGGGCTGCTATTCAATGTGAGATTAAATTCAGGTGCTCAGGTGAGGGCAGGGCCACCACCAGGGGCTCAGTTCCCTCAGCGAGTTTATGAGGAGACATTCAACAATGGATCTGAGCCCCTGCTTGCTTTGGGAGCCCCTGTCAGCTGCTGCCTCTGCTGCTGCCTCCTCAGGGGGCCTGAGTTATGGGGACACCCTGCTCCCCTCTTGGCGAGCCAAACAGGCTCTCTCACTAACCTTTGGTGTCTGTGAGTGGATGGAACTGTGCGGCTGCTGGAGATTTTATCCCTGAAGCCTGCTCAGATCTGTCCTCTCAGTGCCGTGTTGCCAAGGCAGGGATGGGCTCTGCTCTGGGTATGGTGCACAATGGACCTTTGGTGTTGGTTTTTCAGGGCTCTCTGGAAGAGAAATCTCCTCCACTCCCTTGTTGTGTGGCTTCCACTGCTCCAGAATTTGTTGGCAGTTCTTCTTTACATGTATTTTATGGGCTATGGGTTAGGAGCTGGCATATGTGAATCTTTCTACTCTGCTATCTTGGCTCCTCCCCTCCAGGGATTTTCAATTTGTTCTTTTTCTAGGTTTTTCAGCTGCATGCCCAAGTCATTGATCTCCTCTTTCTCTATTTTATTTATTTAGGCATTCAGAGACATAAAACTTCCCCTAAGAACTGCTTTTGCAGTATCTCATAAGATTTGGTAAGTTGTCTCATTATTGTCATTCTCTTAAATGAAGTTGTTGATTCTTTCTATGATTTCTTCTTTAACCTACTCCTTCTTTAGGATTAGATTTTTCTTTCTATGATTTCTTCTTTAACCTACCCCTTCTTTAGGATTAGCTTATTTAGTTTCCAATTGATTTTTGGTTTATCTTTCCCTGGCCTTTTATTGCATAAAATTTTTATTGCATTATGATCTGAGAAGGATGCATTGACTATGCCTTTATGCACTGAATTGTGAGGTTTTTATGTCCTAGTACATGGTCAATTTTTGTAAATGTGCCATGTACTGCTGAGAGAAAGGTATATTCCTTTCTATTACCATTCAATTTTCTCTAGAGATCTATCTACCTTATCCAGAGTTTTATTTACCTCCTTTACCTCTTTCTTGTTTATTTTGAGATTAAATTTATCAAGTTCAGAGAGGAGGAGGTGCTGTCAATTTCTTCCTTCAACTCCCCCAACCTCTCCCCTAAGAATTTGGATGCTGTACCACTTGGAGCATACATATTTAGTAATGATATTGCTTTATTGTCTATGGTGCCTTTTACCAGGATAAAGTTTCTCCATCCTTATCTCTTTTGATTGGATCTATTTCTTCCCCCTTCCCCTCCTACTGCCTTTAGAGCTAATTAGAACTATATACTTAAGTTTGTTGTTCCCTCCTTGAACCAAATCAGATGAGAGCACCTCTCAAACAATGCTCATCTCCCTGCCCTCTTTCCCTCTGCTATAATTTTGTATTTCTTCCTGTGATGTAATTTATCATTTTCTGTTTTCTCCTTTTCACATCTTCTGTTACAATCCCTTCACATACTTAAAACATATTTTTAACATGACATCATTTACTTTATACCCATTCCCTCTATGTATATCCCTTTTATATTTCATAATAGATGCACAATTCTCAAGATTAACAGGTATCATCTTCCCTTATAGGGAGATAAACAGTTTGCCCAAATTGAGTAACAATTCCCCCCTCCCCTCCATCCCATCCCGTTTACCATTTTATGCCTCTCTTAAGACTTGAATTTGAAGATCGAATTTTTTATGAAGTTCTGGCGTTTTTGTCAGGAAGGTCTGGAAATCCCTTATTTTGTTAAATGACCATTTCCTTGCCTGAAATGTTACGTTGAACTTTGCTGGGTAGTTGATCCTTGGTTGTAGTCCCAACTCTTTTGTCTTACAAAATATTGGATTCCAATTCCTTCAGTCTTTTAATTTAGAAGGTGCATGGTCCTGTGTGATCCTGACTGTAGCTCCTCGTTATTTGAATGGTTTCTTTTTGGCTGCCTGTAGTATTTTCTCCTTCACTTGATAGTTCTGTAATTTGGCAATGATATTTCTTGGGCTTTTGAGTTTGAGATCCCTTTTGGGAGAATGGTAGATTCTTTAAATGACTATTTTGCCCTCTGGACCCAGCACTTCTGGGCAGTTTTCCTTGATGATTTTCTGGAAGATGTTGTCTAGACTCTTTTCTTCATCATGGATTTCTGGCAGGCCAATAGTTCTTAAATTTTTCTCTCCTGGATCTATTTTCCAGGTTAGTTGTTTTTCCAATTAGATATTTTACATTTTCTTCTATATTTTCATTCTTTAGATTTTGTTTGACTGATTCTTGCTGTCTCATAGAGTCATTAGTTTCTACTTGCCCAATTCTAAACTTTATGAAAATGTTTTCTTCAGTTAACTTTTTCATCTCCTTTTCCATCTGTCCAATTTTTCCTTTTAAGGAGTTATTTGCTCCAGTTAATTTTTGTACTTCCTTTTCCATTTGTCCAATTTTCCCAGTTAGGTTTTGTGCTTCCCTTTCCATCTGTCCAATTGTTCCTTTTAAGGAGTTATTTTCTCCAGTTAATTTTTGTACTTACTTTTCCATTTGTTCAATTTTCCTTTTCAAAGAGATGTTCTCATCAGCAAATTCTTTTTTATATTTTTAACATCATTGGCCAGTTTTTCTTCTATTTCCTTCTTCAGTTGTTCCAGGAGAGCTGTTTGTGCATGTGAGCAGTTCAGAGTCCCTTCTGAAGTTTCAGATGGAAGTACAGTCTCAGGACTGACCTCTTTGGTATTTGTGTTTTGGTCTTTGTCCCCATAGAAAGATTCTATGGTCTTTTCTCCTTTCTTTTGATTTTCCTTGTTCATGATTGTAATTGTGTGTTGTGGCTTCTGGTTCTTTCAGTTAGAAGCTGCAGAACTTGATGTTCAACTGATTTGTGCAAAAAAGCCAAGAGAAGGTTTTTGTTTTGTGTTTCCCCAATCAGTCCTGGGGTTAGCTTGTTAAGTGTGGGGAGGGGTGGTCTGGTCATCAGAGATCTCCTCAGCTGAACTGAGGCAAAGGCAAACTCAGGAGATGGTGATCCCAGCTGCCCTATTGTCTTTCCATTTCCTCTGGAGTGCTGAGGCATGCCTAGAAGCTATTATGAGTTTCCACCCCTCCTGGGGTTCCTCTCCTGGCACTGAGGCTTGCCTGGGTCCTAGTGTGAGTTTCCTCTTCCCTGGGTTCTCTGTCTTTCCAGTTTGCCTCTGCCACAGTAGGAGGAATTCCCCTTAGCTATTTTCCTAGCCTCAAGTGTTATGAGACTATTTGCCCCCTCTGCTGTTGCTACTGATCCAGGATTTTTCTGGGGAATTATTTTATGGTTCTTTCACGGTCATCAAGTGGGAAGGAGAGAGCATTTACTGACCACTCTGCCATCCTGGCTCCCAGAAGTTCAAGTAGGTGACTTACAGATGTTTATTCTGCTGGCTAAAAGTCTCAGGAGCTGCTGTGCTGATATCTGGTGCTCAGGGGCTGTCACTGGCTTGGCTCTGCTGGTCTCTCACCCTTGGCTGCTGCTCTGCTGGTTCCCCCTGCTGCTGTCTCAGGTTTCCAGGGGCCCTCCTGCTCTGTTGCACTGGATGTGCTGTGCTTTGTACTATGGGCTCACAGATACTTCCCATGGACCTTCCATTCTGTCCTGGGCTTTGAATCCATCACAGTCTGTCTCCTATTGGAATCTGCCCCTCCAAAATTTGTTTTTCTCTTTAGAGGTATCTGAAGGAGTTTGTCTAAGAGCTTAGGTGAGTAGTTACTCTCACTCCACCATCTTGGCTCCACCCCTATGTTTCTTTTTCTCTATCTAAATATTGTTAATACTCACTGATAGAGTTCTATTTCGTAGACAATAATGTAATAGGTAGATTCTAGAAAAATAATCTAAAAAAATTAAATATTTTCAAGTTACTATGGAAGCTTTCTAGCTAAAGGAATCTCTTGATGAATTTCTTCCTAAGTGATTTTTTAAAAAGATAAATAAATACTCTCCTCATGCCAACATTTCTCTCCTCTTCTCCTGCCAACTTAATTGTTTTTAAAATCTTGATTTTAAGGTAACAGGTCTATTTGTACTAGGGTTCATATCTGTTCTTACTAGACAGGAAGATAGGTATCTTGAATGTTGGACAAATCACAGGATCAAAAGATCATAGATTTAGTTGGGATATCTTAGATGATATCTAATTGAAACTCTTTATTTTATGGATGAGGAAATTTTGGCCAACAGGGATTTAATAACTTGCTGAAGGTTACAGTGTAATAAGAGGCAGATCTTGAATTCAGATCTCCATATTCAGGGTTCTTTCCATCGCATTACAATGCCTCTTCTGGTTTCAATCAATATAAATATTTTATTTCATTGTCTTTTCCCTGAATTTGCTTTTTTTCTGTATCTTCTTGAGTCCCAGTCTTACATTTATTAAAGCTACTGGAAATGTCCAACTGTACATCTATTGGCATTTCAAACTCAGCATGACCTATTCTTTTCCCCAAACTCACCCTTTGTCTGAACTTCTGTAGTTCTATTGAGGGCACCATCATTCTTCCAGTCACCCAGGTTCACAACTATGGAACTTCCTCACTGTACACACCCAATCAGTTGTCAACTCATTTCCATTATATCTTCACAATAACTTTCATATCTGTCCCCATTCTCTCAAGTCATGTAGCCACTGCATTAATCCAGATCTTTGTCACCTTTTTCCTGTACTATTATTGTTTCTTAATTTGATATACTACTTCAAGTCTCTCCTCTCTCTAACCTATCCTCCCACACAGCTATCAATATGTTATCCCTAAAACAGAGATATAACCACGTCATTCTATTACCTCTAGATAACTGCTCTACTTGACATGTTAAAACCCTTTACAACCTTAATCCAAACTAGTTTTCCAGCTTTAGTATGCATTACTCCTTCGTGCACTCTTCACTCTAGTGAATCTGGCCTTCTTGCCTCACACATGACACTTACTGTGCCTTACTCACTCTGTCTACTGCACAGAAAATATACATCTCCTCAACTCTACTTAGAATCCTGTTTTCTTAAAAGATCTATTTAGGGACCACTTCATACCCAAGGCTTTTCCTGATTCTCCCCAGCTTCCAGTGTCTCCCCCATAAAATATTTTGTCTTAACCAAGTAAAGTATTAACAAAATACCATATTTCATTTTCGTCTTTGTATTCTTAGAACCTAGCAGAGTACCTGGCACATAGCAGGTACTTAATAAATGGTTGTTGATTGATCTATTACTCCGATCAAGTTATAATGCAACAACTTAACATGTCGTTCACATTAGGAGTTAATCTATCATAATAAAGGCAGTAGATGCTTGAATGTAATTTGTGGATGATGATGATTTATGGAAATAATTTGCTAGATATTCCATTTACCTCATTCTAAATAATGTAAGTTAAAACAGAGACTTCATGTAACCCGCAGGCATACTTGATGCTTTCCAAGCTGAACAAAATAAGGAGAAAAAGCCATAATGTACAATTAAATTAATCTCAAGTTGGGATTTCTTGGAAAATAGTAGAATGATTTGTTGCTTTGAAATAAGTGGAACCACAAAACGACATTTTTGGAGCCAAAACCAATAGAAGAATGAGATGAGGAAAGCAGATGGGAACACTGTCAAAGTTAAAAAATGATACTTAAGAGAAAGGCTAGAAGGAAAGTGAATTCAGAGACAAAGTATTACTGTTGACATACTTTGAAAGTGCCAGCTTCCATGCTTTTACTGCCAAAGTATGATACAATCATTGCAAAACTAACCAGATCACTGAATGATGGATATTTTTTTTTAAACAACAGTAACCTTTACAACTTTGAAATTTTCTTTTTTAAAGAACACGATTATGAGCCTTTTGGAACATATGGATCTAGCTATGCCTAATTTTAAAATGGGGAGCTATTATTTAAAAGACAATCCACAAGAACCTATCTTGCCAGCTCATCATCCCATTATTCCAGTGGTTTGTTTTTCTAGGATTAACCATAAAAGAGACATGCTCCTAATACATCTTTGCCTACCTTTCAAATATTTTCCAGCAGAGGCTACAACCTCAAATTTACTTTAACTTCTCCTCCTCCTCCTCCTAAACACACACACACACACACACACACACACACATATACACACACACACAATCTAGAATTCATAGGGAGGTTAAATAGGACTAAAGATGAAAATAACTCCTGGGAACCAGGAAACTCCAAGGAACCAGGGAAGCCTCAAGGAGACATATGGCCCTCCAAATCCTCAAGTGTAGCCCTTTGAATACAAATTTCACAGAACACATCTCCTTAATAATATTATTATGTTAATACATCATATTATATAATCATATTAGTAATATTAACTCATATTATAATGATATAACATATGGTATATAATAAAATTATATAATTACATTGATATCAATTATTTAAATTTATTTAAGCTAATTAATCAATTATATTAATACATTATGTATAATTGTATTAATAATATTAATTTATATTATTATATAAAAATTATATAACTTCATATTTATAATATTAATACTATTATTAAAGGGATTTGTTCTGTGAAGTTTGGATTCAAAGGGCTTCACATGTGACCTTGAGGTCACAGGTTTCCCACCCCTGTTCTAGGGTATCAGGCAGTACGACTAGTTACAAAACTATGCCAAAAAACTGAAGAAATAGGTTGGCTGTGGCATTACTTTTAGGTTTCCATTTTACTCCCTTTCCATCCAGAAAACTGTCCCTTCATTCTCATGCTTTTAGAGGAATGGGCAAAGTGGGTGGTTTTGATAGGAATGCCATGTCGCTCCTAGAACTTCACAAGAGCTTCTTATCATAGTACCTTATATAAATTAGGTACTCACCAGATGTTTGTGCTTGGATAGAACTGTGCCTATGTTTTCAATGCTAATATAAATTGGTTTTGTGCAGCTGTGAAATATCATTACATAGTTATATTCTGAAATTCCCATGATCTGCTGTGGATTTTCATCTTATCTTAAAAACTTTGTAAGTTAAAGAGGGAACATGGGTTTTTTAGTTTCATTTTTATAAATGAGGAAATTAGAGAAGAGATGGAGGGGTATTATGTTAAGTCTAAAACATCAAATCAGCAATATTCTCAGTCTTATAGCCATGTTTTGTCCTTCAGGGTGAAAACCTGCAAAATTATATCAGACAAAAATAATTTCATGATTTCCTCTTATAAGGAGGATCGCAAAACATTCTCCTCAAAGGCAAATCTGTCCTTTAACTAAAATGCTTTTATCTACTGAATACATACACTTTGCATAACACTTATTTCAACAACCAATTGAAAATTATTTTTTTATATATTCACTTATACAGTCAACTAGATATTCTTTAGCCTATGTAAAATCAGAAAACTTACCTTGCAAAGTATTAAAGATGGCAAAGAGGTACATGAACAAGAGATTAACTGGTCCCCAGGCAAAAAAGGCAAATCCCCAAGTAATCCCCAGCAGAAAAGTCAGACCAGCAACACTTCGAAGGTCCTGAATGCTTGTTTTCCTTTGAGCACCAAGTTGCTTCTTTTTTTTAATGCGACAAAGTTGGACCAGTACTACAATGAACATGCTGACATTCAACAGGAATATCACACAGAAATAGCCTACCACGGTAATGTAAAATACAACATTATTGTTGATCCAACAACTAAAATGGAAAAAGAAAAAAAAAGACAGAATAAATCCTGGCATCATATGTTACAAAACAGTATAATTACTGGATAAAAAGATCTATATATGCATCAATCATGAAAAAAGAAAAACAAAACAAATCACTACTCACTACTCCTTCCTTTGAAATCTCAAGTAGAATTTGCATCTTCATAGAAAATGCAAGGAAATTATGAAGGAATTCACCCCATGCAAATATTGTAAAGTATTTCATTTGTTATTGTCAACTTAATGTAATTTTTCTTTTTCTTATAAGATTATATAAAGATCTTCAAAATTCTGCCTTTTATTTTCCTATTTTTCAGGGGCCAAGTGGAATTTTCAAATAGCTTGCTTTATTATAGCTCTGACCACAAGAACTGTTATAAATTTAACTAATTTCTATTAGGAAGGGAGTCTGTATCAATATGATGATTCCATTATGCAATTTTTGCTGAGAAGTTAGTTTCCTAACAGACATCCACAATCCTGGAAGATCTGTGCTTACAATTCATCTGGTGAGCCATTGGGGAATTTTCCATAGGAGCCAAGTCCATAGTTATCTGGTGATACAGCCAGCACAACGGCTATAATTACAGCTGGGACACCTGGAAGTTTGAGAAAAAATGTTACACTGAAATATAGAGAACATCAGATAACATGATGTAGCACTTATTTCTAAGGACTAACAGTAAGGAGGGTCAAGGTTCATGCAAATTACCAGAAGATAAACTAGATGGGATGTATACACAACAGAGAAGTGTTATCAACAACCAAAAATAAAATTTATAATGATACAACCAGGGGTCCCTAATGAACTATGTCAGACTGGTTGATTGCAGAACTTGACTTGATTGGCAGTAGGAGGTCATTTGTATTTTGTATGACAGAGATGTATCTTATTGCCTGAGACCCATTTTAGAAAAAAGAACATGGTAATATATTTTACCCTTGACTAAGAAATCTGACTTTACATACTTTTGTAAAGAAGATTAAGATGAGGGCTAAATGAGTATAACAATGACTTCTTTTTCAGGTCCCTTTCCTCCTACCCCAAATAGATAAGATTTAAAAAAAAAAAAAGCTATCTTTCAAACTACTACCCTTCCCCCCTCCCCCCCGTCAAATTACACAATTAACTGAAATGACCAAGATAGTGCAGCGTCTTGAAATCATGCATGACACGGAAAGAACAAGTATATGAAAATAAAGAATGGTGGGTATTCAACTCAGAAGAGAAAAGACTTGACAGAAAGGGGACATGTTAACTACAGTGTATTAGAAGAGAGATATGAATTCTAGATCTGGCTTTGAGTGTTTTATTTAGTGAACTATGAGACATTTGACAAGTCATTTAAACCACTCTGGACCTCATGTTACTCATTTGTAAAATGGGGATGATCATCCTGCCTTAACTCAGGAATCTTCTGAGGGTCAACTGAGATCATGCTAATCATAATTCATATATATATGTATACATACACATACATATATACATATATGTATGTGTGTGTATATTGCTTTAGGATTTCCAAAAGCACCTCCCTAATAGCTCTGGAAGGTAGGTGGCATAAGTATTATTAACCCCATGTTGTTGTTCAGTCATTGTCATGTCTGACTCTTCATGAACTCATGGACCTCATCAGGCCCTTCTAGCTTTCACTATTTCTCAAAGTTTGTCCAAGTTCATGTTCATTGTTTCCATGACACTATCTATCCATCTCATCTTCTGCTGTCCCTTCTGTCCCATTTTTTTTACCTTCAGTCTTTCATAATATCAGAGTCTTTTCTATTAAATCCTGTCTTCTTATTATGAAGTCAAAGTATTTAAGCTCCAACTTCAGTATCTGACCATACAATGAGTAGTCTGAATTAATTTCTTTAAGTATTGACTGATTTGAACTCCTTGCTGTCCAAGGGACTTTCAAAAGTCTTCTCCAGCACCATTATATATAGTCCAATTCTCATAACCATATATTGCTACTGGAAAAACCATAGCTTTGACTACATGGATGTTTGTTGACAAAGTGATGTCTTTTTACTTTTTAGTATGCAGTTTAGTATGCTGTTGATATTTGCCATAGCTTTCCTTTCAAGGAGGAGTGTCTTTTAATTTCATGGCTATAGTCATTGTCTGCAATGATCTTTGAGTCCAGACACTGTTTTCTTTTTTCTCCCTCTTTTTGCCAGGAAGTGATGGGATCAGTTGTCAAGATCTTAGTGTTTTTGATGTTAAGCTTCAAGCTGGCTTTTATACTCTTCTCTTTCAATGCTCATCAAGAAGTTTCTTAATTCCTCTCCACTTTCTGCCTTCAGAGTGGTATTATCTACATATCTGAGATTGTTAATATTTATCCTGGTAACCTTAATTCCAAACTTTTGATTCATCAAGCTTGGCATTTCACATGCAGTACTGTGCATATAAGTTAAATAAATAAGTTAACAACATATAGCTTTGTCATACTCCTTTTCCAATCTTAAACCAACCAATTGTTCTATGATTTGTTCTCACTGTTGCTTGTTGGCCTACATACAGTTTCCTTAGGAGATAAGTAAGATGATCTGCTACTCCCATGTTTTTGAGGAGTTGCCACATTTTGTTATGATCCACACAAAGACTTTAGTGTAGTCAATAAAGCAAAAGTAGAGGTTTTCCGGATCTCCCTTGCTTTCTCCATAATCCAACAAATGTTGGCAATGGAAGTGTTTCAGTTTGCTGGCAAGGCACTGGTAGACTGTCCAGATTTCACAGGCACACAACAATGAGATCAGCAAAGCAGTTCTGTAGACCTTCAGTTTTGTAGGCAGCCTACTACCTCTTCTCTCCCACACTTTATTTCAGAGTGTTCCAGACACTGAGCTGACTCTGGCAATGCATACTAATTCCACTAATGCTTCATTCTAGTGAGAAGACAACCCTACGATCTGGGCCACCTGTGTGCAGGGTTGTGATGACAGCTCCCAATGCAATTGTACTTCCTGCTTCATCACTTGTTTGTCACCACAGGATTCTAAGGTAGGTAAAAATCCTGAAATAATATGCAGTTACACTTGAAAGAAGTGGCATGTGTTTGCCCTTTGGGGAACTACACCTATACTAAGAAATAATGGGTTTGGTGGAAATAAGCAAAATAAGCAGTCATTGGTTGTTGCTTTTTGCGACTGACCAAATATGATGATTAGGAATTGTTTAGTGATTTAAGGGTTGGAAAGCACTTTGAAAGTATTATGTTCTTATTCTCTCCTGAAAATTAGGAGGTAGGTGCTAGCATTTGCTTCATTTTACAGATGAGGAAACTGAGGTAGTTCAGTGACTTGCCCAGGTTCATACAACTAGTACATGTGTGAGAAAGAATTTGAACTCAGATCTTCCTGACTCCAGGTTCAGCGATCTATCCACTGTATCACCTCTGGGGATCTTATAATGAAAATCATACCTACCCCAGCCTATGATGCAGAACTTGAGGATATACTTCCGGATATAGGTATTAAACACTTTGACAAGAGCCAGGTACATATGAAAAGCTTCTAGGCCCATCCAAGTGAATGAAACCAACAGGAAATAATGAAGAAATACTGCCACAGAGATACAGAGGCCTCGAATGTTATATAGTGCAATCCATGAGTCCAGCAGAAACACTAGATTCAGGAGGAGTAAGGCAGCACACAACTGGATGAGGATTTTGGAAGGATAGTCCCTCCGGATTTTCCTGAAAAAGAAATAGGAGAAAAAGGGCATGATATCTGTCTGCAAACCCTGGTGCAGACACTCAAGTCATGTGTCAGGTTATCTTTGAAGGCTCAGTATTGTTCTGGTCATGTAGAGGGAAGGAGACCTCTCTATGACTCAAAATAAAAAGGAATTCAGTCTTTAGCATGCGTTACCTATCAGTTAAATTAGCCCAGTAGAGCTTGAGGATTTGGAATAGGCTTATTATTCTACAGCTACCAGTCTTAGAACTGCATGGGGAGATAAAGTAATGCAAGGCTCTTAGTTTTTTTTGTGTGTCATGGACTCCTTTTACAGGCTGAGGAAGTCTAAAGGACCCCCTCAGTATAATGTTTGTAAAAGCGTAAAGTAAGAGACATAGGGATCCAAAGGAAATCAATGATAACAACGGACAGTTATCAAAATATTTAAAAAATAAATTCATGGACTCCAGGTTAAGAACTCAGTTCTAAACCAATCCCCTCACTTTATGGAGAAGAAAACAGTCCCAGATTGTTGAAGCATCTTGACAGAAGTCACCCCACAGTAAAGTAAGTAGATCAAGATTCAAACTCAGATCTTCCAACTCCTAAAGCATACTTTCCATACTACGTTAGACATATGTAATTATAACAAAATATAATTATATATGCAAACTATGTATAAAATATATAATACATATTACACAATATGACATATGTACAACATATATTTTTATATTCATATATAATAAAAATAATTAGACATTACATAGACTGCCTTTTCTCTATGATATGGTATGTGTGTGTGTGTGTGTGTGTGTGTGTGTGTGTAATATCTATTTCCCATGTCTCGTCGAAAAGACTTCTGTCACCATAGGATTTAGAGCTGTAAGACTCATTAGAAATGTTGTAGTCTAACTCTATCAGATAACTCCTGATTTTACAGATGTTGAAACTGAGGCCCATAAAAAGGTTATGATTTGCTCAAGTTCATATATGAGCTCAACATTGAAGCAGACATTTGAACGCATGTTCTGATTAGAAATCCAATGCTCTTTCCTCTTTGCTATGACATTTGCTAAAGGACTTTAGAATCTTATAACAGTCACTTGACAATTAGAACTGTCCAAAAGTGGGATAGGCTATCTCACAAAATAGTGGGTCACTCCAAAACTGGAGCCTGGATGAATATTTGTCAGAAGGATTGTTCAGGCGATTTTGTTGATCAAGAGTGGTTGGATTAGATAGTTTCTGAGGTTCCTTCCTGATTTGAGATTCTGCTATGTCATATTGTTGCTTAATACAAACATGTAAAAAAGTTACTTTAGAATACAACTAAATAAAAAAATTAAAAAGAGAATAACTAAAATAGAAAAACCTTTTCCTTTAAATCAGCAACTAATTTTTTACATAAAAAATTTTGTGCTTGAAAAAGTGGCTCTGATTAAGTCATTCCAGGTAATGAATAGTTTATTGGCAAACTAGTCTGAGAATTTTTCCAAGGATCCACTGGCAGGTCTACATTTCCATTCTGGTGTCTAGATTTTCCAACCTAAGAGTAGAAATGGAGATTAGTTTTTATTAATTTCTTAGTTGTATCCAAAATCCGAATAGTGGGATTTATTTTGAGTTAATATTACAACTAGAGGAACTTTGGCATGGTGGCTACAGAATCGGTCTTGAAGCCAGGAAGACCTAGGTTAAAGTCTTGCTCCTGATACACATTGGCTATTTGAGTGAAGGCTTAACCTCTCAGTGTTCTGGACAATCCTCTAAGCCTATGTAACTGAGAAAATGTCAATCTGCACTGGTAGAGAGAATTTTCTCACCTACCAATTACCTATACGAATGAAATCAGAAGTCTAGTTGTTATCTCTAATCAACAGTGCCTGCTTTATTCTTCAACAGAACTCTAAGTGGGGAGGCATCTGTAAAGTTCTCCAAGTAGAATTACGAATAAAATAAAGATGGCAAAGGACAGCTAGGTGTTGCAGTGGATAGAGTACCTGCTCTGAAATCAGGAACTCTTCCTGAGTTCAAATTTGACCTCAGATGCTTACTAGACATGTGACTTTGGGCAAGTAATTTGACACTGTTTGCCTCAGTTTCCTCATATATAAATTGAGCTGGAGAATGGAATGGAAAATTACTCCAGTGTCTCTTCCAGGAAAACCCCAAATGGGGTCACAAAAGTTGAGTATGATTGAAAAATGACTGAAGATGGCAAAGCAATGCAAAATTGTTTTTTGGGTTTTTTTTTTGCTAAAAATCTACCAAAAATACTACCTATTTTACCAAGTTTGCTATTTCTACTGTGCTGGCATATTAAGTTTTTTCCTTCCCATTCTTCACTTAGTTGCTGAAACCCCATATTTATTTCAAGAAACCTTCAACCAATTAGAAAAATGGCCCTAACATAATTTTCCAGATACTTCACATTACCTTCCACTAGTCCCACTTAATTCTTTGCATCAAAGAGTCTTAGTGTTGAAAGAGACATCAAAGATTCCTATTACTTTCACCCATCAATCATTTTTTCTGCCAAATGGATCCATGCAAAATGTTATAAGTTCTCTAGAGCTTCTCCAATCTAAAAATTCTTAGATCCACTAACTCATCCTTGTATGGCATGCTTTAAGATATCTTCATCCTCCTGGTAAACAACACTTAAATACATTCCAGATTTTCAATGTCTTTATTATAATGTAATAGCTAATACACTGCCTAGTACTCTGGATATAATCTGACAAAGACAAAATATGTTGGGACTATCAACTCCCTTATTCTGAATGTGATTATTAATACAGTAACATTATTTACAATTATTTCATCATGATATAATTATGTTATTAATATGAGATATAAATATCATGTATTATCACTATTACTAATATAATATATGACATATTATTGGTATTTTATAAGATATTGATATAATATAACATTTGTACGCATTGTTTTATTTTGTTTTTAGTTGCCAGGTCCAACTCTTAGCTTAGGTGGTGGATGAGATCCGCTAAAGTCTTCAGATCTTTTTCCTTTATTCATTTATTTTACATATTTACCTACCTATCTATTTATTTACAAAAACTGATGTCTAGCTACACTCCCCCTATTACTTACTTTTGCAATGATGATTTTAATCTAAGTGCAGAAATTTACTTATATCCCTAATGAATTCCATCTGAACCTTCCTGTCATGTTATCCTGTCAAGATAATTTTGCATCCTGATTCTATTATCCAATATAAGGGTTATGTCTTTTAGCTTTGTGTCACCTACAGATTGGTTAAGAAAACCATCTTCCTATATCTTTATCCAGAGCACTTCATCTAGGTTGACATTGTTCCATCAGCGGAACATTCTCTGGAATGGGTCATTCAACCATTTCTGAATTCTTTTATCTGTACTATCGTGCAACTCACATTTTTTTCATCTCCCCCCCACTTAACACAAATTCTGAGCTTAATTCAATATGTATTTTAATCACTCTCCATATTATTACTATTCCCCTTAAATTTTAAGTCTGTAGGAGGAGAAAATGAGGAAAACCTCCAATTCATTCATTGAGTAGCAAACTCATAGGAGGACATAAATCACTGGGGATGGATAGATAAGAGGGGGAACTGAAATGTAAATCAATGTAAGAAATATTCAAATTGATGAGCTCACAGATTCAGTGGAGCATTTATTCACTGAACTGACTTTAGCATGGCCCCATAACAGAAAGGTAGTGAATGCATTTTAGAGATGTCAGTAATAACCTGGTCAAACAATGATGCCACAATTCCAGTTCAGCGAGGAGAATACTCACTCAAAGGCTATGTAGGTTACCAGGGTAACTGAAAGAAAGATTGCAGACAAGCCACAGCCAACATAGGTGATGAGTGTAAGAATCAGCATCTGGGTAGGTGGTAAGGGTGTTCTGGACAAGTCCTGAAAAGTAGAAATTACCTTTACTACATATTCTCTTTTAGAATAACATTAATTATAGTGCTTTTACGTTTAGAAAGTGCTGTAGAGGTCATATAATTTTGGTCCTCAGAATGACTCTCTGAAGTAGGTGCTATCCATTTGACAAATTATGAAACTAAGGCTGAACAAAGTTAAATAATTTGCCCAAAGTCTCATAGCTATTAAGTATCTGAGGCATGCTTGAATTGAGATCTTGATTCTATTCATTATACAACTAGTTGCCTCTACCAAATGAAATAAAAGATGGTTCCAAATTTCCTAATGATTATTATGTCTAAATTTAGTATTTTATGGTGTTCTTAACTATTTTCAGAAAGTTATTTATAGGTACAGTGGATAGAAATAGACCCAGGAAGATATGAGTTCAAATTGAACCTCAGATAATTACTAGATGTGTGACCCTGAGCAAGTCACTTAACTTTTATCTATCTCAGTTTTCTCATCTGTAAAATGAGGAAGTTATTGCCCATACTTCACAAAGTTGTTATGAGATAATATTAGCAAAAGTTCTTTACAAATCTTAAAGCATAATATATGTATATCATATTTTATATAATTACATTATATATACATGTGTCATATATGTATATATATAATCTACACAGACATATGTTTATGTAAGTAAAAACTTGTAATAATAAAAATAGACTGGTATTCCATGCTTCTATTGTTCCATTAGCTCAAAAAAACTACCCATTCTAACACATTCATCTATGTTCATGAAGACATTTTATTTGGTAGATATCACAAGATGGTGTCAGTACATTTAATAGCAGTTAGTCTTTAAATCTGAGGTCTATTTAAATTGTTACATTACCAGCAGAACTCCAAAGCTTGTAAGGTGGTTGCACGTGCAAACTGTTTCATTCATTCTCTTGTCTTTCACTGTGCAGCCCTCTGATGACCAACCTCCTCTGCCACCTGTTAGCATTGGAAAGAATACATATCCTATCAATGAGACTGATGGACATATGTGAGCTAAGGCAGAGGAAAGGATAACAGCAAAACCTACCATTTTTGCTCAGGTCCCAAAATGCACATTTTACAGTTAAGTTATCCTAAAAGGGAGAAATAAGACTCTGTTTTCAAACATGACATTAAAAAGTTGGAAAGCAAATTTTTTATGAAAAAGGCATATGGATTTTATACTTTCTCATTCTTCTTATGCCTGATCTTTAGAGGGAGAATTATCATCTAAGGTTTGGGTCTAGAAGAAAATGGCCCTCAGAATTGTTAAGCTCTCTTGTTCTCTTATTCCCCCATGCTAGGACTGACTTCACTGATCATCTTATCTCTTAGTACAGTTTTGCTCTCAGTCACTTATTGTATTTATATTTGTATATTTATGTACATTTTATATGACCTCTACTAGATAGTAAACCCCTGTCCTTTTGGTATCCCAACTTTGATCATAATGGAGAAAGAGAGAGAGAGAGAGAGAGAGAGAGAGAGAGAGAGAGAGAGAGAGAGAGAGAGAGAGAGAGGGAGGGAGGGAGATGGAGACCAAGATAGACAGAGAGAGAGAGAGAGATTCAGAGACAAAGAGAGATAGGAGAAAAGAATAGGAGGGGAGTGGAGGACAGGGGAGGACAAAGCAGAGGAGGGCCAGGGATGGAAGGAAGGAAGAGGAAAGGGGAGGGTAGGAGAAGAGAGAGAAGGAAAGAGAGGATATATAGAATATTATTTCATCACTTACTATGTGCCAGACATTGTGCTGAGCTCCTTTAAAACGTTTATATTTAAATAGGGGGGAAGACAACATATAAAAGGGTAATGGCTAACAGATAGGATTATAATCATGGGTTTGGAAATGGTATCCGCCAATTTACATGGAAGCCCAATTTCAGGAAAAATAAGGCAAAATCTCACCTCCTATCAGCCTATAGTGGTTCCAGGGACAGAGTTCAGGCACTTGATAAATATTTCCTGAATTAATGAATGAATGAAAAAATGATGGTGGAGAGGAAGTGCTTCATGCACCGTTCTGACTAGCACCCTGGATGAATTCAAGTTTTGTCCGTCTTTGGTAGAGCTATGGCATCTTCCTAGGTTAAGTGTACTAAAAAGAATGGTCATCATAAACAATATGGTCAGGAGTGGCTTACCTGGTTAGGACTTATATTCTGTAGCATGACAGTCACATTTACTGTCAAGTCCCTGATTGTTAGATTAGTGACACTTGAAGATATAACATAGCTTATCAGAGAGACATTCTCCAGTGAGAGATCCTAAAACACCAACAAAGTCATAAAGTGATCATAGGGAAAAATCATTGGGTTACAGAACATTCAAGAGTCCTTAGATATCATTGAACATGGCAACAACAACTCCAGAATGAGTTTGAACCAAAATGAAATGGAATTAGCAAATATTTTTAAATAGAAATAAAAATACAATAGAACATAGATAATATGATTTTCTAAGTCAATAAGTGGCCTGAAAGGATCCTTATCTAGGACTTAGGGGCCCCTGTTTCTATCTGAGTTTGACACCATGGCCTAGTCCAACTCCCTCACTTTCTAGGGGAGGAAACCAATGCCCCAAGACAAGGGACTGACTCAAAGTCATACCATTAATAGTAGAATTGGAACCAAATCCCAGATTTTCTGATTTACAATTTGGAGCTTCATTCATCACCAGAAGCTACCTCCCCATATTAGAAACTATATTAAGCAATCAAAAAAAAAAGTTTCACTTGCTGAGAAGCTTTAAAAGGAAATCAATTGAGAAATTAACACAAATTATATCCATGGTATCTTTTTTAGTGAAATCATTTTAGTCTCAGTGAGTGTAGAGACATTTTAAACAGAAGAAAGGAAACCCTTACCTGAAATAACGTGGGTGTCTCAAAAAAGTTGAACTGGATTCGGGATGCTATCTCTGCCTCTTCAGGTGATAATTTGTCCAACAAGAGAGCGGGGAGGGTAATGATACCAATACTATTTTTAGGGGCTTGAGTGTCCAAAGTAACCTGAAAAATCAATCCAGAGATAAGATGATGGATTTCTGGACATAATTTAAGAAGGCTGAAGGTCTGAATTAGCAGAAAACATTTGGTTAGACAATGGAACTGAAGTTAAAGTTATTGCTTGGTCTCATTTAGGCAGTTTGTCTTCAGCTTAATAAACTACTAGCAAGATCCAAGACCACTCTTCTCTTTTTGTCCCTCTCTTTTTCACTATTAGGAGAATAGTGAATAAGAATAGCTTTTTTCCAGAGCTAAGGTCCAGGAAGCAAACTGCGTCCTGAGCTTGGCTTACCACCAATCTTTTGCACTCACTCTCTGGATGATCATTCTGCAGCTAAACCACAGAACTGACTGTCCCTGACAGTCCCTAGCAGACCCAGACACAAAGCCCTGCTGTGAATGGACTTTTTTCACTAGAAAACTCTGGCTCCCAGTTGCTATTGTGCCTCATCACCAATGCTAACCTACACTGTTTGATTCTTTATCTAGCCACAAGTATATAAATCAAGGTTTAGCCCCACAGCCCCAGGTTTCCTAGTACAGGAGGTCCTGACATGTATTTAATAAATTCTAGTTGACTTGATTTAGATTTAGATTTAGCTGGCCTTGGAACCAAGAAAATTGGGGTTTAATTAAGTCCTGCTTCTGAAACATATAGCCTGTGTGCTCACAGGTAATTTTCTTAACCTTTCAGTGCTCTAGGCACCTCTCTAAAATGATAAGTTCCAGAGAAGGTGCTGCATATTCACTGGTAGAGGGAGATGCCATGTTCAGTCCCTATCCTTATCCTATTTGCAATTTAAACTTTATCATATATTGTAGAAGGAAGGAAAAGCAACTTTTGCCTTTGTTTAAAGGAATTTGTTAGAGGAATTTCATGCCTGGAGAATAAGGGGGAAGCTGTTTTGGATGGCTAGAGTGATCTTCCTGACTCAATAGCCATTTATTTATAAGATTGGTTTCATTTTTAACTCAACAAGTATTTATTGGGTATCTACTCTGTAGTACGGGGTACCACTAAGGTGGTGTAGTGGATAGAGCTCTGGGCCTGAAGTCAGGAAGGCTCATCTTCCTAAATTCAAATCTGGCTTCAGATATTTTCTAGCTGTGTGATCCTGGGCAAGTCAATTAACCCCGTTTGCCTCTTTTCTTATCTGTAAAATGAGCTGGAGAAGGAAATGGCAAACAACTCTAGTAATTTTGCCAAGAAAACCCCAAATTGGCTCATGAAGAATTGGACATGACTGAAAAACAACTGAATGAACCATGTACTAGCCATTGGGGAAGCAAAGATTAAAAAAAAAGAAAAGAAAGAAACATTTCCTGGTCTCAAGGAACTCACATTCTACTGCTTTGGATACTCAATTAAGTATCACAAAGAAGATGTAATATAGGGAGAATAAAAGATATGTTAGATTTAGAAACAGGAAATCTTGAGTTCAAATCCAGTCTCTAAATGTCTTATTTACATGACCTTCGGCAAGTCACCGAATGAATGAAAAAAAACATTAATTAAGCTAACTATTTGCCATCCATTATGCTAAATGCTAGGGATAGAAATAAACACAAACTTGAGGAGTCTCTATCCTTATTAAGCGTGGGTGCTTTGTTTTATTTTGGAAAGGTGAAAAGCAGGGAATTGGGGTCATCAGGCAGGTAATAAGATAGCCTGATTGGATGACTGGATAGGATATGAAGCTAAAAGATTGGTCTGTTTTGTAGGGCCACCCAGTAGATAACCTTGGCTAAGTAACTTAGTTGGCATACATTATGGAAGCAATTAATGAGATTGATGCCTAGAGTTCCAAAGATAAGTAGATTCACTTTACCAAAGACTTCTATATGCCTAAATTAAAACAGAGGATTTCTCAATTAAGTCACAGTTTGGTTGTAATCTGTTTTGCTAGAGGAAGTTCCCACATTAGAAGTTCCCTAACAGTCACAAATAACAGACTTTTCAGTTGAAAAATGAAATTTGCATATAGAGAATGAAACAAAACAACCACAAAAAGAAAAGGAAGAAGGAATATTCTAACATTGACCAGGACTACAGGGTAGCTCTGGGAAGCTGGTAAATGATAACTGTGGGCAAATCATCTTTGAAGACAGTAATGGTGGTGACAGTGGCTTCTCTCTGTCTCTCTCTCTCTGTCTCTCTCCTTCCTTCCTTCCTTCTTTCCTTCCTTCTTTCCTTTTTTAGCAACGGTTTCAAATGGCGATGAATCTAAGATATGAAATGTTGCGTAACAGTTTCTGCAAATAAGATCCATCAAATCAACGAACAAACTGCATGTACCCTAGGTAGGGATGACTGTCTCTTCACTCCCTAACCCTAATGTGCCCCCTCCCCATATACTATAATTCAAGAAACATTGTTGCCAAATATTAAGTATAATAAAACAGCTGAAATTATATTGTAATAAAAAGAGATAAGCTAAAATGATTCCACCTTAAATAAACATCAAAGCAGTATTTACCTGAAGATCTGAAGGATCTTGGGCAGCAAAAGTGGTTTTGGTGAAGTTGCTGGTATTGACTTTGACCACAGCCAGAGCCAAAGAAGGTGAGGTAAAACTAATGGTCTTGTTTGAAAACTTCAATTTCAAGCCAATATCATCCACTACTTTTAACAACCTATCATAGAAGAGAAAACAGTTCAAAATTCAAAGTCTCCTTGTTTCTAACTGAACATTAATTTAAGCAGAATTCACTTTCCTGGACAAGAGTGTTTCAAAACTGGAATGGACCTCAAAGGTCACCTAAACCAGTCTTTAGTTGAGGGCATGAATTACCTCCAGCAATAAAATAAAGCTGCATTTGTAGTCATATGTCTCGTACGAAGTCAAGTCTTGACCTTGTTATCTGTGTATCTAGGAAAGTTCCTTTTTCTCTCTGGACCTCAGTTTCTTCATCTATAATACCAGGAGTTTGAACTAAATGCTTGTAGGATTCCTTCCAGCTCTAATTCTTTGATCTTTCACCTCTAGACTCTTCAAGTATTTGAAGACATTGAACATGTCTCCTTTCTACTCTACTACACCCAAGACACACAGATGTGAAAACCAAGTCTTTTCTTGTCAGAGTTAATATGGAGGAAAAATTGGAACCACAATCATTTCACAATATCCTGATGGACTAACAGTGTAGAAATACCCTGACCACCTGGTAGCCTCATAGAGGAAAGCAAAGAGGAATAAAATTAAACAAGCTATACTTTAAGAGAATAGTTTTATCCAATGTTCTAACCATTATTTGTTGTCCTTGGATGAGAGACACACACTTTCAGTCTCATCTAAATGGTTGCCTCAGTTTTGTCCAAAAGAATTTCTTTCACAATTGCAATTTTGGTCACCTCCCTTTGTCTCCTACACTTGAACAAGACGTTTGTCTTCTACTTTCGATAACAAACCCTGTCAGCTGCATGGCAAATTTTCCCTTAAAAGTCCCACTTTTCTCCTTTGGATGATTCCCCTTTTTTCTACCCCTACTTCTGTGAAAGGTCTTACTTATCAATCCTAAATTGTCACAGAATGCTACTGATTGGCCATGTACTAAAGTATACCTAAAAATTATAAAAATCAAATAGGTAACCTAGGAAGTTAAAACTGCTATCTGCCTTCTTCCTTAGCATGCTAATACATTTCTTTGCTTTCAGTTTGGCCTCTTGTCTCTGACTCAAAGTCATTGGCTCCTCATTGATAGTTATGCCTTTCCCAAGAGGTCTAAGTCCTCTGGGTTGAGAAAATTCTCTGACACTAAACATCCCCAGTTCTTATAACTATATCTCATGCTATCTTTGGGTCACCTTCAACATCCTTTGAATACCCTTCAGCTTTTTAGAACTAGAAGGGATGAAAATTTAGTGTATTTTAGAAGAGGAAGGGGCCAGCTTGTTAATGTCCCTCCAGAGGCAAAAACTCAGTGCAATCCTCCGGATTGAATCTGGGGGTAGATTAGAGTAAGACTATCATTTCTCATGCTCTGGAGGCTGTGCTTCTGTAGATATTCAATACTATGGACAGTACTGGTACAGAATATCATTTCCTGGTTCTTTATCTCCTGAAGAAGTAACCTGGATTCTGTCAATTTGGAAGCAAGCAGATACCTTTGAGACAAAGGATTGAGCAGGGCTGGTGGGGCATGGAGGAGTCTGCTCACTTCACGGATCATTTCTTCTGCAAGGCTTGGCTCCAAGCTGTCTGAAGACAGAGACTTTTCCATTTGAGATACTTTGTTCTCAATTTCAAATGCAGCTATGCTGCTGGTGGTACAATTTTCTATGGTGAAGAAACAAATATTCACTTAATGCAATAATCACATAAGGCAGTAATGAAAAATTATCATCAGAAATTTGGCTAGGCACAGAAGGAACAGATGTCAGACCCATGAATCTATAATTCAGAACCTATAAGGTTCTGGGTGGAATCAGAAAAAGAGTTCCTTTCTCCTTCATGTGGCTGAATCTCACCATTGTTCCTGGCCTAATGTACCCTGCTTTGGTCCTAAAAAGTCAACCACTAGAAGGAGAGGGCAGTGATCTGCTTCCTTATCCGCTACCCAGATGCTAGATAGACCCTGCACAGCTTTCTCCCAGCCCTTCCCTTGCTGCTTATACCCACTATTAACTCCTGTATGTTAAGGAAAGGAGTTTTTGTATGATCTATGTGAACTGGAGGAAAGTAGAGTTTATTCTTCATTAGAGCAACATTCTCTCCACTAAGATCAAGGGAATTGACCCAGCTATGGTTTAGGTCATGGGGAAGGGGTAGAAAAAGGAAATGGTCCAACCACAGTGAGAGAAGTCCCTTGGAATATAAATTTCTTAGGGGAATGAATGGAGATAAATATTGGAATGATTCTATAGGTGAATATACTGTTTGCAGATCAGTGGTTCTCATACTTTTTTCTTTTTGCTTCTATGGCATGTTGAACAGTTAAGTTGGCAACAAATGAGAGTTCTTGGGAAGTTGTGCTTCCAGACTAATTATCTGGGCCTTAGGTTTCCTCTATCTCTTCTCCTACCTCTCCACCCTCTTTTTTCTTTACATCTTTAATATTTGTATTTCCCAAGCTAATTATATCCCTTGGCATATAGCAGCTATTGTGATCTTCTGTAAGTCAGGAAGAGCAGGCAGCAAAATTTGGCTTGGGGATGGGGTAGGATGGAGCTAAGCTCTGGGACTGTGGAAGTCATTGAAAGGAGAATTGAGGTGAAATGACATTTGGAAATAGATAAAGGTTTGCAACCCTTAAAATTCAAAAGGACATTTTTCTTCTTTTAGGGTTCTGGTGGTTCATAACATTGACTGCAAGCTTAAAAGGAGCTGAGTTTATGGTGAAGAAAATAGTAAGTGGTATAATTTTTTGTTTTAAATGGATAAACGAAGAGCAAATTTTTGCAGCTCACTTCTGTTATTGCAGAAGTGTAATTAGTGTAAGTTCTGTGTGGAAGCTGGAATAAACATTTCAAAATCCACATTTTCATTTACATTAGAAACATTGTGATCCAAGGGGTATTAACACTTATGTATTGGAGTATGCATTCAAGTTCATTTAATTTAGCAACCTAATGTAGGTCATTGTGGAAGAACAGAAAGAAAATATTACCCTTGTCCCTAGGAACTTTGCAATCTAGTAAAAGCTCTGTGTGTGTGTATGTGTGTGTGTGTTAGAGAGAGAGAGGGAGAGAGGGAGAGGGAGAGGGAGAGGGAGAGGGAGAGGGAGAGAGAGAGAGAGAGAGAGAGAGAGAGAGAGAAAGAAAGAGAGAGAGAGAGAGAGAGAGAGAGAGAGAGGCAGGCTTAGATCAAGATAGAGACAGACACACCCACGCACAAAGAGAGACCTTGACCTGTTTATGTTTTTATATATACTGGTTAAACCTATAGTTTTTTTTTCTTCCAGGTCAATGAAAACCTTGCGTAATTGAGAATATTTTTAAAGTACCCAAATAGTTAACTTTAAAAACCAGTGAGAATGACCCTGGTAAGGTAATGTGTCGTGTGACACATCGTAACTTTCTTTAATTTGAAGTGAAATGTCTTGAACATCAATACAGTGTCTGGAACATAGTAGGTACATAAGAAATGCTTATTGACTGATTGGCTGAATTCCCATTTTGTTGTGGTAGTTGACTCATTTCAGTTGTGTCCAGCTCTTTGTGACCCCATTTGTGATTTTCTTGGCAAAGATAACTGCCCTCATAGTCTGCTGGTTTGGATCTTTTTACTTATGTGAAGTCATCTTTAAATTCTCTTGGCTTTGAAAGCCCATTTGTCAAAAGAGAAAGGGAAAAATCTAAGGAGCTGTAAGTTAGAAATAGAACCATAGGATTTCAGGCAGAATCAAACACTTTTAGAGGAACCCTATGGTCTCTTCTATCTCTCATTTGTGAGTCAATCAGTTTAAGTATGTTTAGCTCAGAGGATAGGACCATTGACTCTTACTTCTCTGTTAAGCTCTCTGGTGCTGACAGAGGACTTTGCTATGTTTTCCATATACCAAATGGAACAAATTCTCCAAGGAAAGTCTAACTGTCATTCACTGAATTTAAAATCTGGAAAATATTCACAATGGTTTTGGTTTCCTTCCCCGCTTTGTTGCCTCCTTTTTCTCTTTTCTGAAATTTAATAAATATCCAAGGAGACAAACTGTTACATTTGTTTTTCATTCAAATAGCTCTTACAGATCAAGAGTGTTCTTGGAATTTTTAAAATAGTCATTAATAAACTTCTGCCTCTCCCTTTCCCTCACGAAGAAAAAGAAATCTTACAAGCAGTAGCTACTCTTGTCAATTGATGTATCTCTTCATTTTAAGACGATTTTCCTTTTACTTTGGTGAACCAAGTCAAGCTTGGCTATATTTGTATTTTAGGAATGATTTCATGGGAAGAAAATTTTAAAACTGTGATGGGACAAACTTTCAGTGTTGCTCCTATTTCCATAATACTTTAAATTTTGCAAAGAGCTTTACATATATTATTCATTATTTTCACCACAACCCTGTGAAGTAGGCACTTTTATTAGCCCATTTTACAGATGAGGAAATTGAAGCTAAGAGAGTTTAAGAGAGATTTACTCAGGGTCACACAGCAAATAAGCACGAGACAGGATTTAAACTCATTTTTTCCTAACTCCCATTCCAACATTATATAAATTGTGATGTTTATAAAGGTTTTAGAGACATTTAATCATTTTATTAATAATGCCAGCATTTTAATGAAAGGAAGTTCATTTAGCTGTCTCTCTTAGACTAAAGACCCTTCATGGGGATGGGCTCACAGTTTATATGCCTTTGAAAGAGCAGATGTTCCTGAGGGTGGCAATCTACTGTGATTGGTTAACAATGAGAAAATGAATATTACAATAAGAGAGTGGGCTATATTACAATGATGGTCTTGGGTTACATGACTTGGGTCATCCAAATCTTGGTCAAAGACAAAAGGGAGAATCAACACTTTCCCAGACATGTTGGAGTAAACACAATGAACAGGAAGGCACCCATTGACCCAAACTTAGACTTTCTTTTACTCACTGATTAGATCTCAGCCATTCTGGCTGGGTCAGTGCTTTAGAAAGATTTTCCACACTGGTTAGTTTCTGGATGAGGAAATGGAAAAGGGGAAAAGCTTTGGTCCCTATAAAATAATTAGTTATTAAATACAAGATAGAAATAATCATTTCTTACACCACTGTGGAATCCAGTACCCTCAGGAAAGCAGCTACATAGTTCAATGGAAGTTCCTATCTATCAAGCTAATAGTGCCAGTATTTTATGTTATAATTTTAGACAGACTTTCCATACTTACCATGAGGTAGGCTTGTTGAGGGGTCAGTAACAGAAGTAGAGACGGTGGTAGATGAGACTGAGGAGTTAATAGAAGGTACTGTGGAGGAAGGCATTGTTTCTGGAGTGGGTTGAGGCAGCCCAGTGACAGTTTGACTGGATGGTTGAGTGGGAGCAATATGAATATCCCAGGTTGCAGACTGAATGAAAGGTGTACTAAGTCCATTCCCAGATGATATATTTGGAGGAATAAAAATAGGAGTAATTTTAGAGGAAAAAGTAGCAAGAGGAGAAGTTGGAATAGATTTGTCAGGAGAAGGAAAAACTGGACTGGGTAGATGACTGGAATCATCATGACAAATGAGTAGGTCTTGTAGAGCACTAAAAAAAAAAAGAAAAAAGAAAAGACAAAAAATCCAAGAAAACAACATGAATCAAGATTGATTTATTTTGCTTATTTTGTAAACCAATTAGACCCTCTTAAAATTTACTACAGTTGGGGGTGGTGGCGGTAAAATTCTGCCATGCCCAACCTCTATTTCTACATCTGTTGCCCTACCCCAATACTCAGGAATGAACCAAAGCAGTTAAGTAACATAGAAGATAGATTGCTATACTTTGAAAAAGGAAAATGATAGAGTTTAAATATTGCTTTAGGCATTTGAACTCTGTAATTTTGGGCAAATCTCTTAGTCTTTTAGCCTCAGTTTTCCCATCTGTAAAATGGGGATATTACTAGCACCCACTTCCCAGAGTTGTAGTGAGAATAAAATAAAATTATAATTATAAAGCACTTTGCAAACATGCTATGCAAATCTTGGCTATTTATTATTTCCCAAATGTTTTGAAGGACCAGTCAAGTGAAAGTAACAACAAAACATATGTTTTGCCTCTTTCCCCCTCAATCCCTTCATTCTAGGAATATACTTAATTACTCAAAAAGCAACCACACTATTTTAAGAGTAGCGACACATTATATCAGGATTGGCTCTGAACACAACAATGTGATAGTTGGCCTGGTTGCTTAAAGAATGGTGCTTGTGAAGCCAAGTTCACCTCTTCAGGGTCTAAGGGCTGTCACTTTGTGCTACAGCATTTCAATGCCAAACATTACATAAATTAATAATATATATACATAAGGATATATATGTGCACATAAATATATATATATACATGTTTGTATGTATATATATATATATATATAATACTTTATAAAGTGTTTTGAAAACTTTATATAAATGTTTTTTTTTTAAATTCATGATCCAAAATATCTAATGTGAACATAATGCCACTACTAGTAAAGTACCTCTTGCCCAAGGGACTCTGGGTAAGGCATTTAAGGTCTCACTCTTATTTTCTCATCTGTAAGATGGAATAATACTAATACCTACTTTATAGATTTGTTGTGAAGATCCAACAAGAATATATACATGTGCATATATATCTGTTTACATACATGCATATAGGCATGTACATGTGTCTGTATAGGCACATATATGTTTATAGGTAGATGCAAACCTTAACGTGCCATACAAATGTGACCTGTGATTATTAGTTTAATCTTAATCGCCTCTTTCCTAGATTGCTGCAACAGCACTTAACACAGTGCCTGGCACTTAGTAGGTGCTTAATAAATATTTATTGATTTGAATTGAACAGATTCCTAAATGCTCTCCTAGTTTTAATTCTCCCTCCACTTCAGCCCCTCCTATGCACTGAAAAGTGCTTCTCTATGCTTCCAAAGTGATTTTTAAAAAATGTGTCACTCCCCAGCTCCACAAATTCTACTAATTGTCTATTGCCTTTAAGATAAAATATAAATTCTGCCTGGATTTAAAAACCCTTCCCAATCTGTCTTTCCACCCTCCCCTTATATTATTCCTTCTCCCACACTCAAACAAACTGGTCTTGTCTCTGTCCCTTACTGGTGCTCCATCTTCCATCTCTGAACAAAGCTTTGTACTGACTGTCCTCCATACCTAGAATGTACCCCCTTCTCAACTTTGCCTCACAGAATTCCTCTTTCTCTTCAAGATGTAGTTCAGTTACCATGATCTATATGAATCTCCAACAGCCAAGGCCACCGCCCTCAAACTACTTTGTATTCAAGTATTCTGTGTTTATGTTTATTCTGTATATATTTATATGTACTTGATTCCCCCATTAGCATGAAAGCTCTTGGAGAGCAAGTATTGTTTTATTCTTCAAATTTATATCCCCTGCTCCTGGCACAGTGCATGACCTATAATAGATGATTAATTAATGCTTATTGATTGATTATCATGCCCACTTCGTTTTGGTGGCTGATGCCATTAAAACTGACTGGAAGCCGGATCCAGGGAGTTATATGGCATGCTGTCCTTCATAGAGGCTGATGAAATGTCCTATGACGTGGCTGGTCACCCTATACTGAGAAAGCTGTTGGATAGTGGGGCATCTCAAACACTGTTGAATGAGCTCCCACCAGAAATTAGTTCTCAAGACCTCTATTGCTACCATGACTTGCAATAGAGTCAGGACTTGTGGATGATAGGAACAGCAGGAGTGAATAGAATTTAGGAATTTATGAGGTTTCTCCATGTTTCCAAATGGGTTTGTATCCAGTAATCACATTGGTTTGTACCCCTGGCTCCCGGATTTCTTACATTGACTCTTACATTGAACCAAGATAGATTCGGGACCCTAGCCCAGACATAGAGCCAATACTCTCTGCCCATTCCCAATGATTTCCGAGGGCACTGCAGCTTCTACTACAACTACTTTGTCTTTAGAGTAGTTATATTATCTTAATTAATCTTATCGACTGGGAGGCAATACAGCACAGTGGGTGGAGAGCCAGCCTTAGAGTCTGAAAGACATGGATTCGGGTCTTGCCTCTGATACATATTGATTGTCAAATGGACAAATCATTGAAGCTACCAGGCAGTTCTATAAAACTGTTGCCAAAAAGTTGCCAAGCGGTTAGAGATCTTCATTGAAAGAGGGAAAATGTCAACAAGGAGTTCACCTAGCTTTGTGAAACCACATAACCAAATCTCATTTGATCCCAATTATGTGATATGGACATCATTATTCCCTATTGACATATGAAGAAATGGAACTTCCAGGCAATCTGACTCCCCTATTATCATATGGGGAGTTAGTGCCAGAGCCCAGATTGACTAGTAGATCTCTAGGGTCCTAGTTCAATATTCTTTCCTCTATATAATTATATAATTGCTTGCTTCCTAAAGCAATTCTGGAATAAGACCCACATGACATTGATTAATTAATGCTTGGATTAATTAATCCATATTAAAGTGGATGCTTCTTAGAATGGATATTATTCTTCCAGTCCAGTCCTAGAGCCTTTATAGATACCCCCAGGGCCCTAAAGTGTAGAGAAGAAGGCGCCTCTAATATACTACTGGGAACACTCAAATAACATTTGCATTTCATTATAGCCATTGCTGAAGATAGATAGCACACTTGGGGACCCACAGCTTTCACATACTCTTGAAATTTGACATACATGAGGTGGATTGGTCTTTTCATTTCCTCATCATGCTACATTCCAATCTGGACTATCCAATTTGGATAATATGGCCTATATGCTGCCTATATTGGTACAGATAACTGACAGTAATAGCACTTATGCAATATAGACTTTCATGTAGTAACATTTTAAATTAAAATCCCTTCAATGTTCAATTCCAGAAACTCTTACCCATTGTTATTAGAGATGACAGAAATCAGATATTCTTTTTCTATTATGGAAAGTGATAGAACTTCTGTTTACATACCACTGCAATTCTTTTAATTCTTTGGGACTCGAAGGGCAATGTGTCTTGAAGGAGCAACAGCACTGTTCTAAATTGTACAGGAAGGAAAAGAACATGAACCCTTATTAACCATCTTGAATTCAACACAATTGTTTACACAAAATATTACTCATAAGATCATAGATATAGAGATGTAGGGGATCCTAGAGGCCACTGAAACCAACTTGCTCATTTTATAGATGAGGAAACTGAGTCACAGAGAGGTTATGTGGTTTGCCTAAAGTCATACTGCCAATAAGTATCACAGGCAGGCTTTAAGTCCATGTCTTCCTGACACTACATCCTGTGCCCTTTCCATTATTCCATATTGCCTCTCCATTAGGTTATGAGTATACTGTAATATTACTATATAGCAATCTATAGTGTAATGACTGGAAATTATATTTATAGAATGTAGGCTTTATCTTTGTATTTCTACAGTCTAACACAATACCTTTCTAGTAACCTGGTTTTTCCCTTGGAATTATTTGGATTTTTAAAAATAATAACATACCTGCTATCTAGCACATGTTCTATGGACATATGAAGAATTCTTTATGTCCCTCTAGTAATTGTGTGTGGTACAAAGGAATCACATTTATTCCACCTACAATTTGAAATATAAATTATGTTTTCATAGTTAAAATTAGTGTACAGGAAGTGGAACTGAACTCATGATTTCATTGGTGTAGGGAACACCTAGGTGAAGAATTCTTTGTAACAACGTAGGTCAGCACCTACTCTGCAATTTATTGTCTTAGAGAGCTGTCTGGTACGCTGGGATGCAAAGTGGCTATACAAGGGTTACACAGCCAATAAACGTGAGAACTCAGTCTTGAATCAAGATTTTCTGGCTTGGAGGCCAACTCTCTACTCAATATGCTATGATGCTTTCCATAATATGAGTTTTCTTAGAGGAATAAAAAAATCTGAAAATGAATAGCACAATAAGAATAAAGATAACATACCTATTCGACGAATCTCTATTCTCTTCAAGGTAAACAGCAAGGGGCAGATGTTCACTGTCACATTCACTTTTATTGTGAATGTACAATTTGATGTGCTAGAGTGTGGAAAGAAATAAAAAAGAGAGAATTGTATATCTAACCAGGATATGGAGGAGTATAAAATATAAACATATATTTATTTAAAGATTTTTAAGCACAGTGTATTGTTTTCAGTTCCAAATTATCTCCTTCCCTATCCAATGAGAAGATAAGAAAAACAAAACCTATTATAAAAATATATAGTTAAGCAAAACACATTTCTCCATTTGTTACATTAGCCACTGATCTTTTTAAAAAATCTAATGATGCCTTTCTCTGTCTTTCTCTCTCTGTCTTTGTTTCTGTTTCTCTCTTCATCTATCCATCTATTAACCTATCTATCTATCATCTATCTACTTTCTGCATGTGTGTAGGTATGGAAATAAGGGGGTGAAAAGACAGACAATAGAGGGGGACAGAAACAGACAGAACTGAAAAGACAGAGACAAGAGAGAGAAGCAGAGAGAGACAGTGACAGATAGAATAGAGGGAGAAACAGAGACTGGGATAGAGAGGAAGAAATAGAGATAGAGAAAGGAGAGAGAGAAAAGAAACAGAGAGACTGAGACACAGAGACAGAGAAGCAGAGGCAGAGACAGACAGAAGAGAGAGACAGAGACAGGATGACAGAACCAGAGCCAGAGAGACAGAACAGAGAGACAGAAGGAAGCAGAGATAGAGGAGACAGAGAGAAGAAGAGAGAGTAAATTCTGAATGAGATTTCATTAGTGTAGTGAGCTCTCAGTGAGGGGACTCTGTATCTGCAACTCTTTTTCTTAGAGTTTTATAGTTTCCCAGGCCACTGAGAGGTTGTGACTTATCCAGGGTCACTCAGCCACTAGGTATCTGGACTTGAATCCATAGGTCTTGTTGACTTGGAATCTGGTTCTCTATCTACTGTACCAGTAGTGCCTCTCACATATTGGATATAATGTAATATTACATATCATAATTATATTATCATAGTATGGCGCTGAAGTGTCAACATGCTGTTCCATTTAAGGGAGAGCATCATGAATGCCTATTTTATAAGCATGATGAGTGAAACATAATACTGTTTCTCTTATTAGCATAGACAGTCCAGATATATTGAGACTGCTACCCTTAAACTATTAGCTTATTTATCTAGGAATATCTCTAGGGATAAGGAGCACAAATTAATACCAAAATCATTTCTATAGTGATGCATGAACCTTAGCAAGATATATATCTTTACTTTTTGTCTCTTTATTTCTCTCCTTCCTGACTCTCTTTTTCAACTATTCCTTTTCCCTTTTCACTTTTCCTTCTCCTTTGTTAAGTCTTTGTCTGCCAGTGGTGCCCAGACACATTTTTTTTTGCTGCTATTGGTTGCAATCAAGGTGAAAGAGGACCTTATTTATATCAGTGGAACCAGACCTAGATGGTAATCAAGATGCCTGAACTTAGTCTCTAAGCTCATCCACAGAATACCTATAAGACCTTGAGGTGCTGTGCTTCATTCTTGTAAAAAGGGCATAACACTATCCCTCTTTACTTCTGAGATAGACTCTAAAGGGGAGTGAGATAATAGATATGAAGGATCTGTGAACTTTTAGAAGAATGACAATTACATTATTCAGTTTCTTATTAAAAGTTAAAGAACATAATATAAGAATTAAAAAAATGACTGACCTTTGATTCTGTGTATTGCATGCTATAAAATAAAACTGGAAGATGAAAAAATATGTTATTTTGGCAAAATGAAATCTGTCAAGTACCTTAACCCAAAGATTCACATGGAATCTAAGAAATGTAAAAGATTTGAAAGGTTATCTACCTAAAGTAATCCCAATGTCTAGTATGCAAGTTCTACATGAATACCTCCATAATGGAGACCTTGATAATAATTACTCATATTTATTTACATTTATATACATATCTTTGTATGTTTACATGTATACATATATATGAGGATATATACACTTATATCTCTGTAGATATGCATATATATACACACATAGTTACATAAAAATACAATAAAATTAATACATAGCATATGTATATGTATATACATACATATACTAAATATATATGTATACATATATAAATCCACTTTACTGCACCAATCAGTCTATTCTACCATTGAGTAACTCAGATGATCAGGAAAGTTTTTCTCATGTTGAGCTCAAATCTGTCTCCCTGGAACTTCCATCTATTTGGAGCAACACATATCAAATCCTCTTTCTATATAACAATTCTTTGAAAATTTGAAGAGAATGATCTCCATCTTCCCAGAAATAAAATAGTATCCCTTATCCTCTTTGCCCCACCCCACACCAAATACCCAACATTAACGAATAAACCAAGGGAATGATCACAATTACCTCACTTAGACTTTTCAATGTTTTGTCAAGTTCTGAAAGTCTGTAAGATATGATTTGAAATTAAATCAGTTTAAGAAAGCTGTTAAAGAATTTTCATTGATAATAAATATAATAGACTTAAATTTCTTGTGTATGATAATGTTTATAATATTGATATTAAGGGAATGTTGGGGAAGGGGTATAATAAGAGATATCTCTGAGAAGTGAATCTCTCACATTTTGAAAAACCGTATATGCATTGGGAACTCAAGCACCTGTTCTGTATCTATAAGGAATTGCAGGATTTTGTAGATGGACCTGTATTTCAGTTCAATTGTAGAATTTTCTATTAATCACAAGTATACAATCAAAGAGTTAGTTCTGGAACCACAAAGGGAAAGAGATAGGACCAATAATAAGGCAAAATTTCAAAGGAGAGGAAATTGTCCTTGGTTCCCTCCCATTTCTATTCTGTAATCCTATTCCACCTGTTAATACTTCCTGTCCTCACTTGTAAGCGTCTTGTGCCCTGATACCCTGCCAGGTCAGCTTTCTCTCCTTTTACCCTCAGTCCAAACACACAGATCTACAACCCTGAGGTTGTCCTCAACTATGTCTCCAGAATAGTTCCCAAGATCTAGCATTATATCTTTTTCCTCCATCCTTCTTAATCCTCCCCATAAAAACTCTCATTCCCTTAGTGTGACTGGTAGTTTGGAATAAAGAAAACTGATAAAGTCAATTCATATTAGAGTATGCACCATTGACAAGTTTAATCTTTCATCACAAGGATATGGGGCTAAGAAGAGGGAAAACTCAGATGGTCACCCATCAAAATAGTCAAAGCTATTGTTATCCTTGTAGAACGAGTGAGTTACAGATACACTAAACAGCTTACCATTTCCACAGGTATGCGAGTAAAAAGGCCTGTTACTTAAGACAACATTTATTGTCAAGCCCAATAAAACATATTTTTCTTTCTGGGTCTATTTTTCCCTTCAATGATCTTTTACATCAATTCTATAAACATTTAAGAGACAGTTGTCTCTTAATATAACATAGTAATGTGATAGGCCTCAGGCTAAGCACTGGACATAGGAAAAGAAAAATACAGTCCCTGCCTTCAGGGAGCTTACAATCAAAGGGGAGAGACAAACAAATATATATAAGACAAGCTAAATAGAAGATAAATAGAGAATAATTAAAAGAGGGAAGGCACTGCAATTAAGAGAGATTAGGAAAAGCATTCTGTAGAACGTGAAATGATTAGTTACACACACAGAGATTTCTAACTGCAGTAACAATGAAAATGAATGTTTCACAAAGGAAATTAAAATTCAGAAACAACACCCACTAAGTCCCAGATCCAACTGGTTGAAATCTGTTAGTTTTATGTGCTCCAAACCTATCTGCACATTTGCGATATTCAGTCTGTTCCAAGTGTAATTATGATGTATTTTGGTGGGAGAATTGAAGAGCATCTTTTCACCTATTTGAATAAATGACCTATTTGACCTATTTGAATGAAAATTTCATGAAGATTTGGTATATGAAATTGTTAGAGAGTTGAGAGATTTTGTCAAAGCAGGAGAGTTGATAGAATTCAGGTTTGACTATTTATTATAGCTAGGGCATTGTTTTTGTCTTTAAAATGAAAAACAATATTATTTGGGTATGCCAAACTAATGAAGGACACTTTGGAAGCATTTGCAATGTATTTGAAAAAGCTTCTTATGTATACTTCTTTTTCTGAATTTCTCTTTGTGTTTTCTTTTTTTCACACTAAATGGCTAAGAAAGGCAAGTACTATTCAATCAATCAGTAAGTATTTATTAAGCACCAATTATGTGCCAGGCACTGTGCTAGGCTCCAGTGATACAAAGAAAAATTGTTTCTGCACTAAAGGAGGTTAAAATGATGTTTAAAGAAAGTTTGAACCTACCAAAAGAAAAAAAGGATGAATTCTGTTGTTCATTAATTCAGTTGTGGCCAACTCTTTGTGACCCCATAGGCATGCCAGATGAGGCCCTTTTATCCTCTAATATCTCCTGGTCTGTTCAAGCTCACATTGGTTGCAACCATGATACTGTTTAGTAATTTCATCCTCTACCATCACTTTTTTCTTTTGCCTTCAATCTTTTTCCACTGAGTCCTGTCTTCTCACTATGTGGCCAAAGTATTGACACTTCATCTTTAGTATTTGCCCTTCCAATGAGTAGTCTGAATTAATTTCTTTAAGTATTGGCTGACAACCTCCTTCCTTACTGTCCAAGGGACTCTAAAAAGTCTTCTCTATCACCACAATTCCAACACATTGATTCTGTAGTGCTCGGTTCTTCTTACGGTTCAGCTCTTACAGTCATACATTGCTACCAAAAAAACAAAACAAAACATAGCTTTGACTATATGGGCTTTTGATGGCAAGGTGGTGTCTTTATTTTTTAGTATACTGTCCAGATCTGCCATAACTTTCCTTCTAAAGAGCAAACATCTTTTAATTTCATGGCTGCAATCACTGTGTGCAATGTTTGATCTTTGAGTCCAAGAATGTAAAATCTGACACTGCTTCCATTTCTTCTCCCTCTATTTGCCAGAAAGTAATGGGACCATTTGCCAAAATCTTAGTTTCTTTTAAAAATGTTAATTTTCGAGCCAGTTTTAAAATTTTCTTCTTTCATCCTCATCAAGAGGTTTCTTAATTCCTCTTCATTTTCTGCTAACAGAGTGCTATCATATGCATATCTGAGATTGCTGATATTTCTCTTGGCAAACTTTAATTGCATCTTTTGATTTGTCCAGACTTGTATTTTGCATGATAAGTTAAATAAAATAAAGTGACAATATACAGCTTTGTCATACTCCTTTTCCAATCTTGAGCCAATCAGTTATTCCATGTTTGGTTCTAACTGTTGCTTCTTAGCCTACATAAAGGTTCCTCAGGAGAAAAGCAAGATCATCTGCTACCCCCATCTTTGGGGACTTGCCCCATTTTGTTGTGATCCACACAGTCAAAGGCTTTAGTGTAGTCAGTGATGTAGAATTTCTTAGATGTTTCTCTGGAATTCTCTTGCTTTCCCCATAATCCAGAAAATATTGGCAATTTGGTCTATAGTTTCTCTGCCTCTTCAAAACCAGTCAAAACCTTCTGGTAATTCTGGGTCTCCATATTGCTGAAGCCTAAATTGCAGAATCTTAAGCATAACCTTGGTAGCCTATGAAATGAATGAAATTGTTCAGAAGTCTCAACATTCTTTGGCATTGCCATTCTTTAGGATTGTAGTGTAAATTGATTTTTTCCAAATTTCCTGGCATATTGAGTGCAGCACATCATATGTCTACTTAATTTTTCTTTTCTAATATATTTTTATTTATTAAAAACAAATGTATTAAGTGCTGTCCCCTTTTGTGCCCGTTTCTACCCCTTTCTCACACATTTGCTTCAAAATTGATCTATTGGAAAGTGATTTATTATTTATTGGAGTGCAGCACTTTAACAGCGTTATCTTTTAGGATTTTAAATATTTCAACTAGAATTCCCTCACCTCTATTATTTGTCTTTCTGTTAGCAATGCTTCTAAGGCCCACTTAACTTCATTCTCAAGGATGTCTAACTCTAGTTCAGTAGTCACACTATTGGGGTTATCGGTTGATACTAAAATCTTTCTGGTATATGGTCCTGTGTTTTCTTGATGTCTTTTCTTAATCTTATACTTTTTTTAAAGTCTCTACCATTTTTGTTTTTTATCATGCCCACTTTTTCTGAAACATTCCTTTGATATCTCTAATCTTCTTGAAGATATTTCTTGTCTTTTCCATTCTATTGTTCTATTTCTTAGCGTTGCTCATTTAAGAAAATCTTGTCTCTCCTTGCTATTCTCTGGAATTCTGCATTCAGTTGGGTATATCTTTCCCTTTCTTCTTTCCCCTCTCTCTATTCTCTTTCCTCAACTATTTGTAAAGTCTCATCAGATAGTCATTTTGCTTTCTTGCCCTTATATTTCTTTGGAATTTGTTGTTGTTGTTGCATCCTGCACAATACTGAAAACCTCTATCCACTGTTAGGCTTTCAAACTACCAGATCTAATCTCTTAAATCTATTCATCACTTCTACTTCATATTCATATGGGATGTTACTTAGGTCATATCTATAAGGTCTGACGGTTTTTCCTACTTTCTTCAATTTCTGTCTGAATTTTGTAATAAGAAACTCATGATCTGAGGCACAGTTAGTTCTAGGGCCCCCCACCCCCCACCCCTTTTAAGTATGCCTCAAACTGCTTTCAGAATTCATCAGTTCTCTTTCTGGAAGTGGATAAGATTTTTCATTAAGGAGTCTTTGGAATTGTCTTGGATTAATAGTTTAATAAGAGTAGCTAAATATTTCATAGTTGATCACTGTTACAATATTGCTGTGACTGTACCGGATGTTCTCCTAGTTCTGTTCTTTCACTTTGTATCAATTCATATGTCTTCCTGGGTTTTTCTGAAGCCATGTTGCTCATCTTTTCTTTTTTTTCCCCTACTTAATGGTATTTTATTTCTCTCCAATTACATGTAAAGATAATTCTTGGCATTAACTTTTATGAGATTTTGAGTTCCAATTTTTTTCTCCTCTCCCCCCTCTGCAAGCTAGAAAGCAATCTGATACAGATTATACATCTACAATTATATTAAACATATTTCCACATTAATCATGCTGTGAAAGAATAAGAATAGAAAGAAAAAGCCACAAAAAGAAAAAACAAACAAAAAGAAAACTGAAAACAGAATGCTTTGATCTCTATTCAGACTCCATGGTTCTTTCTCTCTATGTGGATAGCATTTTCCATCATGAGTCTTTGGGAATTGTTTTAGATTATTGTATTACTGAGAAAAGTCAAGTCTATCAAAGCTGATCCTTGCACAATGTTGCTGTTACTATGTATAATATTCTCCTAGTTGTGCTCACTTCATTTGGCATTAACTCATGTAAGTCTTTTAAGGTTTTTCTAAAATCTGACTGCTCATTATTTCTTATAGAAAAATTGTATTCCATTATATTCATATGCCACAACTTGTTCAGCTAGTCCCCAACTAATGTACATCCCCTCAATTTTCAATTCTTTACCACAAGTTCTTGCTGTAAATGACTATACATAGGTTCTCTACCTTTGGCTGAAAATTATATAGTCAATATATGCATAGATATTGACCATCTGGTGATGTCCATGTGTAGAGGTGCATTTTGAATTGTTGTAAAAGAGCATTTGCATGACCAGTGAGTTATCTTGACAAAACTCTATTAGTCTCTGCACTGCTTCATTTTGTGCTTAAGGGCTTATTATTCTAATTAACTTTTGATTTCCTACTTTGGCATTCCAATCCCCTATGACAAATGTGACATCTCTTTTTGATGTTTTTTTTTTTCTAGAAGATACGGGTCTTTATAAAACTGAGCTACTGTGGCCTCTGTCATCAGTGGTTGGAGCACAGACTTGGATGTGATGTTCAATGATTTGCCTTGATTTGAACAGAATGAATTCTATAGAGTTCTAATAATAAGTCTCATTAAGATAAATAAATCTTGCTGAATCTCAAATATCAGTGACATCAATACTATCTCCATTTTATCACCAGTGAGAATAGGATGGCATCATTTAATTTGGTACTCAGGTGCTATGTATATAACTATACAAAGCAGATCAACAATATCTCTCTTCCTTTTCTGCCAATCCCAAAAGAAATGAGGACTGGGCACTACTTTAATGTAATTAATTGATCAAACAATAAATTACTTACTTTGTTTTGTTTAGAGATATGTCTTCAATTAAAGTGTCATTGGCTGCATCCTGGTTCTGTCAGAAGCATAAAGAGCCCAAGGTTAAGATACTGCTTGTACCTCATACCTTAACAGGAAGCTATATTGCCATACCTTCCAGAACCCCATCTAAAAGAATGGAGAACTGCATTCCTATCTGAGAATAGAATGTTGTTAGTCAACTTATCTTTCCTATGGTTGAACCTGGGTTTCTTTGATCTGGACAAGATCTAGATAAAAAGAATGGTTATCTATTTCTGATATATCCCAATCTGAAGGTGCCATGGAAATTAGGTTATTGACTCTTTCTTCCTATAAAGACATTGTGGTTATTTTATTGTAATGTTTTTTTAGATAACCCCCAAATTCCCACAATGGTAAGATAATGTTCATATTTTGGAAGAAGAATCTAAGGATCAGACCACTATTTGCTGCAAGGACAAGAGGACAAGCTAGGACAGTTGTAGAATTTGCTGCAGTTGGTACCAGATCAACCATTCAATCAAGTATTGATTAAATCCCTACTATGTGCCACCCACATCTCATGGGAATTGGCTGGAATAGGACCAATTTCAGAGAAAGACAGGGTCAAATAATGTTGGATTTGATTCAATTCTATTCCTTCCTAGTGAGGAGTTTCTATCATACTTTGTGTTTTACAGTAGTAACCAAGTAGGATTATATTAAGTATTTCCTCCCACATATGCATCCCAAGGAAAACTAACAAATGATTATCAAGAAAATTCTTTAATTGTTAGGAATTCACATTCAATTGTATTAGTTACTAAAACAGAGTTCTAGAGAAGTCATTTAAATTTTAAAACAATTTTATACGTTAAATTCATAAGTATAAGAGATGGCATGGAGTGAACCTTGGGGTCCAGAAGATCTGGGTTTTTTTCTCTCTCTGGTGAACCTGTATGACTGATCAGATCACTAACCTCTCAGTGTTCAAGGCATCACTTTAAGTCTCAAAACAATTAAGAGATTTGCAATGATAGAGGGACTTAACTATGAGTTCCTAATTCCAATAAACAATATCTGCTATTATCTCCCTTCCCTCCCCCACAGTTATTTATATAAAAATTAATTTAATCTTAAGTAAAACTAAATAAGATTTTTTCCCCCTAAGATTTCAAAAGAAATAAAACCTACCATGCTCACATTCTGGGTACCATTGCTTTCTTCATAGTCTTGAAATACCATTTCACCCCTATAGAACACTAAAAAACACAAAAACCTTGAAATTTGTATTCTCAAAGTCTGAAGACTGAAATTGTATTTAAAATTTTAAAATATACAAGCACTCACATTTTATGTTTTGGTCTTTGTCATACTCTTTTTAAAAAGAAATTCTCACATAGTGAGTCAACAACTATTTATTAAAGAGTCACTGTGGGTCAGGTACTAGGTTAAGTGCTGGGGATAGAAAGGAAGGCAAACAAACAAACAAAAACAGTCCTTTGCTCTAAGAGAGTTCATAGTATAATGGAGTAATCCTGTTTAACATATCAGCACCATACTCAATCAATTGCAAAATAAGCAAGTATTTAATAAGGACTTATTATTTGCCAAGCACTATGCAAGAAAATCCTGTCTTTAAGGAGCCTTGATTCTACTGGTCCATTTCCAAGTAATATTAAGTGTGTGATTGTTTTGGAAGAGTAACCATCTCATTAGACGCACAGAACTTGTGTCCACTTGTCAAAGGCCACCATGCTGCTTCTCCTTTCCCAAGCTGTGAAATGGAGTGGGGTCATAGTACAAGAGATCTAGTTATACCTTGTGTTCTATTTGTGCATGCTTTACTTTCAGCAGCTGCCCTCTCCTCACTCTCTATACCCCTCCCCCCAAAATAATTTCCAATATTCTCTCTGTTCAATTCCTTTTTGTTCCATTCAATTCAGCCAGCTATACAAGTCTTCCTCAACATTCCCACCCTGACTTTGGAACTGCTAACAATGACCATAGTCATGTTGACCTTAACACTTGATCCAATTCCAATCGTATAACCTTGCTTTTTTCCCCACTAGTGCTCTCAAAGTGATTAGTTTGCCTGTTTAAACAGACAGCAGGAGTTTAGCAAGCATACATTTACTAGAGAATTATCCTGATTGCCTTCTCTAAAGCATAATTTTTCCTAACTTTTTATTGGAAAACAGAGGTTACACTTTTAAGTAAGGCTTCTTAACTTGGGTCCATTAATTTGAATGGGGAAAGAAATTACTTTATTTTAACTAACTTCTAAATGAAATTTGATACTTTATTCATTTACAAATTAAAAAAAAACACACACTATTATTTTGAGAAAGGGTCTGAGGGCTTTGCCAGACATGGGAGCAAGACACAAAATAGGATAAGAATCTTTCCAATTGAGTTAACATGGAACTTAAGGCAAAACCCATGCTGAGGTCTATGGAAAACTGAGGCCTTCCCTCATTTCATTTTAGCATAAGGAATTTTACTGGCATGCCAGGAGTGGTGACTTTTTCACATTTGTATCTCACTTGGTATTTGGCAAATACTATACTCCCTTAATAAATGCTCGATGACTAATTGAGTAAACAGTTGGTGGGCAGCTAGGTTGCAGAATGGACAGAGCACTGGGCCTAGAGTCAGGAAAATTCATTTTCCTGAGTGTGAATCTGACCTCAGAAACTTATTAGCTGCGTGATCCTGGATCAGTCACTTAATCCTGTTTGCTTCTGTTTTCTCATCTGTAAAATGAGCTGGAGAAGGAAATCTTCCTTGCCAAGAAAACCCAGAGTCGGATATGACGGAAAACAACTGATCAACATATCTGCTGGTAGAATAGTAGGTTATTCTATACTTCATTAGATTGTGAATTCTTTGAGAGCAAGGACAATCTTTTTTGTCTATTCCTCCCTCTTTTTTGTTTTTAAATTATCTCTAGCATTTAGTAGGGAAGCTGGGTGACTCATGGATAAAACACTGGTCCTGAATTCAAATCTGATCTCAGACACTGTGTGACCCTGGGCAACTCACTTAACCTCTGTTTGCCTTAATCCAATGGAGAAGGAAATAGCAAGCCACTCCAACATCTTTGCCAAGAAAACGCCATAGACAAAGTATATGGAATCCTGTAGAGTAGGACACAACTGAATGACTGAACAACAAACTTGTGACCGGCACTGTGCCAAGGGCTAGGACTACAAAGAAAGGTAAAAAAGTCACTTCTGTCAAGGAGCTCGCTGTCTAATGCGGCAGACAACATGCAAACCACTAGGCTAAACCCCTGATACCTTGCAAATAATCAAGACAAGGAGATAAGAGGGATTGGGAAAGGTGGGACTTCATTGAATACACTACATTCTTCTTTCTCCTTAATATATTTTTCCAACTCTTTAACATCATGTATTGTCCATACCTCTATGCCCATTCCTCTCTGTAAATGCAAATAACTATAATACTTTGTTGTTTTTTTCCTCCTTATTTCAGAGCTTCTGCTTGTTAGTTTAAGTGAATGAGCACATAAATGTATGTAGCAGCTACACAAAACTTTCTAAGTAGTGAAACAATGAAGAATGAATTCAAATAATTGTTCATTTAGAGTAAAAGAGGCCAATGGTAGAAGGAACCTATGACTTAGGTCCAAGACTCAGCTGGGACATTTACTGGTCCATTGACCCTATAAGCAAGTCATTTGTCTCTGAGCCTCAGTTCCTTCACCATAAAATGGGAATAATAAACACCTTATCTATTTTAAGGGTGTTCTGAGGCAAGTACCTTAGGCATTACACAAATTAATTATGTAAACAAAGCAACAGAGCAATGGTCTACTGCTCAGACCATTTGTCCTAGTTTCAGGTGAAACAGCTTCCATTAGGAGAACAGAGGAGGACTAGGGCTCCTGAGGTTTACCAATGGTGTTTCTTCTTATGCCCTGTGGCAACTGGGATTCAGTCTTCTGTACTCTCATTTAGTAAGTCAGTCAACAGCCAATTATTAAGCAGTTTCTATGTGCCAGTACTCTGCTAACTGCTTGTTTTTTAGTCATTCAGTAGTGTCCAACCCTTTGTGATCCCAGGGACCATGGTATGCCAATGCTGTTCATGGGGTTTTCTTGGCAAAGATATTGGAATGGTTTGCCTTCTCCAGTGATTAAGGCAGAGGTTAAGTGATTTGCCCAGGGTCCCACAGCAAGTGTCTGAGGTTGGATTTGAACTCAGATCTTCCTGATTCCAGGCCCGATGCACCATCTAGTTGCCATATAGTAAGGCATTTAATAAATGTTTATTGACTGAATGACTGACTATTAAGAAGCAACATGGTCAGACATGGTGTCAGGAAAACCTGAGTTCAAGTCTTTCCAGGAATGTATGCCAGCCTTTTGACCAGAGGCAAGTAATTTAGAATATATATGATGGAATGTAAACTTTGTGAGGGTAGGGCCTATTTTAGTTTTGCTTTGTAGCCTCAGCACCCAGAACATTGCCTGGGACTTAGCTTTACTTTTAATAATTAACAACTTCTCAGTGGCCCAAGTGACTTTTTATGATAATACATTATAATAAATTATAAACCAACTGCCAATTTGCATCAGTGAAATCCATTCCTACACCAATAAAATCATAGATCTGTTTTGGACTCTCCACCCTCTTCCCCCCGCCTCCCCCAGCAAAATCAGAAAGGTAATTTATTTTCTGTCAGAATGAAAAACAGCCAGTATTTTCTTGCCAGGTTCTACCAGGAACATGGTGCCCAGAACATAGCTCAAAATAGTAAATTTTCATTTGTTTATTGTAATATTTGGATCTGAAAATAAGTTGTTTACATGAAAGTGCCTTCTTCCTTAACCAAAGCTGTTCTTATATTACTTAAAATCTTCATGCCTGAACTTTTCAAATAAATTATTAAGAAGTTCAATATGACCACAGCTAAGGAAATAGGCCCAGAAATTGCTTCTAGACTGATCCCATTTCTATGTCTGAATTCCTAACTCCTTAATACCATGAAATGCTCAGATATCTCCCACTTTCTTTTCCTTTCTTGGGATCTCTCCCTCTAATTCTTTGCTATAAAACATTTTTTGGTCATCTTTTTGTGCCTGCCCTCATAGGTTTTAATGAGGAAACACAACCAAGATACTGTGAGGAAGGTGGTTGTTCCTTTCCTTCGGAAAAGGAAACATTCAGGTTTCAAGAATAGCATGCTATTATGAAATTTCCATCTCAATTTTTAAGAGTGGATAATTTGACTGGGTGAAGGAAAAATACATTACTGGCATTAGTGATCAAATGAATCTGGCAGAGTTCAGCCTTCAGACTCCTAGCCTAACAAGTTGATTTATGCATAGCAGAAGATAACCTTTCTGTTACCACATTACATATTATTTATGGATTTATTTTACACAATGGCTTGAAAGGGACTTTTTACACAGGAATTAGGTTTGTTAGAAAATGTGCCCATGAGATAATGGAAGGAACTGGTGATATATTTAATTAATACTAGGATATCACTAGCATATTTAGAGTAGGAAAGGGCATTTGAAGTCATTTAGTCCAGTGGTTCTCAAAGGGGTGTGGTCCAAGGACTCCTAGAGGGTATTAGAGACCCTTTCAGGGGGCCAGGGAAATTGAAATTCTTTACATAATATTAAAAGTCATTTTAATTTCTAATGTGATAAATATTGATAGATATAAACCATATAAACAAAACCTCTTTGGAGGAGACCTTGATAATTTTTAAGGATGTAAAGAGACCAGACAGTCTGAAAATCACTGATTCTAGTCTGACACTTTGATTTTAAATAGTCAAAGTAACAGAGTATGTGTAAGCAGCTGGCCTAATGTCACATAGGTGCTTAGTGATGGAGCCAGGATTTGAACCTGGGTTGTTGGACTTCAGATGCTGATATTTTCTTCAAACCATACACATTTAAATATGTGGTATCTATCAATTAATTACTCAGTTAATAAAACTGGCCTATATTAAATATTCACTAGTAAACCTAAAATTTACTTGTTTTTAAAAGCTAGCCTAATAGCCATTAAGATCTTGAACAAAGAGATAAATTCCATAGAATCAGCAATAAGAAAAAAAGTAAAGAAAACCTATCTGAATTAGATCAATATTCACAATGAAAAGAAATGTCTTGCGGAGACAATCCAGGAAAGATGATCTACTCACCTGAATCACTGCAGACAGATGACAAATTGCAGATGTTCCTCTGAGATTTTACTCCTGCAAAGAAAGAGTAGTGCTCTTGACTCTTGGCATCAAGAGTTGTGGCATAGCCAACTATGTGTTTGCAAATTCAGTTATCTGATGGGTGTGTGGTCCTGGGACATTAGAGAAGCAAAGGCAAACTGGACCTCACAAGATTCACAAGGAGCAAATAATTTAATCTTCTAGTTTGTGATCAGAGAAATTGTCTCTTTCGTATTTCTCAGTTTTTATCTTGTTTTTCACTAAACTTAAGACCTCAAAAAACAAACAATAACAGAAAACAGAAGAAAAAACTTAAAGTCTTTCCTCTACTTGCTTATATGTACGATTCTACCATGGAATTATGACTGTACATAAAACATATGAGTGTGTGTACATTAATATGTACACACATATTATGCACACGGTAGTATAATTCTTCTTGGTTGGTAGGATACATGCATATATGTCCACAGATTCTTAAAAACTACAAACAGTGCAATTTTAGCTTAAAACTTCATTTGGAATTTTGGGACACCCTATATAAATGTGTGTATCTACCATCTATCTGTCTGTCTGTCTATCTAAACATCTATCTATAGCTATCATATCTCGTGTGTATGTGTCTGTGTAATATACTATCACTCATCTATCCATCTCTCTCTCTCTCTCTTTCTGATCAATCTATCCATTCACTTATGCCTAACACTGTGCTGGGTGCTCTCAAGCAAATCCTTGAAATAAAAGTTTCACTTAAAACACAGTTCAATATGTAATCCTCCAAAAACTCTTCTTAAATACTATCTACTTCCAGATAAAGGACTGATGGAATCTTTCATTTCTTTTGTGGTTCAAGGTTTCTCCTACAAAATGATTAATATGGAAATATGTTTTACATGATTACACAGGTATATATTGCACAGATTGCTTACCATCTTAGGGAAGGGGGTGGGGACGGATGAGAATAAAGAATTTGGACCCCAAAACTTAAACCTGAGTGTTAAAAATTGTTTTTACATATAATTTAGGGAAAAATAAAATATTATTTTTTTTTTTTAAAGCAGCTCCTTTAGATTTAAAATATCTTCATTATCTAACTCACCAGCTCTGGGAAACACAAGTCCTTACACTATTTATCTCTTGTCAAGTATGCTCAGGGTGCACTCTTCAGTATTGTTTCTCTCATTATTAGATTGCAAGTTTCTTGAGGGAAGTTGATAATAGTTGATGTTTACCATTATCCACAAGTACCCAGAAGACATAAATATGTGTTTGCTGAACACGGATTTCATAATCAAAATATTGTAATAAATATAAAAAATTAAACATTGACTGTATGTCCCATTTTACTTTTTAAAAGAACAAAGTCTTTACATTGATATTAAATCATACCTGATGTATTGAAGGTTTTTAATACAGTGATTTTAGCTTTTTCTGCAAAGAAGCAATTTTTAAAATTAGAGAATTACTAATTTAAAAAAATCTATTATTAGAATCCTTTCTCAGTACAATTTGTAAAAAGCCCCACAAACATCACTGATACTCTAAAAAGGTGGCATCAGCACAAAAGAAATTAGTTACTTTGGGACCCCAAATATGTTATAGTTAAATCAATTTTAGAAATATCAGTGAAAGGATTTGTCGATTGTATTTCCATTGAAGTAGCAACCTTGAACTTACCCAATTAAACCTCAGTGTTTTCATTTCTCAAGGTTTTGTGAGATCTAAATATATATATATATCTATCTGCACTTTACTGTCTCATTGCAGTTACTTACATTTATTTTTATAAAGATTGGAAACTAAGGGATGAGTTGGTTTCAGGTCTATAGGTGGTGAAGGGGAAGGCTAACAGATGAGAAGAGACAGGGTAGGGAATGAAACTTTAAACTAATGGCCTTGATTAGTGGGGAGTCACGTATGTGTCAATAGCATCCTAGAGCATTCTGTAATCACTATATTTTGGGGGCAAAGCTGCCCTGTTGAATTCCCTTATGAGGTAGGTCATTATCTCTCTTTTATGAGTTGCAGAGGAGGTAATAAGAGCCAACAAGAGTCACCAAGTAAACCCACAATAGAACTATGCTTGTCTACGTCTCCAGAGCAACATTCTCTCCCCACCCCAGAAGAAGACAATTGTTTTGGCCATTCTTTTGTACTACCAGGGCCTTTCACTCAGGTAGTGCATTTGGCTTAAGAGGATGGAAAAAAGTAAATAGTCAACTATAGGAAAATAGATTATAATTCTGCTTTCTACTGGAATATCAGCCACAGTATGATGGAGGAGAATTTCTGATTAGTTGCTCCTTGGGAGTAAAGGCTTCACAGGTCAGTACTAGCAGACCTTCTGAGGCAGCAAAGTGCCTGAGAACAGCTGAGCATACTAGCATTCGATTCCTCAACCTCAATTCTGAGAAGAGACACACCTGCTACCCAAAATAAACTGGCCAGCTCCCTAGAGACAGAGGGATTTCATGACTAAAGATGTAGGAGAAACAGTAAAAAGTGTGAATCAGAAGCATTCAGTGTAGGAATAGTCAACTGGAAAACCCTACTAATGTGTACAGGACATGAATTTTCTGAAGAACTAAGCCAGGCAAGACCATTTGGTCCATTCAAGTGACTCAAGGACTGATCCTGGAAAAACTCTTAAGGATAGTTTGGGTAGGATTAAGTAATTATGCTTTCCCCCCAGTATTTTAGAAATCTCATTCTTTCATATGATCTATGAATTTTTCTCCAGATTTTCATTTTGTGGGCTGCGGTTGGTGGTATTTCTGCCTGAATTTAGTAAAGACTGGTGTATAGTAATTGGAGTTGTCTAAGATAAATAACCTTGTTTGTGTTAATACTCTTTGCCAGATCCAATACATCCTTCTGTGCCTGGTTTCATCAAAACTGCTGTGATCTTTGCTAAATCAGCAACACAAAGTTGATATTATATTAAATAGTTATTATAGGAGGAGCAGGAAAGGACAGTTGGAGGCAGAGAGGAGGCAGCGTGCTTGGGAGAATTTTTAAACTAAATCCAGTATATGGGAAACCAATGAAAGAAACATGCTATTGAAATTTTAAAACAATTGACATTACCTGCTCTGCTTAGAGTGGATAATACATTTGAGGTATCATCTAAAATAAAATGATATAAATTAGCATGTGATGCAAAAATTAAAAATATATTAATTCTTTAGTAACTTATGCACTTTGGTTCTAGGAAACCAGTTGTGACAATGGTGTCCTATGAAATGACAAATTGTGTGATCTTGGTTAAGACACTTAACCAACTCACCACCTATGGTATAACTTAGGTTTATTTTTTGGTGTTTTCTCTCTTGATTATGGTGAAAGATTATGGTGAAAGTGCCTTGAATAGGTCATTATATTTTAACCTATACTTTGAAAGATCATACCCCCTTTGCTGAACCAGATTATCCTGCCACCGGCACTTCCTCAATTTCAATGGATTATAAAATAGATCACCTGGTGACCAAATGTATGGCAGTGAGACTTGCCAAACTTGACTAAGATGATAACTTGAGAAAATCTGTCTCTAGGACTCTAGAAATGCCTAAAGCATAGTAAGCATTTAATGAATGCTTGTTGACTTGCCTTGCTTGTGCTCCACTTATAATAATTTCCTCTGAGAAGCCAGGGGTCACTTTCCTGCTCTGATGGGACATGTGGGTAGGACCTTAGTAGAATGTACTATATATACATATATATATGTATATATATGTGTGTATATATATTTATATATATAAATATATATATACACACATATATATACATATATATATATATATATATATTGCAGATCCTAAACATATTACTATATATAGTAATATGTTTAGGATCTGCAATTTCATCACTGAAGCATCACCCTTTACTTTGAAAATGTTTTAAAACAATTACCTCAGGCTTAGAGAGATTAAATAACTTGCCCAAAGCTAATTGAACACTGTTAATTCATACATCATCACATCAGAGGAAGGATTTGAGTTCAGGTTTTCCTTGCTTAAAACCTAACACCGTTATCCCTTATACATTGTGGGAGTTAGGGGTGCATACACCCTTGATCTGGAAAAATCTGCATAAAATTTTTTGACCTTCCCTTCATAAGAGAGAATAAATCTGAATTTTTATGGTATTAATAGTAGCGGTATAACAGTAAAACATGCTTGCTTAGGGGGTGCTGGTGACACATTGTTCAGCAAGAGGGAGGTTCTCACTATCCCATGGAGAACAGATGGATAGAATCAGCAGCTGATGGCTTCAGGATTGACACATTAGGGGAAAGTATTCAGGGGAGTGAAAAAGGAGGAACGGAGCTGGTGTATCAGTCACGGATCAATGGTGTTCGTCGTAGGAGGGGAGACTATTGGAGTCTGGGTGGGACAGTGCGGCTGTTGGGGCTTTTCTTGTGCTTTCACTCTGGTGACTGGGAACGCTCAAGGGTGTCTGAATTGATTCCAGGTTGTAGTCTGTCCTGCGCCTTAGTCTATCCACCAGGGTATCAGAATTTGGAGTAACAATAAATGACTCTGTGGGCTAGACACAGCTTAGAGCTAGCTGTCTGTCTGTCTGATAATAGAACAGAGATAATAGTTAGCATGGATACGGTGCTTACTATGTGTCAGACACTAGACCCAGTGCTTTGCAAATATCATCTCATTCAGTTCTCACTATAACTGTGTGAGTGTGTGTGCTGTCATTACTCCCATTTTAAAGATGAGGAAACTGAGGCAGACAGAGTTGAAATCACTGCCAAGAATTACACAGCTAGTAAGTTGTAATGGTAAGGGAATTTGAAGATCTTCCCTGTCTCTTAATAAGCCCATGTGACCTGCTTAGAGCTTTGACTGAACCCACAACCTGAGTCACATGGAGCTGATGGTGGGAGGAGCAAGAAGAGAGAGTGAGGCAGAGCTGGGAGGGAGCAGCTAGTTTGAGTGAAAGAAAATGGAATTTTGCCTAGAGGAGCTTGTTTGTGGGGAGACTTAACAGAGGGAAGGCTTGGGGCTGGTGGTTCTCCCTATATTGGTAATGGGTACCAGCTTCCTTATTACCACAGTGGGATTAACTTCCTGGTATCTGAATAAATATTTTGGTTTTGTCTTTGAGGAAGAAAGTTTATATTTTGCGAATTTACCCTGGAAATACACATGCATATCCATAGAGGCTGCTGTGGATGTAACATTGGTGTTACACAAGTGTCTGAGCTCAAATATAACTCAGGTCTTTCTGACTCCAGACTCAGTGTTTTTATTCACTGTTTCATGCCTATCTTAGGTGTGCCAGTCATAGTAATGTCCCATCCCTGGATAGAGATAAGCCTTGGGATGTAAAGTGCTGTACTCCCCATGATAGCTTAGTAAAGAGGAAAATAAAATCAGAATTTTAGAGCTTGAAGGCATCTTTGTGTAAGGAAGGGAGATTTCCTTATCCCCATGAGTGATATGGTCACAAAAAGGAAAGAATAGCTAACAGAGCTAATGAGATATTAAAGTGTTAACAGTGTTGTTACCAGGTGATTCCATTTGTGTGGGCTGGGGTGTCCTCTTTATCTTCGTAACCCCCTAGTTCACACCCTTTCATTTTTCATAGATGAGGGAACTAAGACCAGGTGAAAGTAATTGCATGCCCATAAGATTCTGATAAAGGGAATTACTGAGTGACTGTTTCTAATTTTAGACTCTACCTCCTCTTATATGGTCACTGCTGTGATTTATTCTTGCTATTTCTATTTTCTCTCCCTTTTAGTCCCTTAAAAATTGTGAAATTCATTTTAGGCAGAAGGCTATTTTGGATTTAAAAAAACAACAAAGCAAGGTCCCTGCTAAATGATAGTGACTTCCTATGTGTTCCCCTGTGTCTCTGTATAGGGATTGTGAAATTCATCAGCTAAATCATTCACTGTTCCAGTGCTTTGTAGACATCTGATTCAGCGTTTGAAGAATCTCTCTGCACAGGGAGAGCTCTCCATCCATGGAATAAACGGTGTACTTGTTAATTCCTATGTTGCAATTAATTTAGACAAAATGAACTTCTTCCTCTAATTTCTGACCATTTCAGCCTATCTGCTTTCCTATTTTATTGGAGTGAGTTACATTCTTTCTAAATTCTTTCTAGTGTTTTTAGAGTTTCTTAAGTTCCCCAAGTGTGCATATGTCTGAAAAAGAGAAAGACATTGGACAATCTCTTGCAATTCCTGATTTTGTTTGCTATACCAATAAAATCAAAGGTCTGGATTTTTGTTGTTGTTTTTAAAACTTTTGGTGTAACTTCATATGGATCTGATACTTGGTGTTACAAAGATGGAAGTAAAAAATGCCCAGTCAAGGATTGTGGTTTTAAATATTATACCCAGCTGATATTTAGGAAAAATTGATTCAGGTTTTGCCTGACTCAGACATCAACTCACATCCTACTCTGCTGGGATTCTCTCAGTGGAGCTCTCTGACTTGCAATGTGGTAAGGAAATCTTTCTCCTAAAATTGAAAGTCACCAGAGAGTTTGTCATTCTGGTTGTAGTTCTGTGAAAGTAGAATGCATGTAGCAGGATGTGTCAGTTCATTAAAGAATGTAAAATGGAGGCCAAGGAACTTGTATTGTAAGTTTAGTGGCCAAGCCCATGAAAGGCCTAGTAACAGTTGTCATAGTACTGTGCAGATGGCCCTTTCCCTACCTAATAATTATGTATTTAAAATTATAACATTCTGGGCTGCTGTTTCAAGCAGAAGATAAATATAAACTGGTTCTGATGTTACAAATTGGAGTTTATAATAAGGGATGGGAAATGAGATTGTTTAACTTACTATACCACCAGCTACAGAGAGAAAGAAGTAATTGTACAAAGGAATTAGGAACTGTTTTTTATTCAAAAAGTCATTATCTTTTGACTGTCATCTTCAAATTCATCCCTTCTTTCTTCCCTTATAGGGGAGTCATCTTTTTTAATAAAGAATAAAGAGGGAGGGAAGGTGGGATGGAGAGGAGAGAGAGAGAGAGAGAGAGAGAGAGAGAGAGAGAGAGAGAGAGAGAGAGAGAAGGAGGGAGGGAGAGAGGGAGAGAGGGAGAGAGGGAGAGAGAGAGAGAGAGAGAGAGAGGGAGGGAGGGAGAGAGGGAGAGAGAGAAAATAGTTAAGTAAAATTTAAAAAAAGCATATCAATAGAGTCTGCAAAGTATCTAGTGTTCCACACCCACAGAAGCCTCATTTCTGCAAGAAGGGAGACATGTATTTTTTCATCTGTTCCTAAGAACTGGTCATTATAGTTACGTAGCTGTCAATGGAAGATTTGACTTATGAAAAGTGAAGTCATCCATTTAAAGGAGCAGGACAGTATGTACCAGTTTGTCAAACCCCCTAGAGAACCAACCAGTTCCATCTCTTTTTTGCTGACAAGACAAAGGAGCCAATTTCCATTTCATTCTATTAAAATATATAATAAAAACCTTCCACATAAAAGACAGATTTGCAGAGTTGATTTTGAACACCTTGTGCCTCTAAACACAGACAAAATTACAATAAAGTCACTGGATGTGATGTGACCCATTTCAAAATATTTTTTCCACATGAAACCTGTTGGTATTTTCTTGGAGGGCAGGCTAAAGGTGTGCTCCAAAATGAATGAGTACTGTTCAGATTTTGCAGAAGGAAAAGCTGGGGTTTGAGGTGACTTTGTGTAATCACCCCAAATAGCCTTTCCACCCCATTAAAACTAAGAAATTTTAGGAGAGCTAAAAAAGAGGTCCTAACAGTTATAAACATTACCCCTTACCTGATCCTTCTTGACCCAGATAAGAACCTTACAATATGACTCCCACCAGATTTTTCTGGTTTGGAAGAGCAGCCTTATTTCCTCCAGTGCTCCAATGGAGTATGTCCAATTCCAGCTGGTTCCTAGAGTATCTGATCTGTTTTCAACATGTTCCCTGATTGACTTTCATATTACATATAAGTATGTTGCCTCAGTGGCAGATAGGTAGCACAGTGGGTAGCGTGCTGGGCCTGGAGTCATGAAGACTTATCTTCCTGAGTTCAAATGTGCTCTCAGATACTTACTAGCTGTATGACCTGGGGCAAGTCACCTCCACCCTGTTTGCCTCAGTTTCTTCACCTGTAAAATGAGCTGGAGAAAGAAATGGCAAACCACTCCAGTATCTTTGCCAAGAAAACCTCAAATGGAGTCACAAAGATTCGAACATGACTGAATAAGGTTGTCTCAATAAAGGTAGCTTGCTTTACTGTTTGTGAGCTCCATGTTTTCTTGTATGGTACCCCAAACTTTCCACAGTCTGTACTGACACTATAATATTAAGACTTTTATACAGCATCCTGATGTATGAGGTCTATCTCCAAGACAAATATTTTAATCACTTTTAACATGTTTGAATTAAAATTAAAATAGCATTTATTACATTTCCACTATGCACGATGCATTGCTAGGTGACAGAGAGACAAAGATGAAAAATAACAGTTCTTGCCTTCACAAAACTCATAATCTAGTGAATAGAAAGGGACATGAATGCAAGTAACTATAATAGGATTTGAGATATGATTACACGTAAAGGACAGACCAAAGAGAACAGACACAGATATTCAAGAAAGGAGGAATCATCTCTGGTTGGTTGAGATATGATTGCACGTAAAGGTCAGACCAAAGAGAACAGCCACAGATATACAAGAAAGGAGGAATCATCTCTGGTTGGTTGAGATATGATTACACGTAAAGGACAGACCAAATAGAACAGCCACAGATATTCAAGAAAGGAGGAATCATCTCTGGTTGGGGTGACTGGGGAAAGCCTAATGGAGAAGCTAGTACCTGAGTTTAGCCATAAAGGAAAAGAAATGTTTTAACTATCAGAAATGTCAGGGAAATAGAATCCAGTCTATCCCATGCATGGGGGACGGTGTGTGCAAATTCAATACTCTGGATCCTACTGTACTGAACTGTCTTCCAGTGATGTGTAGGACCTAAGAAGGTTACTGTGGCAACTGCATTGAAGATGAAGTAGAAGGCAGAGACTGGGAGCAAAGAGAACAATTACAAGGCTATTATAACAAGGTAAGAGGTATTGAGGGCCTGAATCGGGGTAGTGGCAATAGGAGCAGAAAATGGGTGTCAGAGAAGAAACAGGACAGAAAAGCAACCTGGAAATGAAAAGAAGAGAGGGTATCAATTAAGAAGAAGGCAGGGGCAAATACTAGCATCAAATGGTGCAGAGCAATCAAGAAGGATTAAAACTGAGAAGAAATTAGGAGTCCCAGGTATCCTTGAGGTACTAAAAGGTATAGTGGATTACAGAAACCAAATTATAAGAGTCTAAAAAATCCGGGAGTGGAAAGGCAGAGAATTGTGATTTTGGCAGTGAAAAAGAAACAAAGCTTTAGAACTAGAAGAGGTATTAAGAGTCTAATTTCCTCATTTTATAGATGAAGAAACGAAACTGAGAGAGATTAAATGACTTGCTCAGGGTCACACAACTAGAATACTGGGGAAGGATTTGAATTTGGATCTTTGTGCCTCAAAACCCAGTACTGTATCCAGTTCATAATCAAGTTGCTTAAAGAGAGTGAGATAGGATGATAGCTTGAGAGGACAGCAGCCAAAGGAACATTTTTGTCTTTTAAGAATAGAAAAGACTTGAGCATAGATGCAAGTGAATGGAATGGACCAGAAGAAAGGGGAGGGGGGGAGGGAGAGGGAGGGTGGGTGGCAGGGAACATTTCAGGGTGAGGAGCAGTGACTGGCCAGAACAGGCAGCCAATGTGTGGCTGTGACTGCAGGGGTGGAGTGAGGTCTCAGTTCTAGCCTCCAGTTTAGTCTGAAGCCTTCAGACTGCTTGCTGACCAAAAGGAGAGAGGGCAGGGTTTGCAGACCAAAGGAAAGAGGTTAGCTTCATTACTCTGAACCAGCAATTCTTCAGCTGGCTGAGAGTGTCTGAGTCCAGCATCAATTTACTGATGATCCAAAGGAAACAAGCCCTTAGGCTTACTGTTCAGACACAAACCCAGGCCAGGAACTTGCAGAGCTCAGACCAGAAAGGCAGAAATCAAACTTTGTCCTGCATCAGAGCACCTTGGGAACCCAGAAGCCTTCAGATCCCCAGCTGAACAGTCTTTGAGATTCTGGAATAATATAACAGTTAATACCACAAGAAAGCAGCAGCAGCAGGACCAGCTCACATATTCTTTCCAGAAATGTACAGAGCTTGAACCTAACAAAAAGTCCAAGACCAGATAATAGTCTGGAAGAATAAGCAATTGAAAGCAAAAGAATTGAACTGTAAAAAGCTATTATAGTAACAAGGAAAATCAAGACACAAACCCACAAGAAGAGAATGACTCCAAAACATCAACAAGCAAAGCCTCAAAACAAAACTCACAGGATCAATTAGAATTCTTGGAAGACATACAATGGGAGTTTAAAATGTTCTTTTATAAATGAAACAAGAGCAATAGAAGAAAAAAATTTAAAACTGAATTATTGAAAAACATGGAAAGAAAATGAACACTTTGACACAAATAGTACAAAACCTTACTCAAATAACATTCTGAAAATTAGAATTGCCTCAGTAGAAGATAATGACTCTGAGACAATAAAAAAAGTGTAAAAACAAGCTAAAAAAACCTGAAGAACAAGTTGAAGAAAATGTAATGTGTCTCATTGCAAAAATAATAGACCTAGAAAACTGGTCTAGGAGAGACAATTGAATCACCTGAAGAATCACCATAAACAAATAACAACAATGAAAGAGTCTTTTCATCATATTGCAAGAAATCTTAAAAGAAAACTGCTACATCTCTTAGAACTTAGAGGGTAAACTAGAAACTGGAAAGAATCCATTGATCACTTATTGAAAAAGATCTCAACATGAAAATAATCAGGAATGGTATAACCATAGTCCAAGCTTCCAGGTTAATGAAAGAATGCTGCAAGTAGCCAGACAGAATTCGGGTGCTGAGGAGCCACAGTCAGGATCACACATCATTTAGTAATCACCGCTATAGAGATGGAGAACCTGGAATATTATATTTCAGAAGGCAACAACATAGCCTTACAAGTCAAAATAACTTATCCAGTAAAACTGAATGTAATCTTACTGGGGAAAAATGGACATTTAGTGAAACAAAGTCTTTTAAAGCATTTCTGAGGAAAAGACCAAAGAGATACACAAAGGTTAAGAGAAACACAAGGTAAATATAAATAAACAATAAAAAGGAACTAAACAAGAATAAAGTGTGTGTGTATAGTGTGTGTGTATATATATATATAGTGTGTATACACATACACAAACACATACATATACAAACATACACATACACAATATTAGAATATATACTCTAAAATGGGGAAATGGTACATTTTTCTCTTCAGATCACTATTCAGGGTCATAGGGGAAGTCTAATTAGACAGAAGGCCTGGAAATGGATCTGTTATGTTTTGATGATTTTAAAAGAAAAATAGAGAGGGAAGAGAAGAAAAATATACCAGGAGTAGAGGAAAGAAAAGGATATGAAAAATTATCTCTTATATTTGGTGTATGCAAGTCTATACAAATAGAAGAAGGGATGGAAGGATCAAGTGACGTGTGAATATTGTTCTCATCTGAAATGGTCAAATGAAGCAAAAATATATACACAGACTTTGGTACAGAAATACATTTTACTCAACAGGGAATGAGAAAAAGGGAGAGGATGGAATAAGGGGAGGGAAAGCTAAGAGAAGGATTGGTCCTTAGTAAACCAAAGTTTAACTAAGGATATACAGCAATATTTAGTGGAAACTGAGGATTGTGTACATCAATTAGGGAAAGACTGAACAAGTTTTGGTATATAAATGGAATGGAAAGCTATTGTGCTGCAAGAAATGATGAAGGAGATTATTTCAGAAGAAAACTGGGAATTCTTATATAAACGGATGCAAAGTGAAGTGACAACAATATTGTGTTGTGAAATATTATGAAAGACTTAGAATGTGATCAATGCAATGATTGATCATGATTTCAAAGCACTCATGATGAAACACGCTAATAGATAAGAGATTCAGAGGGTAGATTGAGAGACTTTTTTTTTTTTGGACATGTCCAAATGCAGGAATTTCTTTTGCTTAATCATACCTGTTGGTAACAGGGGTTTCATCTTTCTTTCTCAACTGAGGTGGAGGGGGTGAGAAGGCGAAATTATGGATTGTTGTTGATTGGAAAACATTAATTAAAAATAAATATTGATATTGGGACTTGAGAATAAGAAACCTTAACAGGATCAACAAAATTCTTACCAAGGCTTGTTGTTTCAATTTCTTCCAACTCTGCAAAAGAAAAGATATGCTATTACTTAATATGTAACACTTTAAATTTTATGTAAACACTTTAAATACAAATTTTAAGAAAACCAGACAAATTCATACCTGAAGTACTATTGGGGGATGTGATTAAAGTCATAATGGAGGCATCAGCTACAATGTAAGGAAAAAGAAGAGAAACCTAAATAGGCCTTTAAGGCAAACAAGAATTTAATTTTGGGAAGTCTGAAGTTTGTAGAAATACTTAAAAAAATTAAATTAACTTTTTCCTACAATCCAGTTTTAATCATAAGGGATACCTCTGAGACTTAGCTAGAAGGCTTCCTTCTTATTCCCCCATTTATTTATATTTTTATGTGCCCCAGAAATGTTTCTTTGGTCCCATTTGTACCAACCTCTTTCATGGAGTCTTGCTTTAAAGAGCATTAAAACCTACAGTGAGTGGTCAATTCAACTTCAAAGTGGGAGGGACAGGCCCACCCAATTGCTTTGGAAGCTTGTACTCACATTTTCTAATTATTCTCACATTTTCTTCATAAATAGAAAGGTGTCATGAAAAATGAACAATGAGAAATTCAGAGAAAAATTTTTAAAGAGAAAGTCAAATGTGATGCACAATTAAGTGCAGTGAGGAATAAGAGATACCATATCATATAAATCAGAATTGCCTAGGCAAAGACATCAAACTATGTTTTGGGATCCAGAGGTCAGCACAGAGCCTGGCACACTGTAGGCAGTTAATAAATGTTTGTTGATTAATTGATATGAGAAACACATTGGTTCATGATAGTAGAGATGCAAAATTGGGAAAAGAAAAGAAAATGTAACTTTTTTCTTTTTGAGGCAGCAAGGAATTTTTAAAATCTAGCCTCAGATACTTACTAGCTGTATGACCATAGGTAAATACTTTTATCTCGGTCTCCCTCAGTTTCTTTATCTTTAAAATGGGGATAATTCTAACACATACTTTCCAGGGTTGTTATGATGATAAAATGAGATCATATTTGTAAAGCACTTTGTAAACCTTGACAGGCTACATGTTATTATTATGTTTTTAATTGTTTAAATGTTTGTACAATAAATGTTTATATAAGAATTCCCAGTTTTTTCTGAAATAATCCCCTTCATCATTTCTTGCAGCACAATAGCTTTCCATTACATTTATATACAATAATTTGTTCAGTTATTTTCTAATTTATGTACACAACATCAGTTAAATTTTAGGGTAATTTCTGTTAGGGTATTGATTTTCACACTACAGTAAAAAAAGAAGGTTGTCTTTAGAAAACTATTGGTGATAGTTACCTTTAGTGATCCTCATCAATCAATAAGTCAATAAACATTTATTAAGGACCTACTCTGTGTCAAACACTGGTCTAGTGATTGAGTATATAAGGCCAATATATGAAGTGTATTCCATAGAACCTCCAAGTCAATCGCTGTTTGCCAACAGCTGGATCAAGGAGTTGATTTGGACAAAGTGAGCAGAAAAGTGAATTTTATTTTTTCTCAACTACTAAAGGCTCATTAACAACTACAGCAACAACAGCAGTAACAAGGATTTTAGTGTCTTAGACATGGAGTCCATAAGTAATTTTTATGTTCTTTATGCTACTAGTTTTTCCTATATTCTACTGTCTATGTTATATCTGAATATAATTGATATAAAGAGGGTTTCAGCAATTCATTTTGGGATTAAATTTCTTTTCACTTCTGTGCTGTCCCACTCTGTCACAATCCCTTGGTAAGGTATTAACAAATGTGATCATTAAAATTATCAAAAATACTTATGAATCTCTAATGAAACATTTCTAATTATGAATTATTCTATTCAACATTTTTCAGATTTAAATATTACAAAAAGTGAGTAGATGAACTTCTACTTAAGTATGACAAAATAAGCAGAATATAACAGGGTACATATCTGTGAGCCAACAAAGATGCATTCTGGGTATGTCAGGGTACTTAGTACTTACTCTTTGAAAACACCCACATGTACATGAATTGGCTGATATACATATGTGCGCTTGCATGCACATGCACACATACACACATACACCCTATCTGTCATGCATTACTATTTCCATATTTTGTCATCTTTATTTATAAAACAACAATGACCGGGATTATTCTTGAAAAATAAGACAGGACCCAATAAATAGCGTCAGTGTTAAGATTGTGTCTCCTCTTTGAATTGACCCAGATATTATTGCAGGATACTAGCTTCACTCAAGGAAAAGTCAACATATGGCTGGTCTACTGTGACTGTAGCAAACCTTCTGCATGGCCCCATTGTGTCTAATCTGCTAGGCCAGTATCAATTAGCATTCCTTTCAGTGAATCTAACAAGGCTCATCTATTACCATACACAGAGGTATACTGGGTTGTTTGATAGGAAGTTCCATGCTGCGATAGAAAGAAGACTAGGCTTGGAGCCAAGAGCTCCTCCGTTTAATTACTGAGGCTTCCTAGCTGTCTGGCAGAGTCAGGTCACTTTTTCAGTCTCAGTTTCCTCATCTGCAAAATGGGGAATAAGAATAATAATATCTTCTTCACAGGCTTATTGTGAGGATCAAATGAATTAATAACGTCGGTTTCCCACATCCTAAAATTATACACATGAATCTATACAACATGACTATATGTATACCTACATACATACATAAATATATGTATGCATGCATATGTGCACGTACACATTTGGACCTGTTCTGAAACTGTTAGTCTTAGAACACTTCCTGGAGAAATGAAAAGTGACGTGATGTGCCCACAGATACACATCCAGCAGGATTTGAACCCAGGTCTTACATAGGATGCTCCCAAAGTCTGAGTAGTTTTAAACTTTAATAGTTTAAGAAGTCATTCCAAAAGATACTTAAACTATTAAAGCTTTAAGCTGTCCTAAAATGTCCTAAAATTAAGATGTCTTTTTTAGGATATTCTGCATATAAATATAAATTATTACCATGATTTGTTCTAACAATTGATCACTGATAGAATAAAGTAATTGATATGGTTACTCTTTTAAAAAAAGGTGGTCCCTATAGAAATGTAATCTACTTCTTCTACCTTCCAAGATTCTGCTATCCTAAAATTTGAAAATTAGAAGTCTGTCCCTCCATTTAAATGTGTTCAATAAAATGCAATAAGCTACACTACTATGGACTCTTATTGGGAACCAAATATGTTACAGAAAAAATGCAGTTTAATACAATTAGGCTATAAGATTCATGGTTGACTATAAAGAATACTGGCCTAAAAGTTTTGAGAGTCAGGTTCTAATCACCTATCTGCCACCAGTTCACTATGACCACAATTAAGTAACTTGGCCTCAGCTTATTTGCATATGTCTCATAAGATTACTGTGACAAAAGGATTTGTGATTTCTTTGGTACCCCTTTGGAGTCTTTATCTATGGAACTAAGAAGGGGCAGGACTTGTCCAGAGTCACCCAGTCAATATGAGTGGGAGGCCTGACTTCAACTCAGGTCTCCAAGGCTAACTCAAAGGCTAACTCTTTATTACCATGTCACCTGCTTCTGAAGAATATCAGTTATCATCCTCTCTGTCTCTCTGTCTATCTGAGGCAACAAGGTTCTTGCCCAAGGTCACACAGCTAGTAAGTGTCTGGATTTGAATTCAGGTTCCCCCTGACTCCAGAGCAGTGTGCTATCCACTGTACTCCCTAGCTTCCCCTATACCCTCTCTTCTTAAGAATTTTTCTACTTCAAAGAGCCTCTGAATCATGTCTTCCTCTTATTCCTCCCAACACTCCTATTTTAAATAAGTCTCAGTTGATGTCTTGAGTATTTAACTTTAACTTCTTGAAATTAGCTCATGTATGCTCTCAAATTTTCTTGTTCACAGAGTACTTAGAGGCCTTTCTATTATTTTTTCCCTGTGGGGTGCTGATTAAATAAGACTTTCAAAGAAACAAATTGTCTCTCTCATAAAGGATAATTCTGATATGTTAGTCCTGGCATTTGGCCTTGTAATTCTTTGGAAGAGTTTTGAACAAGAACACTGAGATTATGAAAAATCTAAGGTACTATCATATTTGAAAATCATGAATTTATTTTTACAAAATTCTACATGTTGATATCCTAAGCATGTCCATTTTGTTGTGTGATTGATTCTTCATGGTTGTAGGTTATTTTTTTAATAACTTGAGATTGGATAGCTCAGTGAGCTTTTTTGTTTTGCTTTTGAGTCTTGCCCAGACTGGAAATGTAGAAGCCACTCACAGGTTTGACTCGTCCAGTGAATGGGATGGAAATTTTGACCTGTTCTGGTTCTAACTTGGGCTGGTTTGCCCTCCCTTGGGCCACCTTATAACCCTCCACTCCCTGGGGCTCAACATATTGGTGCTATATTTATTGTGAGTACCCAATTGGCCTTATTCTTAACTGCAACACAGAACTCCTGAACTCAAGCTATCCAAAAACTTCCACAAGTATAACAGGCATGTGCCACCATGAAAGGTTAACTTTCACTAGGATGTCATTATGCAGAAATTGATCCTGGGCCTCACAGAAAACTTCATTAGAGGATAACAAGAGACTATTTTCCTCAAAACAATGATGTGTGATATATTTATGTCAGATAATATATGTAAAGGTCTACGCAAAAGTCTTACCAGTTATAGTTGTTCCAGTTGATGGAGTGGAATTATCAGTACTTGCTGTAGGAGGAGGGGAAACTTTGAAATTTATCTGATCTATTAAAAAAAAGAAATATAAAAATTAATTTTGTTAATAGCAATTGAAAGCAAAATGGTAGTTTCAAATATCTACCAGCAGAGGGCAATTACTCTCTGTTAAGTGACATTAATCTTTGTCTCCCTGTATTGGTCTCTGACTCACTCTAAACAGGAATGTAATCAAAATCTTTTTTCTTTTTTTGTTAGAGCAATCAAGCCCTTAAAAAGAACCACCTGGCTCTTTAGACGAAATTCCAATTTATCTTGTGTTTAATATAAGTAGTACTTGATAAGTGTAATTCTTAATTTTAATACTTCTTTACTTTAACTTTAATACTTCTTGATGATTTCTAAATGATGGATTTGAAGGTAGAGTCATCAGATCCTCAAAAATAAATGCAGCTGGTGTGTCATGTTAGTTTTATTCTTAAACCACAAATTTTAGAACTATGGACCCATTATTTCTTCTCAAACAACATGGGTCGGACTTTTTTGGATGTATGTCTTACCCCCATTTCTATTAAGTTCTATATTTTTAGTAGATCCACAAAATAATTTAAAACCATTAAGTATTTTTATTATGATTATAACAAATGCATAGTCATTTACACAACCATGAGAGGCAGTGTAGTATAGTCAAACCAAGTCCACAAGCATTTATTAAATACCTACTATATACTAAGCACTAGAAAAAAAGCCAGCCTGGGAATCAAGAACAGCAGAGTTTAAGTCCTTTTAAAACTTATAAACTGCATGCTAATGAGCAACTCACTTAATGTTAGTGCCCAGGCTACTCTTTAAGCTCTAAGTTATGGTTGAGTTGCCGTTCTACAATAGTTGAGTTGGTTTCCATTACAAAAATTTCCTTTAGTGGTGAAACTACCAGTCCAAATGAGAGAAAGGAAGGAAGGAAGGAAGAAAGAAAGTAAATAGGATAAAAAGGAAACAAAAAAGAGGGAAGGAGGAAATTGATCAAGTAATGACCTTCCACAGGGGAAGAAAATCTTCTATGGAATAATATCAAACACTTCAATTCTGCTGTAGAAAACTCTCATACAGCTGTATTCATCTCACATTCTGGAAATGCCTCCTCCTTTGTGGCCCTTCTTTTGACTGGTGAGTTCCCTCATGAACTTTCATTTTAGGAACTTCTCAGGCCAACCATATTCACTTCAAATCAGGAGCAGCACGTGATTCTTCCTTGCTATTTCTTCACCTTCTCACCTTCAGCTTCCTTGTAGGTGTTGTCCTTTTTTAGCCTACAGCTAGGTTGTGCAGTGGATAGAACACCAGTGCAAGAGTCAGGAGGACCTGAGTTCAAATCTCACTTCAGATACTTGACACTCACTAATTGTGTGACCTTGGGCAAGTCACTTAACCCCAATTGTCTCATCCTGGGTCATCTCCAGTCATCTTGATGAATATCTGGTCACTGGATTCAGATGGCTCTGGAGGAGAAGTGAGGCTGATGACCTGCACAGCTCTCCCTCACTCAAAGACAAAAGTCAAGTGCAAGTCATGTCATCACTTCTCTGATGGCATGGTCTTCTTCAGCAATGAAGGATGAAAACACACCCATTTGTATTACAACCCTTAGCAGAACACTTGATACATAGTGGATACTTACATGTTATCTATGTATTTAAGTATGTATCTATATATCTATCTATCATGTTGGACCCAAATCTGATTTTAAAAAGATTGAAAATATCTTAGGGTAAAAATCAACCCATTTTGACTAACCTTCACTTTCGATGTAGCAAGGGAACTCAGAGAAGATTTTTATTATTGGAACAAACCAGACTAAAAATATTTAGAGCTATAGCCAGTAGGTCCATTACATTGTGCAATGGAGCCTTTAAGAAGAGAGAAATTCTTATAAATGCAAGGGAATTTTTTGCATTAATTTTCTTTTAGTATTTAAATTCTTGAAATTTTATTTGCATTTTGCTCTCTCTTTGCCAATCTTTGTCTCTGTCTCTCTCTGTTTCTTCTCTCATATGCAAGTCTTTCTCAAAACTCTTTCTATGTCTAATGACTTTCCTACATGCCTTATAATTTCCCAGTTACCAGCCTGTTTCCCTTGGGTTGTCTCACTTAACTTTCTTCCCACTACTTCTAAAGAGCTGGGTGTAATTTCCAGTGAGTCATAAATTTGAGTTCCCTGATCACATTGGCTGGGTGAGGGCTGACAAATTTCCATGGTTAAAAAAAAACTAAAAAAACAGGGGGACCATAATCAAAAGTGGAAAAGCATTCTATGATTTTTTATTTTCCTTTGGAAACCAGGGCAGATCAGATGGCAAATTATTATTCCTTTTTTGAAGCCTTTGATTAAACTACAAATGTACAAATACAGTTGTAGTAACTTTCCTTCAGTTTCTTTCAGTTTCTATACATGAATCTTCAACTTATTTTTTATAACAATGTTCTAAATAGGCTAGATAGTAGGGAGAGTGAGGGAAGCACATTTGATTACATAGAATAGTTAAAGTCAGGGTGAGAGATAAAAGGCACTGAGAAGAGCCAGGGCATAGACATCCCTTCTTGCATAGAAGGCCAGAGTATCTTCTCCCCAGCTGCTGATCGTTGATTTAGACCTAGAAGGGACCTCACAAACTATCTAGTCCAATTCTTTCCCTTTACAGATGGAGAAACAGAGGGCCGAAGTGGGTTAAAGGACTTCCCAGGATCAGACAGCAAGTCAATTTCTAAGGCAGGATTCAAACACAGGTCTTCATGACTATCAGCTCTCTCTAACAAGTCACCTAGAGTTCTCTCCTCTCAGAAAATTCTGTCTGATTTTTGGTGCTGATGAGACTTTCCCAACTTCACAAATCACAAGATAACTGTGTGTTACAGCATATACCACATTTTGCTCCTACAGTTTCTGATTCCTGTTGTGGAATGGAGGGACCAGTATTGTTTGTAATGCAGGCCACTAGGTGCTACAGTAGATACAGTGCAAGGCTTGGAAACAGATCTGAGCTCCAATCCAGTCTTAGATACTTCCTAGAGGTGTATCCCTGAAAAAAATCATTTAACCATTCTGTGCCTCAGTTGTCTTATCTGTAAAATAGAGATAATAGCGCCTACCTCCCAGAGTTGTGGTGAGGATCAAATGAGTTAGCGTAGGTAAAGCACTTTGCAAATCTTACAATGCTATGTAAAAACTAGCTATTGTTATTATTAATTATTAACATCATGATGATTTTACTAAGAGTTCAGTTTCATTTTAGAATTTTTATGAATACTTACATTATTTTATAATTATGACAAAAAATTGAAGATGAGAATTTCCTAGTTAGTTTGTAAATTATACAGGAATCTTTTAGCATTTGCTGATTATGTTATTATTTTATGATACAGAGCTTCTCCTTTTTCTATCAGTTCTTTGGTGAGTAAATCTTTATCTTTATCTTTGCCTTCTGTAAAAATTCCAATTGTATCCATCCATACTCCCTTGTCCTCTATGAGATTATTGAAATACTCCTTGTAGCTCACAGGTTTTCTTTTACACCATGGTTTGAACATACAATATACTGATTACTAGATTGCTTCTGTACATTGATTAGTATGACTGGCAGCAGTACGTGTCCACAAATGCCAGAGGATTTTTGTCATAGTCATGGTGTATGTCCTTGTCTGTCCTGGTTGTCCTGCTTCTTTTGATGACTGTGTGACTGCCACATTCAAATCCAATTCGCACACAAGTTGTGACATCACTGGTGATGTCACTGGTCCTCTTCAAAAACAAAGGATGAGCAACAACAGCATCAGCAACAAGAGCAATGTGAACACTCATTAGTTCACACAAGTCCTCCCAGAGGTCTTTGAAGTCTTTGTACCCAAAGGTACAATAATACTCTATTATATTAGAAAGTCTTAGCTTGGGCTCTGCGATCTTGCTTTTTAAAGATAATATTTTAATTATGATTTCAGTATAACTGACCTCCTTGTAATGTTATGCATTTTATACATTTAAAAGTCCTATTTTGAGGAGGCTTTCCATACCTTGTGCTGCCTAGCTGAGCCATTGTTATCAATAGCTTGGTTAATAACCTATACAGACTTGACCTATGTGCCCAGAGCAATAGTTGACCATTAGCAGCAATTTTAATAACAATTTTAATAGTAGTTTAAGATTTGGAAGGAACTAGGTAGTGCAACTGTTATTGTCTCATTTTACCCAGGAGGAAACTGAGGCTCTGACAAGTGGAATGCCAAAGGCAAAATTCAAAGACTAATACTAAATACTAAATCTGAAACCATTTCTCTTACTTCTTAATTTCAAAAAATTCCAGATGTTTCTAAACAACTGAATATGTGAAATTAGCTACATCCAATATCTGAATGCTGAACTGAACACTTCCACGCTGAAGTTTGGCATCATATAAACAAAGACATAAAATACAGAGTGGCCTCAATGCTATAAATTATGTGATACACATGTGCTCCCCTAAGTCACATCAGGTAGCAACTATCAGGTAACAGTGCTATGCAAACAGAGTTGTCTATTACGTTTCTTGCTTATAGACTGGAATCAAAAGTAAGGAGAGGAATTGAGGGTGAATTTCAAATATACTACTGTTTCCCAAGTGTAAATATTTTTGACCCAATTCAAAATTGTGATGTGGTGGTAGTGTTTGGATTTCATTATTGCTCCACAGAGAAGTGATTAAAAAAACAATGCACCACGCCTAAGTGCTATGATAAGTACACTCCAAACAAACTAGTACTTTTTGTACAAATGTGATTGGATTGGTTCTTCTGAAAGGATAACAAAACAGAATGATACTTGCAGAGGGTTTTGCTACATAATCAAGAAAGTAAATAAAAACATTACTAATTTGGCAAGGTCTTCTGATGCTGGTTTCTGTTATGATAATCTCATCTCATATTGTTGGTGCTCAATAAATATGATTACTTATCAGCTTAGTATTTATTGAATGATTAATAGTGATGCAATTGAAGAAAACTTCAGTTAATTCAGTTTAATTTAAATGTAGTTTATTTAACAATAAAAATAAAAATACAATAAAACATAGATAATATTACATTTTAAAGCTAAATCAAAGTGCACCCATCAGGGATCCTTATGTGTGGATTAGTGGTAATTAGTATTAATCTATTCTATTTGAATGTGATACCACTATTCTAGAGGGACATCCAGGAATCACCTATTTCCCTCCCTCCCCCCAGGAGTCATTTTATCAAAACCATCTTTCAGATTCTTACTGAAATCTAAGTGTTAATAATTAAGAGGATTGCTCCCTCCCAGGCAAAATGTACATTTTGACATGAACCAAAGTAGTTTTAGATAAATGCTTTTTAAAAAAATCAATTTAAGGATGAATCCATTTATACCAACATCTTCAAGTGTTTTTTAATGGAAATGAGTGCTGAACTTTATCAAAAGCTTTTTCTGTATCTATTGATATAATCATATGTTTTCTTTAAACTTTTATTAATGATGTAACCAATCATGTTAATAGTTTTCCTTATACCCAAAGCTATAAAGAACACATAAAGAAAGAGGCTATGTGCATCTAGAGCAAGAACTGATAAATAGAAGTATGTATAGAAAAATTGGAGTAGGCAGTGGGAAGGAAGTGGGAATGAAATTTACATGATAATGTTATTGTATATTGGAAATAATAGTGTTCCAGTTTTCCCACATCTTCTTCAGAATTTATAATTTTCCTGTTTTGTCATGTTAGCCAATCTGATAGATGTAATGTGATCCCTGAGAGATGTCTTGATTTGCATTTCTCTAATCAATAGTGATTTAAAGCATTTTTTAATATAACTATAGATCATTTTAATTTCTTCATCTAAAAACTATGTGTTCATATGGTATCTCACTCAAAGTGAAAGTGTAATAAGACCTTAGCCTGACAGGGCCAGGGTCTCACATTGCATCCTGTGCCATCTCTGGTAGTCCTGATGTCTGGTCATTGGACCCAGATAGCTTAGGAGAAGAATGTGAGATTGGTGACCTTGCACAGCCCTCTCTCACTCAAATCAAATCAACTGCAAGTTGTGTCATCATCTTGATGTCATGGTTCTCTTCTAGAATGAAGGGCGAACAACTTGTGAGTGAGTAGAAGCTCCTCTCCTCCTCCTCCTCATCCTCCTCCTCCTCTCCTCTAGTGTTCTACCCAGGGGAAGGTACACTCCATGTCCAAAAGCTGCCTTTTTTCCTCTGGGTTTACTGACTACATTTCTTACTCAAAGATCAAGTCTTAAACCCAATTTACTCTGGAGCTCGTAGACCGGACAACAAGTCCCCACTTACCTAGCACAGCGTGAATGTAATAATTAGATGGTAATTGTGTCTCTTTTACCCAGAAACCCTGAGGATCTTCCCCTCCTAGTTGGATTTTTTTTTATTAAAGGGGCTACGCCTTGAATAACTTAAAGAAGCTTAAAGGGGCCAAGGTCTCCCAGTGTATCCAGGATCATCTCCAGTCAACCTGAGGAATATTAGGTCACTGGATTTAGATGGCTCTGGAAGAGAAGTGAGCCTAGTGACCTGCACAGCCCTCCCTCACTCAAAACAAAGTTAAGTGCAGGTTATGTCATCATTTCTCTGATGGCATGGTCTTCTTTGGCAATGAAGGATGAACACAACAACAACAACAATAAAGAAGCCTATTTATTGAATGGGTGTGTCTCACTCAAAGTGAGAATGTGACAAGATCTTAGCCTGAAAGGGTCAGGGACTCACATTGCATCCTGGGCCATCTCCAGTTGTCCTGATGAATATCAGACCACTGGACCCAGATGGTTTAGGAGAAGAAAGTGAGGTTGGTGAGGAGGATGCATGACCTTCCCTCACTTAAGTCAAAGTCAACTGCAAGTCATGTCATCATCTTGATGTTATGGTCCTCTTTGAAAACAAGGACAAACACATTAGAAAGGAATAACATGTTGTGCATAGTAGATTTGCAGTTTCATGAACAATCTTTTTTTATTGTATTATGGTATGGAAATGCTTATTTTATTCCATAAATTAAAAACAAAATAAAATAAAATAAATAAGCATTAAAATGTTCAGTCAAAGAGATGAAATTCTGATGGTGGAATTTCAGGTGCCAGGCAGGGTGGTGGAGAAAGATTTGGTGCATCATGTTGCTGCTATTCCCCTAAAATCACACCACCTAAGGCAATCGAGCAAAACAAACATGGTTTGTTTCTCCAAAAGAATCCTTCCTCAGGTAAAGGCAGTGCATGAGAAAACAAAAACATCATTTTACTAATACCCAGTACTGATACCATCACCATTCATAGTGTTTTCTATTGTCATATGAGTTTTAAAGTTCCTTTTTCTATTGGGCTCTAGCATGGTCATTTTGGTGTAGAAAATCATGTAGTTGGCTGAGGCTTTCCATATAGTAAGGAATTTAGTGAAGACTTCCAATAATTAACAAGATAATTTAACTGGTATTGGTAAAAGAACTCTGGCTTCCTTTTAAGATATTGTTAGATTAATTCCTGTATCAATTTATCAGATGGAATTTTTTCCTCTTCTCCCATCTTTGACATGTAAACCTTTTTATTCTCCATTTGCCTGCTATACATTTTAAAAGCTTATTTTTGAAATGTAAATCCTAATTATTCCTTCTCCTCCTCGTTCTTCTTCTTCTTCTTTCTTCTTCTTCTTTCTTCTTCTTCTTCTTCTTCTTCTTCTTCTTCTTCTTCTTCTTCTTCTTCTTCCTCACTTCTTCTGCACTTCTTCTTCTTCTTTCTCCTCCTCCCTCCTCCTCCGCTCTACCCCTCCTGCTCTTCTTCCTTCTTCTTCTCCTTTTTGTCTTCCTTCCTCCTTTCCTCCTCCTCCTTCTGTCACTGGAAACTATATAAACCTTAGGAGAACTTGGTCTGTTGCCCAGAGGCAATGTAGAACTCTGAGTCTGTGCTGAGTATATATAATAAAAACCATTTTTAAAAATGTCTCTGCATGTTGATAAGTAATACCTATCAACAAATCCTTGGTTATTTCCATGTCACTATCACCTGCTCCTCTCTGACCTTTGTAGCTTTGGTCTATTGCCATGAATCCCTTTCATATCTCTTATGGCATGATAGCATTCCTTTATATTCATAAATCAGAATTTGTTTAGTATTTCCCAATCGATGGGTACCTCCTCCCATAGCTTTTGTATGCTGCTGTATGTCTTTACTCCCTGTGTCTTTAGGAAAGAGAGGATTTGAGGAATGTAATACTTAAGGGATCTGAACATCAACTTAAAGATTAACTCATTCTCGAAATCAAGGCAAGTATTTTGGGGGACACAGATGTCAGGAGATGATTAGACCTTTTTCTTCCCATTTTTCTTTTGTAATATTGTCCAACTAGGAGTAATAATTACAGTGCTTTTATAGTGGTAGCTTTTACATAGTGTTAAAAGGTTTGCAAAGAGCTTTATGTATTTTATTTCATTTGACTTGCACAACAACCCTGAGAAGTTAAGTATTAGGATTGTCATGTTTACAGATGAGAAAACAGAGGCTAAGAGAAGTTAAGTGACTTGACCAGGGTCACACAGCTTCTCTGAAGAGGGATTTAAACCCAGGTCTTCCTGTTTCTAGGTCCACTGCTTTATTTAATATACCATACTTCCTCTCTTGTGCTTAGAAGCAGTCTTCTCTAGGTTGTAGCAATGTTTGGGGGAAGGGAGAAGATGGAGGAGCTGTTATCCCTTATAACCAGAAGATGACCTTCAAAATGGTGGTATGCCCCTAAACTGGGATATGTTGTCCTATTCCCTGGTTGAGGAACCAGTATTTACATTGACGTCAGTGGCCTCTGAAGCTGTACATAGATTGAGAACTCCAGAAGAAATGTAAGATAGGGGGGTTGTAATGGCTTCTGCTGACCCCTCTGGTGGTTAAATCTTTCAGTCAGTTAATATACATTTATTAAGACAACATATAAAAGAAAGCTAAACTAGCTTGGGGCATGGTAGAGTCCAGTCCATGGAGTGCAACTAGATCTACAGAGGGAATATCAACTGGTAAAATTGAAAGTGGAGGTTAAGTATGGCTTGAATTTTGTCTAGCTCTAGACAGCCTGCAGCCTACGTGTTGCATTAGAGGAGAATCATATGGGAGAAGCTTGGCTCTTGAACCACTGTTCATGGAAACACCTAGAGTCTTTCCCTCCTGTTGATTGCCCACTTCTAGGTACACTCTTCTCACTAGGTTTTTATAGCATTGCCCTCTTTTGCTTCTCCTCCTATCTATCTGGCCAGTCTTTGATCTCCTTTACTGGATATGTATCCCAAGGCTCTGTCCTGGGTCCTCTTCTCTTTTCTCTCTATTCAATAATTATTTCTATGTTGATAAAATCAGATCTATTTATCCACTCCTAAGTTCTCTCCTGAGCTCCAGCCTTGCATTCCATCTACCTGCTGGGCATCTCACTCTGGATATTCCACAGACATGGATGGCAGAGTGAGAGCAATGACTCACCTAAGCTCTTGGACAAACTCCTTCAGATACCTCTGAAAGGAGTATGTGACTTTTGGAGGTGTGGAATCCAGTGGTAGACAGACTGTGGTGCATTTGGAGCCCAGGACAGACTGGAAGGTCCACAGGAAGGATCTGTTCTGCAAGGGTGAGCCCATAGCGCACAGCGCAATGTATCCAGTGCAGCGGAGTGGAAGGGCCTTGGGAAATTTGAAACAGCAGTAGGCAGAACCGGTAGAATGCTAGCCAAGGGTGGGAGACCAGCAGAACTGAACAAGTGGCAGCTGCTGAATGCCAGGTATCAGCACAGCAGCTCCTGAGACATTTAGCCAGCAGATTAAACATCGGTAAATCACCTACTTGAACTTCTGGGAACCAGGATGGCAGAGTGATCAGTAAATACTCTCTCCTCCCACCTTGATGACCTTGAAAGAACCATAAAATATTTCCCCAGAAAAATCCTGGGTCAGTAGCAACAGCAGAGGGGGCAAATAGTTTCATAACACCTGAGGCTAGGAAAATAGCTAAGGGGGATTCCTCCTACTGTGGTAGAGGCAAATTGGAAGGATAGAGGACCCAGGGCAGAGGAAACTCACACTAGGACCCAGGCAAGCCTCAGGGCCAGGAGAGGAACCCCGGGAGGGGTGGAAACTCACACTAGCATCTAGGCATGTCTCAGCACTCCAGGGGAAATGGGAAGACAATAGGGCAGCTGGGATCACCATCCCCTGAGCCTGCCTTTGCCTCATTTCAGCTGAGGAGATCTCTGATGACCAGACACTCCTCCCCCACACTTAGCAAACTAACCCCAGGGTTGATTGGGGAAACACAAAACAAAAACCTGCTCTTGGCTTTTTTGCACAAGTCAGCTCAGCTCAACACCAAGTTCTGCAGCTTCTAACTGAAAGAACCAGAAGCCACAACACATAATCACCATAATGAACAAAAAAAGGCAAAATAAGCATGAAAAAACCATAGAATCTTTCTATGGGAATAAAGACTGAAACACAAATACCAAAGAGGTCAGTACTAAGACTGTACTTCCATCTGAAACTTCAGAAGAGACTATGAACTGCTCGCATGCACAAACAGCTCTCCTGGAACAGTTGAGGAAGGAAACAGAAGAAAAACTTGCCAATGATTTTAAAATTATAAAAAAAGAATTCGCTGATGAGAACATCTCTTTGAAAAGGAAAATTGAACAAATGGAAAAGGAAGTCCAAAAATTGACTGGAGAAAATAACTCCCTAAGAGGAAAAATTGGACAGATGGAAAAGGAGATGCAAAAGTTAACTGAACAAAACAATTTGATAAAGATTAGAATTGGGCAAGATATTCCACAGACATTCTAAACTCAACATATCCAAAACTGAATTCATTATCTTTCTCCTATTCCTAATTTCCAGATTATCGTCAATGATATCATTTTCCTAGTCGCCCAAGTTTATGACCTAGGTGGCATCCTCAACTTCTCACTCTTTATCACTCCCTCACAACCCAATCTGTTGCTGCTGTTGTTGTTCCATTGTTTCCAATGCTTCCTGACCCCATGGACCATAGCAAGCCAGCGTTGTCCATGGGGTTTTCTCAGCAAAGATACTGGAATGGTTTGCCATTTCCTTCTGGAGTAAAGCAAAAAGAAGTTAAATGGCTCAACCAAGGTCACCCAACCAGTAAGTATCTTAGACCAGATTTAAACTTAGGTCTTTCTGACTCCAGACTCAGCACTCTGTCAACTGAGCCACATAGTTGCCTCCTAGGCAAATAGAGGTTAAGTAACTGACCCAGTTAGTAAATGTCTGACATCAAATTTGAACTCGAGTCTTCCTGACTCTAGGCCCAGCGTCATATCCACTGAACCACCTAGCTCTATTGCTAAATCCAGTCAATTCTACCTTTACAGCACCTCTCCTATATGCTCCTTTCTCTCCTCTGATATTGCTACCATCCTGCTGTATTATGCCTAGACTAAGTTGGTCTCCCTGCCTCAAGTGTCTCTCACTCCTCCATCTTCCATTCAACCATCAAAGTGATCTTCCTAAAGTACTTGTATGATGATGTCACTCCCTTATTCAGTGAAAGCCAGTGCCTCACTCTTACCTTCAAAATCAAAGATAAAGTCTTCTTTTTTCACTTTAATGCCCTTTCCACTTGGTCCCTTCCTGCCCTTTCAGTTACACTGGCCTCCTTTCTATTTCTTGAACAAGACTCTTCATTCTATGTTTTTTTTATTGGCTGCTAACCATGGCTGAACATTTTCTTCCTTGTCTCTCTCTCCTGTCTTCCCCCATTTCCTTCAAGTTTTACCTAAAATTTCACCTTCTGCAAGAGGTTCTTTCTGGTCCCCTGTGCCTCCCTTTTTAGATTATTTCCAATTTATCCTGTATGCATCTTGTTTTTGTTTTCTTGTTGTTTTCATGTTTCATGTTAAAAAATTGTAAGTATAGTATATAGAGCAGTGGGTCTAGAGTCAGGAAGACTTGAGTTGAAATCCAGCCACTGGAATTTATTAGCTGTGTGACCCTGAGCAAGTCACTTAACTTTGTTTGTCTCAGTTTCCTTTTATGTAAAATGTGCTAGAAAAAGGAAATGGCAAATCACTTCAGTAACTTTGCCAAGAAAACCCCAAATAGGATCATGAAAAGTCAGACACAGCTGAAAAAAGACTGAACAATAACAGGATCTCCAATGATTAGCTCAAGTCTTGGCATATAGTAAGTACTTAATAAATAATTGTTGACTGACTGGAGTGCTCCAAACTAAAGTGGCATCTTCACTGGCCATGATTTGGACCCTAAAACACAGGCCAGAGATGTTTGGGAGGAAGGATATTTTATTTTGTGTTCCAATTCTGGAGGACTGTAGTCATCCCTCCCTACCTCAGTGTGTACTCTGGATTGCTATAGCAACCCCCATCTTATTGTAGTGTCTCTAGAGAAATAAGCCAAAAGGCACAAGCTATGGATTCTTCCAAAGGCCCTTTCCAAATCTACGTGCAAAGGGCCTTGGTGAACTAATCTGGAAGCAAAATATGTTAGCCAAAGCTTCCTAAAAGCTGTTCTCAGTAATTTCCTCAATTTTCTTGACTGGAAGTAGGTAGGAGAATAATGGAGTAGGGGTGTGTGTGAAGGACTGGGTAGAAGGATATACCTAGATTTTGGGAACTTTTACTTTAGAAAGGAGTGTTTCCCCTCCCCATTGTTTTCTCCCCTCCTTTTCCCCCCTCTCTCCCCTCCAGGCTCCCATAAATAAAGGCAGAGGAAAGAAGTCACAGATATGTTCCTGACCTTAACCTGCCTAGGGAAAACCTATTGAAAAGAGGAGTTCTTGCTAGCATTCTCAAAGGGAAGTTACCCTTAAATGTCAATTATGGATTTTCAGACTGATGTAAAAGACCTTTAAAAAGTTATTGGGAAAGAATTAGAAATGCTGACTCAACTTGTTGAAATGTATTGTTAGGGGAGAGTTGTCTGGTCTGAGAAATATTTGTAAAGTATTTGTATGTCAGTAATGATGAATCATTGCTATAGCAACATTAGAGGACCATGTGTATCTGAAAGAGAGCTAAAAAAGACCTTAGACTTCACCTTCACCACTCCCCTCATTTTTCAGATAAGGACTATTAGAATAGCCTTCTAATTGGTCTCCCAATCTTATCTCTCTTCACACTTCAACTCATCTTCCATACAGTTGCCCAAGTGATTCTCTTGAAGTGTAGGTATAGGTGGGATGCTGGAACCAGCTTGAATAGGCTCTCTAGAGCAGATTGTTAAATTTTTAGTGTGAGCATTTATACCTTGGAAACTGCTACAGATCAGACTTTGATTTAATGTTTATTGTCCTTGACTTAAGAAAGGAGTCAGGAAGGCCTGAATTCAAATCTGGCCTCAGACACTTACTAGCTGTGTGAGCCTCGGCAAGTTACTTAACTCTACTTGCCTCAGTTTTCTCTTTTGTAAAATGAACTGGAGAAGGAAATGGCAAATCACTCCAGTGTTTTTACCAAGAAAATCCCAAATGGGTCACAAAGAGTCTAAAAAACTCGACAACAATGACTCTAAATGAATTATTCCACTGCTCTGGGTTTTAGTTTTACCATCTATAAATCAGGGCAAGGATAAATATGACTAGATGTCTCAAGACTGCTTCACCTATCAATCCATGCTTGCCATGATAGCCTAAGTTCCCTCCACCCTTTAGAAGAGTCTTCAAGAGTTGTGATCAAAAAATCACCACTGGGTGTCAAATCCTCCTCAAAATCACTCAAATAATGAGTGGTGCTTATAAAAGACATACCATCTCATATTCAAAACCTTTCTAGCACAGGAGGACCTGCTGGACCCTTTTATTCTATGCATTTAATCTCTGAGAACCCATCAATGTAAAGAGAACTAATTTAAGACTGGAGATGGGGGAGAGGTTCCAATTTCAGCACTGCTACTACCTACCTTAGACAAATCATTTAACCTCTCTGGTCTCAGTTTCCTCTTCCATAAAATGAGAGCTTGTGTATAGAATCATCTAGTTTTAGTTCTATGATTCTAAATCGTCTAATTTTATAGCATGCTATCGCATTACATCACAATTTAATTTCTTTGGCATATAAGGAGATTGAGCAGTGATATGTTCTTCCCTAAGTATAACTTGGGCATCTAGACGGCACAGTGGGTAGAGTGCCAGGCCTTGAGTTTGGAGGAACTGAGTTCAAATTCAGCCTTAGACATTTACTCTCTGTGTGACCATGGTCAAGTCATTGAACATTGTTTGACTCAGTTTCTCATCTGTGTCTTCGCCAAGAAAATCCAAGCTGGGGTCATAAAGAGTCAGACATGACTGAAAACATCTGAACCCCATACAAGTATATCTAATCTTCCTGAATTCAGGCTCAGTACTCCATCCACTGAGTCATCTAGTTGCCTAAGCACTATAATAGGCTTTTTAGAAAGATGAAATAGGGGCACAGAGTGACTAATTAACTTGCTTATGGTCAAATGAATATTGTACCCTGGAGTCAGGGTTCTTAAATTTGTGTTCATGACTGTGGCAGGAGATGCAATATTTGAAATGAAAAGTCTCCCTTTCTAAAGACCAGTAACAGTGTGAAACCCAGGCAAAATGTCTTAAACAAATAAGTTTCAAAATTGAAATGCAAGCAGAAAATATACCAGACCAAATTACATTCTGAGAGACATGATTTGTCCAACAACAAAATAGAAATAATTTTGTCATTGAAAACAGGATTGTGAGAGTCTTAGGAGGATAGAAGTAGTTAATATTTTATCAGCCCTTGCTCCAGAGTGTCTACTTCTTATATGCTTGAGTTTGTTTCTGTTGCCTAATGATTGAAACCAGCTTTGTTAGTTTGACTCTGTGGTCAAAATACCCTACTTATTTCTTCCCAATTAATGAATTATCTGGCTGCTTTAGAATGAAACGTATTCTGTTTTTATATTCATTCACCCAATTAATTTCTGCTTAGCATCTACAGTATGCCAAATTGTTGTGTTCATTTTTCATACTTGAAGAAGACCAATGACATGTTGGAGGTCAGAGTACCATGTGTTTGACTGTGGCTGATCAGTCCAACATGAAGTTGGATAACTCGACCACAGGTTGGGCACAAATGATCCATTTGAATATTTGGGATGGAGATGTCTTTAGATTTGTGCACTGTGCTGTAGGAGACACAAGAAAGGATAAGACCTAAGCCTCACTCTCCTGGAATGGTGTAGGCAGGGGAATTAGACATGTACTAGAAGAATTAAAATGGGAAGTGTTATGTGGAACCACAGTACTATGGATTGTAAACTTTAAACCCTAACTCTCAAATCTCAGATCCTAACTTCAAACTAAATCTCCAACCAAAAACCAAACAAATTTGTACTCTACTAACTTAGAATTTCTGATATTTTGACAGGAGGGTGCAATTTAGCCTTGTTAAGTCTTTCTTTGTATTTCTTCCATACTCTACTCAAAGCATCTCAATTTGTGATCTCCTCCATGCATACACTCTCTTCACTCTATGTAAATCTCAACCTCTTACTTTTCAAATTGAAAATTAATATTGTAAGCAAGATTTTAGTGGAATTCTTTTAATCAATTAATTGATCAATCAATTCATCAAAAACTATTTATTAAAAACCTACTATGTGCCACCATGCTATGCACTAGAATACAAATTAAATAAGCCCTACTCTCAAATACATATTCTATTGGGAGAGAAATCTACAGACATAGATATATAAAGATATATGTATAGAATATACATTTAGTAAGGGAGAGCATTAGCAGCTGGGGGATCAGGGAAGATTTTATGTAAAAGGCAGGGTTTGAGCCCCAACTGAAGGTCATGAGTGAGGAGCAGAGAAAAGACTGGTTTGGCTGAACCCTAAGGGGAGTAATGTATAATAAAGAGAGAAGAATAAACTGGGGCTAGGATGTGAAGGACTTTAAAAGCTAAATACGAAAATGAAGACAACCCAATTTTCACAATTGATAGTAGTAGTAGTGGTAGCTAAAAATCATTCTCATTTATTCATTATCTTATACTTAGCCTAATTAAATAGGCTAAGCTTGGAGGAAAAATTAAGATAGCATTAAATTTAACTGAGACTGTTAACTAACTCAAATTGGTCTAACTTCAATTATCTCAGACAGATGGAAATTTTCTTGTATATTCAAATGTGTGTAAAAATAGAATCATAGACTCAGAGTTGGAAGAGGCCTTGGAGGTCATTTAAGTGCGAGGTCAGGACTTAGGAAGACCTGAGTTCAAATCGAATCTTAGACACTTATTAGCTATGTGACCTAAGCAAGTCACTCACTCTCTGTTTGCCTCCGTTTCTTCACCTAAAAAATGGAAATAATAATACTACCTACTTCCCAAAGTTGTTGTGCAGATCAATTAAGGTAGCACAGTGCTAGGCACACAGGGAGCGCTATATAAGAGTTAGAGATTATTATTCCACAGCTTCAATTATTTGAAAATGTTTGGTTTAGCAGAGCCAAAAATTTTCCTCCCTTATTAACTCAGTATTCTCAAGGCAAAGAGGACTGGAGCTATGATTCTGTTGGTATAGGGAACTTCAGGTAAAGAAAATCCCTCTGTCAATGTACGGCAGCACCTTAGAGTCTTTGCAACCTAGAACACTGAAAGGTTAATAACTTGACCAAGGTAACACAGCCAGTATGGATCAGAGATCGGATGTGGACTCAGGTCTTCCTGGTTTCAAGGATGGGTCTGTATCCACCTATATAACATTGCCTCTTGCCAGTCCTAGCAGAAATTTAATCCCTTTTCCACAGGTTATTGTTTTTGTTGAATTGTTTAAGTCTTGTCTGACTCTTTGTTGGTAATGATACTGGAAAGGTTTGTCATTTCCTTCTTTAGCTCATTTTACAGATGAAGAAATTGAGACAAACAGGGTTAAGTGACTTGCCAATTAGTAAGTGTCTAAGGCTGAATTTGAACTCAAGAAGATGTAAGTATTCCTAACTCCAGGCCTAGCCCTTCATTCAGTGTGCTCTTCAAAAAACAGTCTTCATGACTGTCTTAAATCTTTGCTTTTCCAGACTAAACATCTGCAGTTTCTTCAACTGGTCCTCCTAGGGCATGTTGTCCAGCACTCTAACCACACCTGTCTTTCTCTACATTTGCTCCATTTTGTCAATGTTGGTTCTAAAGTCTGGTGTCCATACTGAATACAACATATCAGCTGTGGCTTCACCAGGGCAGAGTAAAATACGTTTGTCACTGTCCTCTTCTGGACACTCTGTTAATGGAATCTAATAATGACTTGTACTAAAACAACCTCCTATGGGGTAAATTCTTAGACAGAGAAAAACAGATATAGAGGTCAAATTAGAAAACCATTGTAATGAATAGCATAATTATCCTAAATGTCATGAAAAGAATCTCTAAGATCTTTTTTGACTCTAAGATGATCTGATTATTTTGAACATTATTATTCGACTTCCTTTTATTTCCACATTTTAAGGTGACTGGCCTTATCCGTATGTGTACTTTAACATCGCATTTCTGAGGAACAGTTAATTAATCATTAATAAAAAATAAATCAGCCGAATAACTTTGCATTCCTCAGGTCTCTCTTCATCTTTATCCAGTCCTTTGTTGGGGTAGAAACCCATTCCAGAATGTATGAGTCACTTGGAAGCTTTGGTCAGAGGCCTGACCAAAGTGCTTTTAAAAGTGCTTCCGGGAATTGGTCTTTGACCTACAAAACTTGTGCCAAAAACAAAGGAATAGTAATTGAAATGGCTGTAAGTCATAGGTCTCAGGAATTAAAAAATCAAAGGGATAATGAGAATCTGAACTAACCAGATATTCCAGTGGTTTTCAATCCTTACTATGAGGATGAAGAAGTGGTAAGATTTATGTGCTGCTAAGAAATGGAGAACAATTATAATATCTTTCTTTGTCTCCCACCTCTTCCTCCAAGAGGGAATGATAATGCCTATGAAAAGGATTTTGAGGTCAAGGGCAATGGAGGTGAAAGAGGAAGACAAAGGAGGAAAGAAAGAAAGAATGAAAGATAGAAAGAGGGAGGGAAGAGGAAGGAAGGAAGGAGAAAAAGAAGGAAGAAAGAAAAGAAGGGAGAAAGTGAGGGAGGGAGGGAAAAAGAATGAAACAAGGAAGTGAGGGGGGAAGGAAAGAAGAAAGTGTGAAGGAAAGAAAGAGGGAAGGAAAAAAGAAGGGAAGGCCAAAAGAAAGAAGGGGGAAGAAAAGGAAGGAAGGAAGGATGGATGGAAGGAAAGAAAATTGTTTTGGTTTTGGTGGGGTTAGAAAGAAGCATCTGATCATTAACAGTATGAGGTCCACAGACATCACAGCTTCAGATTAGAGAAATCCTTTTTTTAATTTATGCTCTTCAACCCCTACTGCTCATGTAAGTCTGTACATGTAAGAACCAGCATAGTTTGGGTGTATAACTATCTCACTCCTTTTTTAATTGCTACTACTTAATTAACTGTATCACCCCAAAATTCCAAAATGATTTCACAGGTTTTCTTTATCTATGGGAGCAGTTTGTACAAATCACCATTTTTATCCCACCTAAGTACAAACCTTTACTAATTCCATTTTTTTTCCTTTTTTGCTTTAAACTTCCAATAAGGCTAGGGGAAAAAAGTTCTGCTTTTTCTGCCAAATCTTTACAATTCAGCATTTAAGAAAGAAGCACTGTGCATGAAGGAAAATATTTTAAAGTTGGGTGACAATGTGCAGAAGGCTTCCCAGACTCACACCAGACCTGCACATGACTTTGCTGACATTGTACCTCAGTGGCTAAAGGGCTAGTCTTAGAGAGAGAAATGCCTGGATTTAAATCCAGCCTCTGACACACTGGGTGGCTAGGTGGCACAGTGTTTCCCATATGTGGTCATGATCCACAGTTTAAGAAGCGCTGAAGGGATTTGCAAGTTCAAGAAGTTTAAGAAGTCCTGGTTTAGAGGACTGGGGTTGGAATCAGGAAAAGTCATCTTCCTGAGTTCAATTCTGGACTCAGACACTAGCTGTGACCCTGTGCAAATCACTTAACCCTTTTTTCCTCAGTTTCCTCATCTGTAAAAATGAGCTGAAGAAGGAAATGGCAGACCACTCTATATCTTTGCCTACAAAATCCCAAATGGGGGTCATGTGCACTGGGGCATTTGGCAGTCACTGAATGTCCCTGAGGGTCAGTTTCCTTATAATACTGATAATCACACCTAGAGTACCTGTCTTACAGGACTATTGCAGTGAAATGATGTATGTAAATGTAAATACACTTATAAACATATACATTGTATTTCTTCTCCCATGCCCCACAATATAAAATCTTTGAGGACTGGACAGTATTTCATTTTTGTCTTCGAATCTCTAGTTTGAATCTCTAGAGCAGATTTTTCTTTTGACAGGATATGTGTTTTAATTGGTGGGACTCTCTAAGAGGAGACTCCTTTACCAACATATATCAGCATCTGCTCTTCAATTTATAGTCTTAGGAAGTTGCCTGGGGGCACTGAGAAATTATGCAATTTACTCAGGGTCACACAACTACTTGATATCAGAAACTGACCTTGAATTGGGTTTTCCTGATATTGTGGCTGGGTCCCAAGCTATCCTTCTAGCTGCCTCTCATTTAGTAGGAGCTTAATAAATACTTATGCACAGCTTGATAAAATGAATGTTAGACACAGTTCTAGGAAGAACTTTCATTTTGTCAGTTTTTAAAATAAGAGCGTTGTTGGTTTGCCTGTGATTCTGAACATAAATGGCCATTATGGTTTTATTTATTCTATGTGTCTCACAAAAGATAATATTTATCCACCTTCCAATAATCCAACAGGAACCATTAACAGAGTAAGCTATTCAATGAGTCATACAGAAAACAAAATAGGTCAAGCTAAATGAATCAGAATCTTGCAATGAATGGCCATTCAAAGCTGCCCAGGAACCAATGCAGGTCAAAGTTTGCATATGAATTTAATTATATTAATTATAAATATACATATTTAATTTATAATAATCTACTAATTGAAGCTAAATTGTGAAAGCACAGAAAGTTAGGTCCTGAGAGGGCCTGTCATTTAGTCCTTTTCAATTGTTTCCCACTCTTTGTGACCCCATTCAGGATTTCCTTGGCAAAGATACGGGAGTGGTTTGCCATTTCCTTCTTCAGGTTATTTTTATAGATGAGGAAACTGAGGCAAACTACTTTGCCCAGGGTCACACAGCTGTTACGTGTCTAAAGCCAGATTTGTACTCAGGAAGATGAGTCTCACTGACTCCAGGCCTGACACTCTATCCACTGTGCCATCACCTAGCTGCTCAGAAGGAATCTTAGGGATCTTTTATGCCACTCAGTTTTGCCGATTCTTTTCCCCTTTGTCTCTAAAAACATATTATGTTCTATGTGGATTGGTTCTCTGGGAGGAGAAAGAGGAAAGGTATTCTGTATAAAAATTTGATGATGCAGAAAATAAAGATACCAATAAATGAAAGTCAAGAAAAGACATAGGAATAAAAATATTCGGGTACTACTCCAAACTTCAGACTCAAGAAGTATCTTGAGAAGCGGTTTCCAATTATTTCCAAACTGGTCCTCTTGACTGATTTAATCAAACAAATATTTATTCATGTTTACACAGTGACATTCCTCAGAACCCTGTGAGGCAATGCAAGATTATTATGCCCATTCTGAAGATGAGGAAGCTGAAGATGAGGAACCAGAGAGCTCTAGTTACTTGTTCTTGGTTACAGAGTTAATGAGAGTCAAACCCAGGATCTGAATTCACATAGCTTCCTTTCCACCGTGCCATGTTATGGGAAGACAATTACTTCCTTTTAAAATTTATTTAAATTTATTTTTCTTTTAAATTTTAAAATTTTTTTAAATTTTAATTTTTAATTCTAATTAATTAATTTTAAAACTAATTTAGGGAAGGCAGTTGCTAAGAAGGGATGATAAGAAGTTTCAAATGCTCCTGAGTGATCACAGAGGAAAACAAGGGAGAAAAATTCCATTGGATTCAGAGATTAAGAGAGTATTGATGATCCTGTTGAGTCTGTTTCTTACTAGAGCACATAGCATTAAGTAGGAGTTGTGCACCATTTTATACAAAGCAACTGGGTTAATATTAGGTGGAGCAGTCAACAAAGCATGTGGCCTGAAGTCAGGAAGACCCAAGTTCAAATCTGGCCTCAGACACTTACTAGCCAAGGGACCCTGGGTAAGTCAATTTTGTTTGCCTCAGCTTCCTCATCTGTTAAATGAGCTGGAGAGAGACATGGCAAATCATTCCAGTATCTTTTCCAAGAAAATCCCAAATGGGGTCATGAAGAGTCAGACATGACTGACATGACTGAACAACAACAAGGTGTTGTATCTGGAAGATACAAGATAGAGCACATGGTTGAAGACATATATATATACACCTCATTTTATATACACACACACACATATATATATGTACTTATACATCCATATATACATATACACATTTGTACATATGTACATATATATATATATATAGATATATATATATATACACATATTTATGGGCAGGTAGACAGCTGGTTTTAGAGGTGATGAATTTTAGACAGACTGATCTTGAAATGAAGGGTTAATTTTTTTCTCATATTGTTAGATCATACTCTTAAGTGATTGTGGAGGCTCAGTAATGTGCCAAGACTTGATTTAGTCAGAACAATATCACCTGTAAATAGTAGCATTTTTTAAAGTTTTTAAAAATTAATTAATTAATTTTTAGTTTTCAACACATTTTGATACAGTTTTGAGTGCCAAATTTTCTCACCATCTCTCTCCTCCCTCCCAAGACACCATGCATTCTGATTCCCCCTTCCCCCAATCTGCCCTCCCCTCTATAACTCCCTTCTCATCTTTCATTCCCCTCCTCTCTCCATTCTTGTAGAGCAAGATAGATTTCTATACTCCATTACCTGTATTTCTTATTTCCCAGTTGCATGCAAAAACAATTCTCAGTATTCATTCCTTAAACCTTGAATTCCAACTTCTCTCCCTTCTTCCCTCTCCACCCATACCCACTGAGAAGGCAAGCAATTCAATGTAGGCTATACATGCAAAAAACTTCCATAATGGTCATGTTGTGAAATACTACCTATATTTCCCTCCATCCTATCCTGCCCCCCATTTATTCTATTCTCTCTTTTGATCTTGTCCCTCCCCAAAAGTGTTTACTTCTAATTACCCCCTCCTCTCATTTGCCCTCTCTTCTATCATCTCTCTGTACCTCACTTATCCCCTTCTCCCCTACTTTCCTGTAGTGTAAGACAGATTTTCGTACCAAATTGAGTGTTCATGTTATTCCCTCCTTAAGCCAAATGTGATGAGAGTAAACTTCACTTTTTCCCTCTTACCTCTCCCCTTTTCCTCTCCATTGAAAAAGCTTTTTCTTGCCTCTTTTATGTGAGAGATAATTTACTCCATTTCATTTCTCCCTTTCTCTTTCCTCTCTCACCTCTTAATTTTATTTTTTTTGGATATCATCCCTTCCTTTCAACTCACCCTGTGCCCTCTGTCTATATATGTATAATCCCTCCAACTATCTAAATACTGAGAAAAGTCTCAAGAGTTACAAATATTATCTTTTCATGTAAGAATGTAAACAGTTCCACTTTTGTAAGTCCCATATGATTTCTCTTTCCTCTTTACCTTTTCATACTTCTCTTGATTCTTGTGTTTGAAAGTCAAATATTTTATTCAACTAGAATCTTTTCATCAAGAATGCTTGAAAGTCCTTTATTTCATTGAATGTTCATTTTTCCCATGAAATATTATACTCAGTTTTGCTGGGTAGGTGATTCTTGGTTTTAATCCTAGTTCCTTTGACTTTTGGAATATCATATTCCAACCCCTTTTATCCCTTAATGCAGAAGCTGCTAGATCTTGCATCATCCTGATTGTATTTCTACAATGCTCAAATTGTTTCTCTCTAGCTGCTTGTAATATTTTCTCCTTGAAATGAGAACTCTGGAATTTGGCTACAATATTCCTAGGAGTTTCTCTTTTTGGATCTTTTTCAGTAGGTGGATTCTTTCCATATTTATTTTCCGCTCTGGTTCTAGAATATCAGGGAAATTTTCCTTGATAATTTCATGAAAGATGATGTCTAGATTCTTTTTGTTCATCATAGCTTTCAGGCAGCCACATAATTTTTAAATTGTCTCTCCTGGAACTATTTTCCAGGTCAGTTCTTTTTCCAATGAAATATTTCACATTATCTTCTATTTTTTTATTCTTTTGGTTTTGTTTTGTAATTTCTTGGTTTCTCATAAAGTTATTTGCTTCCATCTGCTCCATTCTAATTTTTAAAGAACTATTTTCTTCAGTGAGCATTTTAATTTCCTTTTCCATTTGACTAATTCTGCTTTTTAAAGTCTTCTTTTCTGCATTGGTTTTTTGGACCTCCTTTGCCTTTTGAGTTAGTCTATTTTTAAAGTTATTGTTTTCTTCAGTATTTTGGAGGTCTCCTTTCGCAAGCTATTGACTCACTTTACATGATTTTCTTGCATCACTCTCATTTCTCTTCCCAATTTTTCCTCCACCTGTCTTACTTGATTTTCAAAATCCTTTTTGAGTTCTTCCATGATCTGAGACTACTGCATACTTTTTGGAGGTTTTGGATGTAGAAGCCTTGACTTTGATGTCTTCCTCTGATGGTATGCATTGTTCTTCCTCATCTGAAAGGATGGAAGAAAATACCTTTTCGCCAAGAAAGTAACTCTCTATAGTTTTATTTTTCCCCCTTTTGGGATATTTTCCTGCCAGTTACTTGACTTTTGAGTCCTTTGTCAAGTGGAGAATATACTCTAAGGACCTGTAAGTTCTCAGTTCCTCCAAGGTGGCACAATCAAGGTAGAGGAGTTTACTCCTCTCTTAGCCTGTGCTCTGGTCTGAGCGCAACCACAAGTTTTCTGCCCAGGATCTGTAAGTAGGATTCCTTCTCCAAAGCCACCACCAGCTCTATCAAGTCAATGCTCCTCCTCACTCCGAGAACACCACTCAGAACAGAGTGCAGATCAACTGCTCAACTTCCCCAGGGTTTTTAGCCCAATGGCTCCAAAAATGGATGTTGCTGCCACTGTCTGGGGCAGCCTGGGGCTGGGGCTATGGGAGGACTCTGCTCCTTTCTCACCCAGGTAAACGAGCTTTCTCACTGACTTTTGAAGCTGTCTTTGGAGTTTGTGGGTTGAGAAATCTGAGAACCACAGCTGTTACCCATGATTCTATACCCTGAAGCCTGCTCCAGTCCTGTCCAGGCAGCCCTGTATGGCCAAGGTTGGGCTGTACTCCACTCTGAGTCCAGTGAGATAGACCTTTCCTGTCAGCCTTCCAGGCTGTCTTGGGCTGAAATCTTTTTTACTCTGTCGTTTTGTGCCTTATGCTGCTCTGGAATTTGTTTATTGTAATTTTTTACAGGTATTTTATGGGCTATGGGGCAGTTCCGTCCTACTCAGTCATCTTGGCTCTGCCCCCCCAAACAGTAACATCTCTATCTTCTATGGAGAATTCCTCTTCCATTTGGATTTAGTTTTGGACAGTGGCAAACACTTTTGGCAAACATTTATCCCCCTGTCCCCTCCACCCTGATCTGTTTGTTGCTGCCCTTGAGGATCATGAAATAATTTCTGTAGTGGCCCCTTTAAGGAATTTCACATGATTTAAAATAGGTGTAGCAGACAGCCTATTGATGGAGGAAGTATTTTGTTCTATAGAATGAAATGGTGGTCCATTATAGGGTTGTTAGCAAAAGCTATTTACTGTCTTCTCAAATATGGCCCATGCATGGAGGTCCTCAGTGGGTTATGTTATTTTCACAAACATTTGTAGAAATAGGAAAACATGAGGAAACAGGGGAGTTATTAAATGTTGATTTTTAAATTGTGTTTATATTCACCCTACCTCAGTATCTAGCATCATATTTTCAGTCAACTTCTAAGTCATTCAACTCTTTTATCTTTCCCTTCCCTCCAAACAACTGACATCTGATCACTTGCCAAGTTTTGTTCATTCCATATACATGATAATTTCATGTATCTGTCCCCACTCACAAAGGTATTGCTCTAACTCATCGTCTTTCATAGAACTGGTGTTCCTGCCTTGGGAGAATATCTATATTCCAATCATCTTTCCCAGAACTGGTAGAATAATCTAATAATTTCACTTCTGCTTGAAAACTTTTAATGGTGCCCTTGTGCCTTTAGGGAAAAACACAAATTTCTTAGCCTAATATTTAAGGTCCTTCACAATCCAGGCTTAACTTATTTCACACCATAGTCTTTACACTACACTCTGACCAAATTAGACTTAGTGGTTCCCTGATCTTGTCCTGCTAGTTCTCACAAGCCTGCCTCTCTCTCTCTTCCTTATCTTGCCCGTTAAAATCACTCTCTTCTTTCAATGGCCTGCTCATCCATAAAGTTGCCTCTTTTTTCTCAGTTCTCTCAGAATACTTTGTTTGGGTCATTCATTTATGAGCCCCTATCTCAATCTCCCCTCCTGTATACTTAACTGTGAACATATCCTTTCTCCTTTAGTAGCCTATAAACTATAGTGACAAAGTTGGGCAGTTTACACACTCCCCTTTTCAAAGTAGGGGCCACTCCAATGTCTTAAGGGTTCACAGTTCTGTGAACTGACTGTGCTGGTTTAAAGAGGATCGGGGGCAGAGACACTTGAGAGAAAAGTGTGGTTGTATCTCTGAAATTGCCTACAGCAGAGAAAGACATTTTATTGGCTTAGGAAGATAATAAATTTAGAAATCATAGTGAATGTGATCATTGAAGTAGCTCCAAGCCATAATTGTTTCTAAATAGAAAACTCCTGCAAGGATAGAATTATTAGCCCTCTTCTGCCATGATGTCATTTCAAACCTCTAGAAGAATCATACCCTTGAGGAAGTTCTACTTCAAATGGAAACAGGGTATGAGCACATCCCAAGAGTGGTAGGTAACCACTGTAGTTGAATCTTATTGCCCCACAAGGCAAGTCATCAGGACTTCACCAAATAGTAGAATAACAAGTTAAGGTTTCTGGTCTACCAAGAAATTCCTAGTGCTATCTTCCTTTGCTTCAAGGAAATATTGAATTTTCTCTTGAATTAAGAAAGGAAATAAACTTTTATTTAACACCTATAATATGCCAGTGGTGGGGTTAGCTAGGTAGTACAGTGGGTAGAGTGCTGGGCTGGGAGTTAGGAAGACATAACTTTGTGAGTTCAAGTTTCGCCTTGGACATTTCTTAGCTGTGTGAACCTGGGCAGGTCACTTTGCCTTAATTCCTCATCTGTAAAATGAACTGGAGAAGGAAATGGCAAACCACTGCAGTATCTTTGCCAAAAATACTCCAGTGGGATTATGAAGCGTCAGACATGACTCAAATGACTCAATAGTAATGTGCTGTAATAGTAACTATAATAGTGCAGTGCTAACCTCTTCACTATTTCATTTAATACAACAACTCTGCTAAAATGGTTACTTTATTTTGCAGTCAAGGAAACTGAGGCAGACACAGGGTAAGTGCCCAGGGTGACATGGCCTATAAATATCTCATATCATATTGTAACTGTGCCACCTAGGGGCCTATTGGTTAAAAAAAAAAAAAGCAAAAAACAAACAAACAAAATCTCTGGTTGTATCTCATAGAAATATAATCATTTACTTAGACCTGGAAGAGAACTTGTGGGTCATAAAGTTCAGCCCTCCCATTTTATAAATGAAAAAACTGAGGCCCAGAGGAAGGAAAATGACTTTCCCAAGGTAACACAAATAGTAAGTAACAGAGCTAGGATTTGAACCTCTGTCCTCTGATTTAAAACTCTTTGCACCAGGCTGCCTCTCTCATCCAGCAAAGGGTAATTTTTAACTAATGAAACTGATGGAACTCATCATTTTGGAGTTCATAGCCATTCCTATTGTTGAACCCTAAAGAAGTATTTTGTTTTGGTGTCCTTTCTAAGAGGAAATATTTAGTTTTTGTACTTAGACATTTCGAAACACGAGACAATTATTACAACTTGATATGCACGACTCTACAGCTTTTCTAGATACAGCCAACCCACCAACAGCCCTTGATTACAGCATTTACTGCCTATACAATTCTGAAATTAATTATCTACTGTTTTGTGTAATTTTCTGATTGTTTCATCTATATGGATCTCACCTCTCCAGCTAGATTTTAAAGTTTTTGAGGGCTGGGATTGTGTCTTATTCTTCATCATTTACTCCAAGAGTAATGTAGTACTGGCCACATACAAAATGCATGAGATGATGGGAGCAAACTGTATAGTCACCAGCCAGAAAAGTGTCACACAGTAGATCCTATAAGCCATGTTCTGTGGTACTGAAATTTTTGTTTCCCTCATAAGATAGCTTTTCATTTATTTAGTTAGAGTGATTGACAATCAGAGAATTTTCTAGTTTATCCAATGAGGCTTCTCATCTGTGGCCAAGGAAAGTTTTGTATTTTAAATATTGTTTCTCTTAATAATACATAATTCATAATAATAGCAATGTAGAATTTCATAGCCCTTCATGCTTTTCCAAGTATTTTTTTGTGTATCTGATCTCCCAGGAGAACTTTCCCTTCTTTAATTTCCTTTTTCAACTTATTCTTTTGAAACAAATTTATTTTCAATTTTGATTTCTCTTCCTCCCTCCTGCCCCTTCCCCACCCCACTGAGAAGGCAAGAAATATTATACCCATTATATATATATACATATACATATACACACACATATATATGTATATATATATAAAGTCATGTAAAATGTACTTCCATATTTGACTTACTCCTTAAAATTAATAGAAATGTGTTCTCCAAAAATGAACTCTATACTGATTTTTCTTCTTTTAAACTTTCTGTTTTGGTGCGTATTCAGAAAAAGTGCCTTACCTTGCTGGGATGTAAGCAGAATCATATGAAGCCAGATAATAGCAAGGGGTATTTTAAACTTCAGGAAAAGACCTTCAGTTTGTCCAAGACTGTCATATTTTCTTCCAGAGGAAGTCATTCTAGAACATATAAGAGAAAAACAATCTATAATCCGATTTAATTAAATAAACAATTCTTTTAAGAGTATCTATTATTAAAAGTGCCAGGCACTAGGCATACAAAGGGGAAAAAAAACTAGTACCTACGTTCAAGGGGTTGATATTCTAGTAGGAAGTTTGAGAGAATAGATACACATTTATACAGATATGGAAATATAACATATATGCAAAATTATACAAAGTAATTCTAAGAGAAAGAAAGCAGTAGCAATTGAGGATTTTAGGAAAGGCCTCTTGTAGGAGATGGCATTTGACCAGTATTTTGAAGGAAGCTAGGAATTCTAAGAGTTGAAAGAGAGAAGAAAGTGACTTCCAAAAATGGAAGACCAACTATACCATGGAAATGGGAGATGGAAAGTTGTGTGAGGGGAAGAGCTAATAAACCAGTGTGATTGGAAAAAAAAATAGTATAGGAGAGAAAATTATAAGAGATAAGATTGGAAAGGTAGATGGGAAGCAATCTGTGATAGGCTTTAAAAATTACAGATTGAAAATTATGTCTTGTAGCCTAGAATAGGGAGCCACTGAATATTTTTGAATAGTGGAGTAACATGGTCAGATATGTGTGTTATAAATATCATTTTGGTAGTATTGAAGCAATTATGTGCAAAACTGTGCTAAAGGAAGCATAAGATGTAAAGGTAAATAAGACATAAGGGTTTATGATCTAGTGGGAGATACTAGTGTCAAGGGAATGATTCTTTCCTAGAGTATGGCATGATTGGACTAGGGAGAGAACTCTAGGATCAGTCAATCAGCCAGTCACCAAACATTTACCATTTACAATGTACCAGGCACTGAAATAAACATTAGGAATACAAAGAAAGGCATGAATAGTCCTTGGATTCTCTTTTATTAGGAGAGACAGTTTGTAAACAACAAGATACATACTGAATAGACAGAAGGTAATATTAGAGGGGAAGGCACTGGCAGCTTATGGGACCAGGGAAAGCTTTCTGTAGAAGGTGGGATTCGAGATGAATCTTAAAGGAAGACAAAGAAACAAGAAGTGCAGATGAAGAGGGAGAGCACTGCAGGCGTAGAGGACAGTAATGTAAGGGCATGGAAATAGTAGATGGAGTATTACTTGGGAGTAATAGCAAAGGTAAGGCAGAGTAGTTGAATCACAGGGTGTGAGGGTGAGCTCCAAGTGAGGAAATAAATGGTTTTGAACTCCTTAGATGAGTTGAATTCATGAGTTCAAAACTTGATCATTCCATATTAAAATTAGTATGGCTTCATTCTTTAACTTTGTCACCTTGTGTAGGCAAGCACTAAGTGTTGCACATGATTGAAGGAGGCAATGGTGTAATTTGTTGTTCTTCAGTTGCATCCAACTCCTTGTGAATCTTTTTGGGGTTTTCTTGGTTTGACATTTCCTTCTCTAGCACATTTGGCAGATGGCATTCCTTTCTCCAGAATATTTTACAGATAAGGTAAACAGAGTCAGTGACTTGCCCAGAATCACATAGCTAGAAAGTATCTGAGACTGCGTTTGGAGTCAGGAAGATGAGACTTCCTGACTCCAGATCTCTATGCACTGTGCTACCTAGCTGCCAGTGGTATATAGAAAAAATGCTAAACTACAAATCAGGATATTTGGACTCTAGACCACCTCTGGAACTAACTTTCGGTGAAATCTTTGGAAAATTAATTCACCTTCACTCTTTTTTTCATTTTCTTATGAACTTGACAAACATCAACAAACACGAACATTTCATTATGTAACAATAGGGCTTACTAATTTAGGCTCCAGAGATGTTTTGATGAGGTAGATTGAAAGGCCCAATTTCATAGTATTTCTGGCATTTTAAGCATAGTATGAAATATTTGAAAGGTTTACTAATATGCCCTTGGAGAGGGGAAGAGAGAGTTTGAGATCTCAGTCTTGTGTTACAGAAGATCACTTCCTACTGCACTATTACCAGAGTTGCCCTGTGTTCTCATACAAAGGGACAGGAGGAAATGCAAAGGATATGAATGACCACAGGAAAAACAGTTGTTCACAAAAAATTAGATTAGTCAGATGCAGCTTTAATAGAACGAAAAGGAATGCTTGGAAACTATTGCCAGCTGCAGTTAGCTGAATTAAGTCACAGGCGGTGATGAGGACTGCAAATTGTCCCATATCTATTACCTTTTTCCTTCATCACTCCTGCCACTGGAGCAAGCACTCATAATTTTAAAAAAATCATTCAATTTTACTGCTTGACCTTTAGATTCTGTATAAATATTTTATTATTTTGTAGTTATTTTTAAATTTACCTTTCTCCTCCTGGAGGTTTTTATTGCTAATATATAGAAAGACTAACACTTTTTATAAATTTATTTTATATCCTGCTACTTTGCCTTTATTATATATTACTTCCATTAATTTTAGCTAATCTTTCAGGATTCTCTGGATAAACTGTTATGTTTGATACAAAACTCAATAATTTTGTTATCTCTTTGCCTATACTTACTTTTTCAATTTCTTTTTCATCTTAGAATTTAGGTTAGCATTTCCATAACTAAATCATTGGTATCCTTGCTTTCCTCCTGATTTTTTTTGAAAAGACTGTAAGTATTTTTCTATCATAGATAATTGTAGGTGTTGGTTTTAAATATACTATTTACCATTTTAAAGAAGTCAATTGATGATACATTTTTGTCAAAAGTATTTCTGCTTTTATTGGTATAATAAGGTGATATTTGCTGCTTTGTCCTTAATATGGTCTATTATGCTTATAGTTTTCTTGATATTCAACCAATCCTACATTACAAGTCATAGTGTATTATATTTTAAATATGTTTTTGTTGACTCTTTGCTAATATTTCATTCAACATTTTGCATAAATATTTATTATAAATATTGGTCAATAGTTTTTTTTTGCTTTATTTCTCCTTGGTATAGGTGTCAGGAACATACTTATCTCATAGAAGAAGTTAGGTCAGATACTTTCTTTTCCTACTTTTTAAATCAATTTATGTATTATTGGAATTAATTTTCTTTGGATATTTGATAGAATTTACTTATATACACATTTGGTTCTAATATTTTTTTCTTTGAGCATTCCTTTACAACTAGTTCAATTTTTTTATGAAAAATTCTCTATTATTTTTCTGTTATTCTAAATAGTTTTAAAATTGCAAAATTAATATATTTAATTTGTTTTCATGTATATATACATATATATATATACACACACATATATATGCATATACACATGTATCTCCCGTATCAGATTGCTTACTGTTTTAGGGAAGGGTTATGGGGAAGAAGGGTTAGAATTGGAAACTCAGAACTTAAAACAAAAACAAATGTTAAAAATTGTTTTTACATGTAACTAAGGGAAAGTAAATTATTATTTTAAAAAGAAATAAAATTAAATCTACTTGGAGACAATGCCATCAGTAAAATTGAATGAAATAGATATATATATTTAAAAAAAGCTCATTTGGGACAATTTCATTAGCAAAGAACATGACAAGAATGACATATACCTCTTCCTGTTCCCATATAGTTCCTCTAATGTAGTGCTTGTTGGTATTGGTGTTGTCAATTTACTGGACCTATGATTTCATCAGTACAGGAGAACCCCTATCAATACATATCAACACTTGCTATTGTCCTAGTTGTTGATGTTATATTGAAGAGTCAGGAACTGAATCCTCAGAAAAGGATGGTATGACTTTACAGGTGGTATCAAGTAAGAGACTAGAAGAAGAAGAGATGAGTAATGGTACCTGGTACTTGTTGAAGGAGGATTGGGACAGCTATTTATTGACCTGACATTGAGAGGCCAACTATCTTCCCAGGGAACATATTCAGGAATGTGATGGCAAACATCCCCAAATCTGTCAAACCTGATTACTCTTATCCATTTCTGATAATATGTGTGGGTACAAATGGTACTGCCAGAAGGAATCTAGAAAGTATTGCTAAGGATTAAGAAGCCTTGGGCAAGAAACCAAAGACTTGAAGGGAATAGGTGGTGATTTCATCACTCCCACCAATCCAAGACCAGGGCTTCAGGAGAGAGATGTATTTGAAAAGTGAGCAGTTCATTAAGAAGATAGCCTTTGAGAAAGATATCTGGAGTTTTTGATCACAGCTAAAAATATAGAAACTATAGGCATTTTAAAAATGGATAGAATATGGACCTAGTTAAAAAATGTATTTTCTGGAGTCTTACAACAAATTAATGGGACTTTACACAAAGAATACATTTATTTAATTGAATAGAATTTAAACTGCAAAAAAGGTGGAGAGAGAACATTGTTTTTGTATATGTGTTAAACTAGATACCACCAAGAATGCCTATAATATAAGAATAGAAGTAGGGATGACCAGAAATTCACAGGAGACAAAAACCAAGAAAGGAGTCAGAAATAAAAGCTGTTGTTATAGTTGACTCTACATAATGTGTTAAATGTGAGTATAAGCAAGGAACCTAGAGTTTTTAATTTCAGGAACTAAATAAGTATAAATGGAAAAAATGTGAATGGAAAAACATTTATTAAGTGCTCACTGTGTGCCAACCACTGTTCTAAATGTTTGGCATTCAAATAAAAAATAAAACTATCCCTTGCCCTCAAGGAGGTTAAGTTCTAATGGGGGAATCCAGCATGCATAGAGGAGTGCTGACCAGAGACTGAAATTTTGGCCAGAAAAGTTACAGGGTTGGTGAGTGAAACCACTGGGGAGAAGATTGACACCCCACCCCAACCTCCTTCTAAGAGTAATGCTGGAGTTGATTTTCTCTAGTCCCAGAACTGAAAAAGGGAAGAAAAGAAGAGGAGAGGAATAAAGGAGAACCCATATATGGTGGCAAGGCAGCTGGCAAATGAATGTTTGGAGACTAGGAAATATAGAATGGTTAGGGTCTGCTTATAACTGTGGATCTGTTGAGACATTTAGGCTTGGTGGGATAAGGTCCATTACTGGAAATTGACTGCCGATGATTATACCTTATTGAAAAGAATTGGTAAAATGGGGTGGGGGTGGGAGGTGTGGAGATTAGCATAATATATTAAGAATATATACTTACAAGAAGAAATCTAAGAACCATTTGAGAGAGAATATTTAGGTGAAAATCAAAAGAAAAAAGGAAACAAAAAAACCATACACAATCATTGGAATATACTGTGGACTACATGGATAGAAGGATGAAATAGGCAGGGAGTTCAGGAAACAGGTCACAAGTCAATCCCCGAGACATGATGGGGTTTTTGATTAAAGGGAAATATGCAGCTCACTCTCTTTCTTTCTCTCCCTCCCTCCCTCCCTCCCTCTCTCCCCCCTCGCCCCTCCTTCCTTCCCTCCCTCCCTCTTTTCCTCCCTCCCTCATCTCTTCTCCCCTCACTTCTCCACTTCTCTTCTCTTTTCTGTCAAAAAAACAGAACATCTAATAATTCCTTGATTTGTCTTAATGGTAATCTATCTTTCAAAAGGTGGGGAAACAATTGGTCAAAGTCTATTCTATATCTGATTCCCATCAACTAAGGAGAATTGGTGCCTAGAGATGATGGGACTAATGGCCAAAAGTGATTGATCTGTCATTTGTTTGTCTTTGTTTTTTTGAAGAGGACTATGACACCCTGACATGACTTGCAGTTGATTTTGATTTGAGTGAGAGAGGGCTATGAAAGGTCACCAGCCTCACTTTCTCCTCCTGAGTCATCTGGATCCAGATTGATCTGTCGTAGAACTTGAGAGGACAGGAAAGTTGGGCATAGTGTTACATGCATCTTTGATTTTGAAATAGAATTCAAAGGGGTCAGAAAAAGAAGATAATTAATATCCTAAGGATTAACATTCTACAGGGATAGTCAGCTTGGCAAGGGTGGGGAAAAGAAAGGTAATGCCAATGAAGAAGAAAATGAGAGTTTAATGAGTCTGTTGTGAATACATAGGAAATGTACAGATTAACTTAAAAGGATATGCTTAGAAGAAGAAATCAAAGGTAGGTAATGCAGGCTAAATGAAAGTATGGCTTTACATTTGAATCTTGGAATGAATTTTAAAAAAGGCATTGCATCCACAGCTCAAGAAATGGTGTTTCTGTTCTATTCTACCGTGGTCAGACAATTTTGGTCAGAACTGTATTCAGTTCTGGGTGTTGCATTTTCAGAGACTGGGAAGGAATGCCGGAGCCCACAAAAGGGGGCTCTTTTTAAGCCATTCTGGGGAAAAGAGATGGAAATGGTGATTAGGGTGGATAACAGAGAGAGGGGGAGCTTGATCAATTTTTATTTTGCTTCTGATAGTGAAAGGACTCAAGACTATGCTGTATGAGGGTGAATGGAAGGATTTGGAGGAAGTTATCCTAGGGAAGAGATGACTTAGAGAGGAGCAGTTAACAGCTGGTTTCAGTTATTTGAAGATTATAATGTGAAATAGGGATTATTTTGCTCTATTTGGTGCCAGAAGATAGAATTAATAGAAGTGATACAGATTTCTATCTCAAGTAAGAGAAAAATTTTCTATCAATCAGACCCATCCAACTGTGGGATGGGTTACGCCAGGAGGTAGTGGGTTCTCCCTCTAGGAAGGTTTTCAAGCAAAGAGTAGATGTACACTAATTGTGTGTTGTATAAAGGATTCCTGTTTAGGAATGGGTTGTACCAGATGATCCTTAATCTCCCTTCCAGATCTGAGCTTCTGTGATTGAGATTTAGGACCCAACTCATACAATTCTGGGGAAGACCCTCAGTCTTCAGCTCCCTCTCCAGGGGGTTGAACCAGAAATCAGGAGTTCCAAATCTGGGGATCAATGGACCCTTGAATCCATGAATTGAGATGGAAAAAATTATACCTTCATTTTAATATAATTGATTTTCTATGTATTCCTATTTAAAAACATTATCCTGAGAAAGGATCCATAGTCATCACCAGACTTCCCAAAAAGTCCATATCACAAAAACATTGAGTCTTTTACTAGAGAATTTATTAATTCTGTAATTTATCACCAATCAAGAATAAGTTTTTTTGGGGGAGATAGCTTAAAATCAGATGCTTTTGTGATCACTGGGTGAAAAGCAATAATATGAGATGCTATATATTTTTAGTAAATTCTGTTATTTGCTAGGATTTAAATATTAAAAGGCTTGGGTTTGCCATTAGATTCTTCCTGTGCAAGTATTCTTTTAAAGTTGTCCTCAATTCAGCCACCTTTCTTATTTGTATCACTTTGGTAATCCATAGATTTCTTCTCTGCCCTTTTCACATCCTTCAATCTTAGCCCTCTCCTTCTACCAATCTCCTCTTAAACCAGCTAAATGTATCCAAGTTAACATCCTACATAAAAATGTATGCAGAGTTGTAGCTCTGTAGGAAATTCCAAGTGGGGTCTAGATGAGGAGAAGAAATCAGTCTTCTCTGAGGACTGAAAGAGCATGTGGGCATTTGTGCTCCGTTGCTCGTGCCGTTGGCTCTTGGAGTCGTCCCTGGGGTCGCCGTTCCTTGCTGTGCACCATGGCGGTGGACCTGAGCCAGTGGACCGGGCCCCTGAGCCTGCGGAAGGTGGAGGAGAGGCCGCAGCACCCGCTCAGCGGACTGCGAGATCCTCGAGCTGGGCCAAGTGCTGCCCCTCCCCCTTATTCCCACAGGTTTGACTTGCTCAGTCACCCACTGGCATAGAAGTTTCCTTCCAACGGGGAGGGGCCTTGGGTGGAGGATTTGGGAACTTGCTTTCAGTGATGTCAGCTTGCTGGCTTAGTGGGTGGGGGGAGGGAATCCAGATGTTAGTAATAGTCGTGACTTGATTCTTAGCATCCTAGGGGAAATAAGAATAATCTGTAAAGACACTGATAGCTGAGCAGAGGTGGAGGGAGTGCTGCTGAGGCTCCCCTGCCTTTGCTCGGTCTTTGTACGTCCTGTTCCTGGTGTCACAGCCTTCTCTCCTAATTGGAAGGCCCAAGGTCCTATTTCATGGAGAGTTTTCTCTTCCAAGAGAACCAGATGGATGGGGTTCTTAGCCTGTGCTTCTTTATTTAAAAAGATTTTAGACCAATTTGGACCAGCCTTTGGTCTCTTATTTCACAGCTTGGTGGGTCCATTTGTGTCCTTTGCAGCTGGACAGGCAGTGGTGGGTTTACCTGAACTCCCGTTCCCCTCCCCCTCCCCCCAGCAGAGAAGTGTGCATGGTTGGGTGAGGCCACATTGTTGGGTTGGAGATGTTTGCTGTGCTCACATTTTGGTGTTAAATCTGCTGCAAATCTTCTCTGGAAGAGGAGTAGGACCTGACTTACCAATATTTGTGTTTAATTCTGCTATTTGCTTATTGTTCACTTAAAAAATCTAATAACAAAAAAAAAAAAAAGAAAATGCATGTGACCCATTGGTAATAGAAAGCTTATGGTAGGTACAAATAGTCTGCAGCTTCTGTCCAACAAATATTCATATGGGGAAATTGTGTAGAGGATATGTAGTATCAATAGAGAATATTCATTATATATTGTGCTAGGCATTGCACTAAGTACTGGGGATATGAATAAAAACCTGCTAGACTGTCCCAGCTCTTAAAGGGCTTACAATCAACTGGAGGAAGACAACACATAATGGGGAAGTAGAAAGGAAGTGGGGAGGAGGAGGGATATATGTAACTTTGCTGAAGATTTCCAGAGAGTCCTGTGGAGGTCTGGAACCAAGCAAGAGAAGGCCAAAGTTAGTCTAACTAATCCCAGGACAATTCTGGGGTGGACTTTAATTTTCTGATGGAGAGGGAGTGGAAATGATCTCTTGAATGGAGACTGGACATCTGGAGATGTTGGAAGAGGAAATGTATGATCACAAACAAGGCAGACCAATCATGTAATAAGAGTTGGGGGTAACTGATAGAAAACTTTCTGGAGGAAAGTCTCTAACACTGAAGAGCATCAGAGGCTCTCTAGAAGATCTGTAGGAAGAAAACAAACTTATTAAGCGCCTAATATGTGATAGGTAGTGTGGCAAGCCCTTTACAAATTATTAACTCAATCCTCATGATGATCATTAAAATTAGTACTATTCTTATTCCCACTTTGGAGGAAACGGAGGTAGAGAGAAGTTAAATGATTTCCTCTGGATCACATACTTATTAAATATTTGGGGGAGGATTTAGACTTGGTCTTCCTGACTGAAGGTGCATTGCTCTACCTACTACACCACCTCTTTATACATTCAATCCAAATCCTCTAGAACTTTGGTCTTCCAAGTTTTGATTGTCTACTATACAGTACCTGGATTCTCACCATCAATATATCCAGCTCAACATGTCCAAAAATGAGGCTATCATCTGGTCTCTTTAGCCTGTGTCCTTCCTCCTACCCTTCCATATTTCTATTGACAGCACCACCATCCTCCTAGTCAGTTTAACTTGAAACCTCAGTTACCTCTGAAGGCAGCTTTGATTGTTTGATCTCCCTTATCTCCATTTCCCATGACCAAGCAATGATAAAATCTATCAATTTCTCAGTTTTCTTACTTGTAAAATGAAGAGGCTTAAATCTCTAAATTAAATCTACAATCCTAGGACTCACCTCCATGCATCACCCAATATCTTTTATCTACTCATTTTTCTTCTTAGCTCAAGGTCCATCTTTAATCTGGACTATAGTGATAGCATCCTAATTGATCTCCCTATCTCCAGTCTCCTCTCACCAATTTATCCTTCACCTGGCTGCCAATTTTTTTTCTCATGCACAAGTCTGAATCCTTGTTAAAACAATCACCACAAAGCCCCCTCAGTGAATTTCAACACTCTGTAGGATAAACAGCTTTCATCCAAATATGTATTTGGAGTTCAAAGGGACTCTTAGGGGTCAGCTAGTCCAACCTCTTCACTTTGCAGATAAGGAAACTGAGCCCCAGAGATATGCAATGATTTGTTCAAATCCTTTGGATAAGTGACAGTCAGGATTTGAACATAACTGTTGCTGTCATTGTTCATCCATTGTTTTTGAAGGGGACCAGTGACATCACACATGATGTCTTGACTTGTGCATTAATTGTCTTAACTGAGGCAGAACTGTGCAAAGCACAACATCACTCTCTCTTCTAAAGTCATTAAAGTCCAGGGGCAAGACAAAAGTCAAGACAACTGTCAATTGGTGACTGGTTGGAATGCTGTGGATGACCTTGTTATCTTTGATGTCTCACCAAGCTCTTTGAACACAGGTCCTTTTACTTCAAATCCAACATTTTTTCCACTGCACTAGTCTAGCATTTAGGACCCTCCATAGTCTGGCTCAAATCTACTTTTCCAGTCTTTTTTTCATTATCCTCAGGTATCTATCTCTCCAAGGCTATAAGTTGCAGAAAAGATGTTGGCCTATACTGGTAGAATTAGCTTCCTCACCTAGAGTTCCCTACCCTGAGAAAACACAGGTCTGGTAAAATCCTCCTCCTCTTCCTCATTCTAACAGGACTATTTTCAGTCTATTTCAGAATGTACATACAAACTTCTGAAGTCAGTATAAAATTGTATTAAATTAATGTATTTTATTTTTTTCTATAAAACCTGTTATTTCAATTGGTGTAGGAAACTCCTAATAGGGAAAGTTACCCTATTAAGATGGATTGGCACTTGCAAGTTAAGGACAGAGTGGCACAGTGGAGGTAGAACTGGATCTGGAGTCAGCAAGATCTGACTTCAGAGACAGCCTCAAATACTTAGCTGTGTGGCTCTGGGCAAGTCATTTTATCTCAGGCTGCCTCAGTTTGCTCATATTTGAAATGTGAAATAATGGCACCTACTTCTGAGGGTTGTTTTAAAAATGAGATAAAAATTATAAAGCTATTTGAAAACCTTAAAATTCCACATAAATACTCATTGTTGTAGTTGTTATTTTTACTTGAATGCCCAGAACACAAAATAGCAGGTGTCAGAGGTGAGACATAAACCCAGATCATCCTGACTCTGTCAGTTTTCTATTCATTACATTACTACCTTTTAAGATCAAAGTAATTAAAAGAAATAGAGGAAAATAGAACATTTGTGAATGTCAACAAAGAAAACTGATGAAGACTAAGATCACAAGCAACTGAAGCTAATATAGCTATGGTGAAAGAGAAACAAAATTGCATATGTCAGAAAACTTTTGTCCTGAATTCACAAAATCTACATGTAACTGGTTAATGCCATGAAAATGATATGATCATAAAAATTGACAAAATATAATAAAATAAAAAGTTAGAAATACATAATATGTTCAAATAAACAAAGGAGCACCATTAGGTAAAAAGACTCTTACAAGAGGGACCATATAACATCATCAACATTAATATAAATGATGTTTTCACCTTAATCCTATCCAATTTAGTCTTTTTAAAAAATTTATTTTTAACGTATATTTTCTTCATAACTTTAGTTCCAAATTCTCTCCCTGCTGCTCACCACTATCCCACTCACTGAGAAGACAAGCAAAATAATATTGATTATAGATGTGAAATTATGCAAAAACATTTCCATAGTATAAAAAAAGCAAAAAATAAAAATAAAGTGAGAAAAATATACTTTAATTGGCACTCAACATTCATCAGTTCTCTCTCTGGAGGTGGGAAGCATTTTTTCATGATGAGTCCTTTGGAATTGTCTTGGATCACTGTATTGATCAGATTTAACAAATCTTTCACAATTAATCCTCATTATAACACTAATCTTACTATTCAATAATGACCTCCTAGTTCTTCTTATTTCAGATTACATCAGTTCATATAGGCCTTGTCATTTCACAATCCCTGCCCCTCCTGAAACCATCCCCTTTGCCATTTCTTATGGTACAACAGTACTCTGGCACAAACATGTGCCACGACTTATTTAGTCATTCTATAATTAACAAGCATCACCACAATTTACAATTCTTGACCATCAGAAAAAAACTACTATAAATTTTTGTACACATAGGTCCTCTTCCTTTGATTCTTTTAATATTGATATTGCTGGGTCAAAGGGTATGCACAATTTTATAGTCCTTTGGATATATTTCCAAATTGTCCTCCGGGATGGTTGGAACAATGCACAACTTCACCAACAGTTTATTAGTGTAACTATTTTCCCCTATTCCCTTCAACATTTGTCATGTCTAATAGTTATGAAGTGGTACTTCAGAATTGTTTTAATTTGCATTTCTCTATTCAGTAGTGACTGAGAGCATTTTTCCACATAATTAGAGACAACTATTGTTAGTCATCAATGAATTCTCTAAAGAAAAATCCCCACAAGTGAATTCACAAGTGAATTCTACTGAACATTTAAAGAACAGTTTATTCTAATACTATATAAACTATTTGTAAAAACAGTCAAAGAAGGAGTCCTATGAAATTCCTCTTATGATATAAATGTGGTGCTGACACCTAAACTAGAAAGTGCCAAAATAGAAAGAAAAAAGTAGATCAATTTCCCTAATGAACATTGATACAAAAATTTTAAATAAAATACTAGCAACAGATTACAGCAATATATCACCAGGATCATACACTGTGACCAGGTAGAATTTATATCAGGAAAGCAGGGTTGGTTAAATATTAGGAAAACTATCAGCATAATCAACCATATCAATAACAAAACCAACAGAAATCATATGATTATCTCAATAGATGCAGAAAAAACTTTTGACAAAATACAATACATATTCCTATTTTTAAAAAAAAAACACTAGAGAACACAGAAATAAATGGAGCTCTCCTTAAAATCATAAGTAGTATTTTCTAAAAACATCAGTAAACATCTGTAATGGGGATAATCTTGAAGCCTTCCCAGTTAAGATCCGGGGTGAAGCAAGGATGCCAGGATTGTATTAAAACTGTTACTTATAGCAATAAGAATAGAAAAAGAAATTAAAGGAATTAGAATAGGCAATGAGGAAACAAAACTATAACTCTTTGCAGATAATAAAATGATATACTTAGAGATTCCTAGGGAATCAACTAAAAAAATTACTTGAAATAATTAACACCTTTAGCAAAATTGCAGAACATAAAATAAACCCATATAAACATCATTATCTCTATGTATTACTAACAAATGCCAGCAGCAAGAGATAGAGAGATTTCATTTAAATAACTATTGACAATATGAAATGCCCATGAGTCTATTTGCCATGACAAACCCAGGGACAATATGAAGACAATTGCAAAACCCTTTTCACACAAATAAAGTCAGATATAAACAACTGGAAAAACATCAATTGCTTATGGATAGTCTGAGCCAATAAAATTAAAATGACATTTATACCTGAATTAATTTACTTATTCAGTATCATACTAATCAAACTACCAAATAATTATTTTACAGAGGTAGAAAAAAAGATAAAATTTATCTAGAAGAACAAAAAGTCAAGACTAGCAGGAATTAATGAAAAAAAATGTGAAGAAAGATGACCTAGCCTAACCAGATTTTAAACTGTATTATAAAATGCTAATCATAAAAACAATCTCCTACTGGCTAAGAAATAGAGTGGTGAATCAGAGGAATAGGTTACATACACAATACAGAGTAGAAAATGACCATAGGAATCTAGTCTTTGGTAAACCCAAAGATCTAAGGTTTTGGGATATCAACTCATTATTTGACAAAAACTGCTGGGAAAAATGGAAAACAGTATGGTAGAAACTAGGTATAGATGAACATCTTGTACCATAAACCAAAATAAGGTCAAAACAGGTATATTATACCATAAGCAAAGTAGGGAAAATAGTTGACCTGTCAGACAAATAGATAAAGAAATAATTTATGACCAAATAAGAAGTAGAGAGAATTAGAAGATGCAAAATGCATAATTTGGGTTATATTAAATTTAAAAGATTTTGCACAAACAAAACCTATACAACCAAGATGATGGTTGTTGTCCTTCATTCTTGAAGAGGACCAAAATGACATTGCCATGATAAAGTGAAGTATCAATGTGTACAACTGTGGCTGATCAGACCAATACAAGCTCAGAATGCTCCACCACAAATTGGGCACAGATAGTCCACAAAAACATTTGGGGTGGCTACTCCAAATTTGTACATCCTACATTTCCTTTGTGTTGTTTCAATTCTGCTTTGCTCATAGAGCACAACACCTTTTCTGATGTGGACATGCCATGCTGAGTGGTCCTGTGCCAGTATCTCCCATGTCCCCCAATCAAATCTAAAGTTCTTGATAAAGACCTTGAGAGTGTCCTTATATTCCTTCTTCTGAACACCATGTGATCATCTGCCCTAAGATGATAAGGAAAATAGAAAACTGGAAAGATTTTTTTTCTCAAGTGTCTCTGATAAAGGTCTCATTTTTAAAATATGTAGAGAATTAAGTCAAATTTATAAGAATGTATGTCATTCCTAAATTGGTATATGGTCAAAGGATATGAATAGGCAATTTTTAGATGAAGAAATCAAAGCTGTCTATAGTCACATAAAAATATACTAAATCACTATTGCAAATTAAAACAACTCTGAGGTACTCAGGCTAATTGACTAGTATGACAGAACAACTCTGAGGTATTCAGACTCAGACAAATTGACTAGGATGACAGAATATGAACACAACAAATTTTGGAGGCAATGTGGGAAAATTGAGACACTAATGCACACTGGTTGAGTTGTGAACTGATCCAACCATTCAGGAGAGCAATTTGAAACTATGCCCAAAGGGTTATAAAACTTTGCATACCCATTAACCAGCAATAACATTACTAAGTCTATATCCCAAAGAGATTTTTTAAAAGGGAAAATGATCTATTTGTACAAAAATATTTAGAGAAGCTCTTTTAGTGGTTGCATTGAAATGAAAATTGAGGGATGTCTATCTTTTGGTTAATGGCTAAACAAGTTGTGATATATGAATGCAATGGAATATTATGGTGCTATAAGAAATGGCAAACAAACTGATGAAAAGTGAAGTGAACAGAACCAAGTGAACATTGTATATAACAATAACAATATTGTATATAACAATAACAATATTGTATGATGACCAACTGTGAATGACTTAACTATTCATAATGATACAGTGATCCAAAACAATTCCAAAGGACTCAGGATGAAAAATGCTGTCCACCTAACGAGAACAAAGCATGCTATTTTTCACTTTATTTTTTTCATAGTGTCTTCTTTTTGGTCTGTGTTTTCTTTCACAACATGACTAACATGGGAATATGTTTTGAATAGTTGTATATGTATAACCTATTTCAAATTGCTTACAAACTCAGATAGAGATAGCAGAGGGAGGGAAGGAGATAATTTGGAACTCAAAATAAAAACATGTTAAAAATTGTTTTTACAGGGAATTGGGAAAAAATAAAATATTTAAAAACTGCCTTTTCATAACTTCTGAGCATTTATCAATTGGGTAATGGTTCTATTTTTATGATTTTGACTCCCTATATATTAGAAATAAGGCCTTTATCAGAGATACGTGCTGTAAAAATTTTAATATTACTTTGTTTTAGAACAATATAGTTTCCCTGATATTCTTTTTTACTTTTTTCTGTTTTTGCTTTTTTTGAGATCATGATTGCTATCTCTGCATCTTTTCACTTCCACTGAAGCCTAATGGATTCTACTCCAGCCATTTATTATAACTTTGTGTGTGTCCTGTTTCATGCCTCATACGCAGAGTATATAGTTCAGTTTTGGTTTCCAATTCATTCTGCTATCTGTTTTTGTTTAGTGGGCGAGCTCATCCCTTTCTCATTAATAGTTACAATTATTGTGAATTTCTTTCCATTCTATTTTTGTGTTTATTCTTCTTTCTTTCATTTTATCCTGCCCCTCCTCAATATCCTGTTTTGCTTCTGATCAATGCCTCCCTTAATCTGCCTTCCCTTTTTATCATCTCCATTGCCATATCTCTTATCCTCTTTCTTTCCTGTTGCTCTATTGGGTAAGATTGATTTCTATACCCAACTGAGTGTGCATATATATTCTTCGATCTTTGAACTAATTCCAATGAGAGTGAGGTTCAAGTATTGCAACCATACCCCCTTATTTTTTCCCTTATAATATAAAAGTTCTTCCTTGTGTGCCTCTTTTATATGAGAAAATTTTTCCCATTCTACTTCTCTCTACCATCTCACTGCATACTTCTTTCTCATCTCCCACTTTTTTTTGGAGACCATCCTAACATATTTGATTCATTTAATGGCAAATAAAATAAGGATCTTTTGCTGTATTTCTTTTAGTATAATCAAGTGCCTGATTGGATCTTGCTTTTTTCAATCAAGAGTTTTTACTAGGAGTAAAATACACAAACAAGTGTTTCTTTAACTAGAAACAGTGTATACACACACACATATATATTTATATGTATATATGTATGTATTTGTATTGTTAATGTGATTAAAGATCTTTCCTCACCCATTAATGGGCCTGTCCATTAAGGGGAGTTTGATTAGGGAAGATTTGTGGGAAGGACCAAGACTTTTGTTAATGAGGCACTGGTTCTCAAGGGTTGTGATATCCTCTGGCTCTAAAAAAGGTTAAATACTCTGAGTTGAAGTTTTATTTTGGGGGGTAAGAAAGTTTGAGTGACAGATAAGGACTCTGGGAAACTGCTAGGGAGTCCCTCTCCCAAGCTTTGAAACCAGATGTTGGGTCCTATCTGGTAATGATGGTCAGACAGCTGCACTTGTCTGTTGAATTATGATCAGGCAGAGGAAGCCTGGCCTGCTGCCCTCCTAAGTTGTCTTAGGCTGGAAAAATGTTTCGTTCGGATTTTTGTTGGCTCTACTGTTCCAAAATTTGATTTGAAGCATTGCTTTGATGTTGTTTGGAGTTAGGAGGGGGGATGCTTGGAGGGAAATGATGGGAAACTTTGGCTGGGTTGCTATTTGTACCCTGTCATCTTGCCTCTGTTTCTCTATCCACTTTCTAAACCTAAACTCATCATATATTCAATTATCAGTGTGTAGGATATCTGATCATAATGGAAGACTTTTAATCACAGACTTTTTCCTAATACTTTGGGACACCAAAGCCTATAGTTGAGTTGATTTGTTTGCAGAAAAGCCAAAAAACTTTAAATTAGTCTAAGTCAACATAGAAGTAGGAAGATGAGTGAGATGAAAAAAAAGTTACAATGTGTTTCAAAAGAAAAATCCAAAAAGGTTTCTGGATTGTGTTTAATTGTTCTCAATTCTGTTGGTATGGGGAAAAAATGAGGCTATGCTTTTGAGGGAGTATTTTAATTTAGTCTTTATATTTTGAGTTTTCTTTATGTATTCAGTTTGAGAATCAAAACATAACATTCTGTTCTGCAAAATTACAAACATTATAATAAAGCCTTGACTTCTTTCCATAACCACTTTATTCTTGGACTCAAACATAAGAGGCTATATAACTGGGCAGGTGTGAGCAGATGAGGTCAGAGGCAAGATAGTAGATGGGGTTAGCATCTCAAAGGATCTCAATAAGTGGGAGAAATGCAAGAGAATAAACCAAATGAAGTTCACTCGAGACAAGGACTGAATTGTATGTGCCATCTATAATTTCATAATCAAGATGGAATTCCTCCTTAAAAGAAATGACCAAATAAGGAAGGTCAGAAAAGCCAAGAGAGGAAAGATAATGAACTTGATGCAATTAGTTATCAATTCTCCATCTTCAAACTTCAGTAAGTTTTATTTTTAGAAAGTTATAGCTGTCCCTGCTCATCTACTACTGGTGTTACTGGAGGGTTATGCCAGTATGCTGATGGGATTCCCTACATATTTGTGTTATCTAACCTTAGTGGGAAGCTCAGTGCTACATGCTGATTGTTTTGTCTTTCCTTGATTGGCTATCACAATTTCTACAAATATTCTTTCTCCTCAGACTTCCTTTAATACTTACTCATGTAATACATCTCTCAGGATACTTTAAGGATTACCTTACTTCCTATTTTAATAGGATCAATAGTTATCATTTATCTAACTCTTTCAGATTTGCAAATCAATTTAACCAAATTATTGCATTTACACCTCACAAAATTCTGTGAAGTAGGAAGGAAGGAAGGAAGAAGAAAAAGAAGAAGCAAGCAAGCAACAAAGAAGCATACTTTACAAATAGCTCATTTGATCCTCACAAAAGCTCTGAGAAGTAGACACTATTAAAACTCCTATTTTACAGATGAGGAGACTAAGGATGAGAGATTAAATGACTTGCCCCAGGTCTAATAACCTGTAAGTGCCTGGGGCAAGATTTGAACTCAGGTTTTGATGATTCCATGTCCAATGTTCTAATCATTATACAAACCCAACAGTGATATTTACAAGTTGTGTGACCTTGGACAAATCCTTTTTCTCTATTTCATTTTCTTCAAGGGTAAAATGAGGGAATGGAACTTCATGACTTCCCAGCTATGAGGTTGTAATACTGAAATCCACCCTTAAATGCCTCCAGTAAGAGGAAATGCCAGAGAGATTGGTGGAAGGATAACTGAAGAACAGCTAAGTGATTTGTTCTTTGGTCCCAGAGGGCAGAATCAGTAAATCCCTTAGTGTCCCAGCTATTTTCTTCTTTTCAGCTGGGAAAATCCACTTTCAAAATGTATCCTCTCAGGCCGTAGGTAAGCACATACAACTCCTATGTGTTTACCCCAAGGTAACCATCAGTTCTACCATCCCTTCCCCAGAATACATCTGTGCTGTTGCACAACGGATTATTCTTTTGAAAAGCAGGTGAAAGAGGAGGTTCAGCCAATTTACTGACCTTCTTCTTTAGATCATAGAAGGGGAAAGCGTCTCTGATAAAAGTCCAATCTCTCTGAGCCAACCAATCATCTTGGAGAGTCCTATTACATGCAAACTAACCAGAAGTTACATATTTTCTCAGCAAGGCACTAGTTGGCAAATATAAACTCTGTGTGAGAAGGAACCCACAAACAAAACACACCTTTCAACAAAGTGTCACACCCTGTAATCTTATCAGTTTGATTAGAGAGCTGTTCTTACATGTTGAACAGAGGACTATTTCTACATGAGTGTAATAGCTGAAAAGAAATGCCTAACTCACCTAACATAGGGTTCAGAAGAAAAGATATGATAACCTCCACCTGATGGAAATCTGAAAATGAAAAAAAAAAAAAGGAATGAGTTTTAGTATTATAGACACTAGAATATTTTAATGAATCAGACTTTCATATATGAAGTATCTACTGAACAGTGAGGAGCTTCCAAAGAGATGTTAAATAGTTATTTTTGTTTTGGGGATCTGACAACCATATGGAATCAGAGCAGAAACCAAGCGATACTGGAAAAACATCTACATTTTAATAGAAGAATGCATGTCAACTATGGCTACCGTATCTATATAGTATAAGGAGACTGAAGCTAAGACATTTTCTCCAGGTTACATAGTTGTTAAGCATATGAAGCAAGATTTGGATTCCTACTTCTATGCCCAGTACCTCCCCAAACTATTAAACTATGCATAGATTGACCTAGCAAAACCACCAACACAAAGAGATCAAAGAAAGGAGGAGAAAAACCCATAAGTACAAAAATATTTATAGAAGCTCTTTTTGTGATGGCAAAAAAAAAAAGGAAGCTGAGGATGTGACCATCAAAGGAAGAATGACTGAATAAGTTATACTATATGAATGTGATGAAATATATTTGTGCAGTAAGAAATGATGGAGGGAGTAGTTTCAGAAAAAAAAAATTGGTAAGACATGTGTGAACTGATGTAAAGTAGAGGAGAACAACTTATCCTGTAACAACAACATTGTAAAGACAAGCAATTTTGAAAGACTTAGGAACTCTCATCAAAACAGTGACCAACCAAAGGATTTGTGATAAAATATGCCACTGATTTCTAGATAGAAACATGATAAACTCAAGCGCAGATTGTGGTGCATATATATGTTTATATATAAATATGTGTGTACATATGTGTGTATGTATGTGTACATGTATATGTGTGTATACTGTTGGCTGCTGTCTGTTTTTCTTGAAGAGGACCAAAATGACACTACCATGATAAAGTGAAGTTTCAATATGTATAACTGTGACTGATCAGACCAATATGAGCTCGGAATGCTCTACCACAGAATGGACACACATATAGTCCATGTGAACATTTGGGGTGGTTACTCCAAATTTGCTCATCCCATATTTCTTTTGTGCTGTTTCAATTCTGCTTTGCCCATAGAGCACAGTAGCCTTTCTGATGCGGGCACACTACGCTGAGTGTTGTATGTCAGTGTCTTCCATGTCACACAATCAAATCCAAAGTTCTTGAAAGAGACCTTCATTGTTGTATGCCTGTGAAACATGGACAGTCTACCAGCACCATGAATCACTTCCATTTGAACTGTCTCAGGAAGATTCTGAAGATTACCTGGCAGGATAAGGTACCAGACACTGTGGTCCTTGCTCAAACTGAACTGCCAAGCATTCAGACTATGCTTCAGAGAAGCATACTCTGATGGGCTAGCCACATTGTTCAAATGCAAAATGTACACTTGCCAAAAAGACTTTTTTATGGAGAACTCACACAGGGCAAATATTCATGTGAATGGTCAGAAGAAGCGATACAAAGACACTCTCAAGATCTCTCTCAAGAAATTTGGATTTGATGTGCAACATGAGAGACACTGGCACAGGGCTGCTCAGCATGGTGTGCTCACATCAGAGAAGGTGCTGTGTTCTATGAGCAAAGTAGAATTGAAGTTGCCCAAAAGAAATGCAAAATAAACAAATTTAGAGAATTCACCCTAAATAGTCATATAGACTATTTGCGCCTGACCTGTGGGCTAGTCTCATTAGGCACAGTTGGACACACTGCAACTTTAGCATAGTGATGTCATTTTGGTCCTCTTTGAGAATGAAGGCAAGAACCAACCAACCAAAATGTATATGTATATATACATATATGTATGTATGTGTATATATATACATATATATGGATATAGTCAATGCAGAAATTTATTTTGCTTGAGAATATATATTTACAGGAATTTTGTTTTTCTTGCTTTCTCAGTGGGAGTGGGGAAGGGAAGGTGAAAGGAAAACATGAAAACCTGAAAATAAAATAAAATTGAATTTCAAAAATGAATCATAATACTACCCCATCTCTGACATTTGCTACTTGTGTGAGTCTGGGCAAATCACATTTTCTTCTTAGTTGAATACGTTATGAATGCAATGTAAGAATAAGTATAATATTCAGAGCAAGGGAGTTTATGGTTCCCATTGTACTATTCCCTGGTCAGGCCACTCCTGGGATACTGTTCCCAGTGCTAGCCATTATATTTTAATAAGGATAGGAACAAGCCAGGGTGACTTCAGACAGGAGGAATCAGTATAACCTGGTGTTCTAGAAAACACATTATAGAAAAGAGAAAAATCAAGAGGGAAATTGTACCTTTTTAAAAATGTTATTCTTTTAAGGACTGTCATGTTCTTAAAACTTGGGGCCTCAAGGCCATATGTGCCTTCTTGGTCCTTTTGACTGAGTTCCAAGTTTTACAGAACAAATATTTTTATTAAGGGGATTTGTCCTATGAAGATTGTATTTAGTCAAAGCATCACACTTGAGGACCTAGAGGACCTCATGTGACCTCAAGACCGAAGGTTCCCCACCTCTGGATTTATACTAGGAAGTTTCAAGAGTAGCCAGGTGGTGCAGCAGATAGATTGCTGGGTTTAGAAGCAGAAGAACTTAGTTCAAATCTGACCTCAGACACTTACTACCTGTGTGACCTGGGCTAGTCACTTAACCTTATTTGCCTCAATTTCCTCATCTGTAAAATAAATAGGAGAAAGAAATGTTAAACCACTTTAGTATCTTTGCCAAGAAAATCCTGGATGGGTTCATGAAGAGTTAGACGTGATTGAACAACAGCAATATGAGCTTTTAAAGAAGACATTGGGCTACAGTTTCCTCATTTGTTCAATAAAAGGTTGGACTAGGCAGCTAGAAGGACCAGTAAACATGGCGTGGGACTTGGAGTCAGGAAGAACTGAGTTTACATCTGGACTCAGGCACTTCCTAGCTATGTGAGCTTGGGGTAAAATACTTAACTTTTGCCTCACTTTCCTCATCTGCAAAATGAGGGCAATAACGGTGCCTCCCTCTCGGGATAAAATGAGGTGCTATTTATAACAAGCTTATTAGATGTCTCAAAAGATCTTTCCAACCTTAAATCCTAAAAGTGAGGGTCAATGAATGGATGTTACTAGGAGGCAGGTTGTAATTTAATATAAAATATTCTTTTCTATTGATTATAACTATTAAAAAATTAACAATCGGATAGAATTATGATAGTCATAGAGAGGGTCAAATCATTGATAGGCTGAAGTTGGAGTTTATTTCATTTAATATCTAGGAAAGTGAGCATTTCCTACTTATAATAACATTTGGAGGGAAAGATCTTCTTATGGTCAGAGCTAAGAAGCTAGCTGATTCAGCTATCTATGGAAAATCATTTCAATTAGTAATGGAAAAAGAAACATGTTCAAACAGACAAAATAAAAATGCCTCATGGAAACAGAAACTGAGTTTTGTGGAATAAGAAAAAACATTTTTCCCTTGCTTGACTGAACACACACAGTGTCCCAAAAGTCTTAGTGCAGTTTAAGCAATTACAGTTTAGAGTAAAGGCAATAGAGTAGTACAATGGATAGAGTACTGAGTCTGGAGTCAAAGAAGACAATTCAAACTCAGCCTCAGATACCTACTAGCTGTTTGACTCTCAGAAAGTCACTTAACCTCTGTTTACCTAAGTTTTTTCAACAGTAAAGCGAATACAGAAAAGAAGCCCTGAGTTCAAAATTGACTTCAGATTCTAAATGTGTGACTCTGGGCAAGTCATTTAACTTCTGTTTGCCTCAGTTCCTGAACTGTAAAATGGGTATGTAATGGTATCTGTCTTGTAGGGTTGCTGCTTTACATATCTGCCCTGGATTCATGGTATAATAGTAAAAGATGACTTAAAATAGCAAGACTTCCAAGAGAATTCTTTTTCAGCTAAAAAAGGGATAAATGGTAAATTCATCACTTGGTTTAATGTAAATTTCATTTTTTTTTAAAGTGGAGAAAATGAAAAAGAGGAGTGCTGTCATAATGTAATTCTTATCACAGTGGAGGAAAGAACTGGTTGTTATGAAAGAGTAACAGAAATGATATGAACCTTGAGACAAAGTGGCTACTTTGTCTTAAAAGTTTTTAATATGTAAGAAGAGGAAAGCCAGTTATCTGACATGTGGGCTAGATGTTGGTAGAAGGGATTTTAATGAACTCCTATGACCTACAAAAAACAAACAAACGAATGAACGGTTGGTCCCAAAATGATAGAATGAAATTTGGTCTGCACACGAAACATCTATGAATTTGTTGAAGAAGAAAATGTAGGATTCTCTAAAGAGATCAGTCCTAACATTCAAATGCTGTGCTTTCCCCATTAAAAAATTTTAAAAGCATAGACAGAAGATGAAACTAGAGTTTTGGGAAAATGTAATAAACTGCCTTTTGAGGTAGTATGTTCCATATCTTTGAAGGCCTAAAAATAGAGGTTGGAAATCTACCTGTGAAGGTAGTTTTAAAGGAAATTCCTACATCAAAGCAGAGAGCTAGGTAAAAATAATCATGGAGTGTATTTACCTACTTTTGCCAGAGGCCTATCAGTGTAGTAGAGAAGGGCAAGAGTTTAAGACCTGAAAAATGTGTTGGTTTTTTTTTTCCTTAACTACATATGTAACCATGTTATGAGAGAAGACTCCAGAGCAGAGGACATATTGAAAAATGACAAATACGTACATAGACATATATCATATGTATTTAAAAGCATCAAAAATATTTATTTTCATAAATAAATAGCCTCCAAAGTCCTTCCAAACTCTACAGCTCTTTGGTTCTATGAAATAATTATTAAATTAAAAGACACATTAGAATGGGAGGGGTATGCTCTTTGGGTACAGAATAGGCATTCTGTACAATTTTAGTAGATGGTTAGAGTTCCTCCCATATGTTCTACAGTATGAATGAGGAAAACTATGATGATAATTCTGTCTTGCTTTGTCCAGGAGGTTACTCATATCTACCGGGTGCTAGACTACTATGTCGAGTGTCTAAAAACACAGACCTCTGTTGTCTTCTTTCTCACACCTCAAAGAATGCACATAAAATGCACATTATTGGCCATGGTATAATACTAACTTTTTCTCTGATAACCCATAGCCAACCTGAAGGAACAGAGTGGAACTCCAAAGGATTTAGCACTCATACTATTCTTTAAAGTTGCTTAATCAGTGATTTTGATGAAGGAATAGGAAACTAGCTGCCTATGCTTACTGGTAACACCAGCACTCTGGAAGACCAGATTAGAGTTCAAAGTGAGCTTGGAAACTTGGTAAAATGGATAAATATAAAAATATGAGATACTAAACATATATTTTGTAGATCACAACATAATAGAAATAATAACCAATAAATGTAGAATAAGTCAAAGCATAGAACTTAACCGAGACTTAATTATGAAATCCTAAACAATGAGGGGCTCAAAGAACAGATAGTAGAACAATGAAGAACTACGTAGGAGACAATGACAATACTGAGACAAAATGCCAGAATTTCAGAATGCACCAAAGCAGTCTTCAGAGGAAATATCATACCTTTAAGAACATACATAGGGTAGCTAGTGGCACAGCGCTGGATCTGGAGTCAGGAAGACATCTTCAAAGCTGATCTCAGACAGATCCTAGCTGTGTGACTGTGAGCAAGTCACTTACTCCTCTTTGACTCAGTTCCTCATTTGTAAAATGAGCAAGAGAAGGAAATGGCTAATCATTCCAATATCTTTGCCAAGAAAACCATGGGATCATGAAGAGTCAGACATGACTAAAATGTCTGAAACAACAACAGAACATATATTAGCAAAATAGAAAAGGAAAGGATTAATGAACAGAAAAGGATTTTTAAAAGTTAGAAAAACAACTAAGAAACTCAAATGGAAAACTAGAGAATAGATAAACTGGAAACAAAAAGGTTATAGAACTGATAAAACTAAAAGGTGATTCTTTGAAAACACCCCACAGACTTTCTGTATATAAGTTTCATCTCGCCTCCGTGAAGGTGCTCAGTTTTAATCCAACACAGACTCTGCCTAGCTGAGATTCTGGCCTTCCTGTCAACATGAGCATTACAAACAATTAGGCTCCTTAAGAGTCAACCCAAGGTGCTGAATCTTTGGTTTAAAGAACTGTTGTGTCAAATATATTCGAGCAGAACCCAGAGTGTTGGTATTCGGGATCCCTGACTAGGAATAACTGTTAAACTCAAGTTCTTCTGCCAAGACTGGAAGGAGGGCCCCAGCATGGAAATCCTGTCTTTTCCCAGACTGACTCCAGCTGAGATTGTGACTCATGTCCAGAATTTGATCCTGATGGGAGCTGATGGCCAAGACCTTTCCAAGAATGATATTTTTCCAAATCCAAAGCCTGAAGTTGTGCACAAGATTTTCGTGCGTGCCCTACAAATTGTATATGGGATTCCACTGTATGCTTTTCACGTGATGCCAGTGAATGCTGAAGTCAGGTATCCACAGTTAATGGAAGGCTTCTTACCATTATGTAACTTGTTTACTCATATGGAACCTTTTCTTTACATTTGCCTGGTGAATGATTTCGAGTTTGCTGATATTCTGTACCCAAAAGGAAAATGTACATGTTAATTTTTAAGTGCCATCATCAACTTCATTCACTTCAGAGAATCATGTCAAGAAATATACATGAAATATTTACGGGAACATAAATCTTCCGTGGACAAGACGCAGCAGCTGCAAGTAGTACAACAGGAGGCACTGATGAAACTGGAGCAACTTGCCTCTGTCCCACTTGAAGAGCAAGCTGAATTCAAGCAACTCTTAGAGGACATCCATGAGCTGCAGCAAATACTAAATGGGTTTCATCAAAAAACAGTAACAATGCAAGAAGGAATTTCTCAGAAGTTGTTAGACATTTCTAAGACCACTAAACATCTGAATGAATTAAAATTGTCACTAGTTACTTTGAAAGAACAGGAGATTTTGAAAACAAAAATTGTGGACTCTCCAGAGAAATTAAAGAATGATATTGAGAAAATGAAAGACACAGTGCAGAAACTCAGAACCGCAAAGCTTGAAGTGACTGAGAAATGTGAAGCCTATCGAGAGGCAGTTGAAGTTATGTCTTCATTCCAAATGGAGCTTCAGTTATATCAAAAGAAAATACAAGAACTTGCAGGGAGCTCAGACAAATTAATGAGGAGCTCTAAAGAGAACCAGTACCTGGAGGATCAGACTGAAAGTGCTCAGAAAGAATTAAAGGAACTGAAGACTGAGGTGAAAGTTCATAGTTTTGAGATAGGGACTAACCCAGTGAAACCATCTGAGTGCTGGGATGGTAGACTGGGGCTCTCTGGATGGAAATCAAAATGTGTTTTGACACAGAATGATCTCCTAAAATAACATACTTTAATACTCCTTTTAAAGAAACCACTTGTTAATAATTTTCCTCAGAAAAAAAGAAAACACTAGCAAAACTGATAAATCTAAGAGCCAATCTGATTTAAAAAAAAAGAGGAAGAAAAATGAAATTCACCAAATAAAATATGAAGAAGGGGATATCATAGAAGAGAATAAAAAAATCTATTATGATATGCCATAGGCAGTTATACACCAACAAAACTGAGAACTTAAAAGAAGCAGGATTATCTCCAAAAACATGAAATATTCAAATTAACAGAATATCAAATAAAGAACTTAAATAATATCATGTCAGAAAGGAAACTGTACTACCAAAAGGGGAAAAACAAAACAAAACATGTGGGTACAGATGGATTTTTAGAATTCTCTCAAACTTTAAATGAACATGTGATAACTGTACTATAGAAATTTTTCAAAAAATTGAGAAAGAAAACACTCTACCAAACTTTTTTAATGAGTCAAATATAGTCCTAATGTTAAAATGTAAATGAGAAAGCAAGGAAAGAATATATTAAAAATGACAATTGTATTAATATTAATTTACAGATTTAGAGCTATACCAACACTAACAAGAGAACACTTTACAAAGCTAAGCAAAATAATAATAAAATTCATTTGAAGTAACAAAAGATCAAGACTATAATGAGAATTAATGAAAAATGTAGGAATTAGAGGAGAATAGAAATTCTAAACCTCAAACTAGTAAGCATCAAAACCATTTGGTACTGGTTAAAAAAAAATCCAAAAAGTAGAACAGTGGACCAGACCAGACCAGAATGAATCACAAATTCTTGACCTCAATAACTCAGTATTTAATAAACCTCCAATTATAAATTTTGTTGTTGTTCAGTCACTTTTTAGTCATGTTCAACTTTGTGACCCCATTAAACATACTGAAGTGGTTTGCCATTTGCTTCTCCAGCTCATTTTATAGATGATGAAATTGAAGCAAACAAGGTTAAGAGACTTGCACAAAGTTGCACAGTTACTAAGTGCCTAAGGTCAGATTTGAACTCAGGAGGATGAGTTTTCTTGACTCCAGGCCCAGCACTCTATTCACTGCCCCACTTGGCTGCCCCAGCTATTCATTAGGAAACTATTCTCTATTTTACAAAAATTTGGGGGAAAGCTGAAAAGCAGTCTGACAGAAATTAGGTTTATACCAACATCTGATATCATATACTACAATAGATTCAAATGGATACATAAACTAAACATTAAAGATCATGCCATTAGAATGCTAGTTCCTTGAAGAATGTGGATTATTTCATTCTTTCAATTTGTATTATCAGTGGCACAAAGTAGGTGCTTAATAAATGCTTTCTGGATACTACAAAAAATTAGGAGACACATAATATATACCCTTCACAGTTATGGATAGATGATGGGTTCTTAATGAACAAAGGGATAAAGGTATTATATATATATATATATATATATATATATATATATATATATATATATATATATATACATACACGCACACACACATATATATATGTATACATACACACATATATATGTGTGTGTATCTGTATATATGAATATATACACACATGTGTGTGTTCATCTTTCTTTGCTGAAGAAGACCATGCCATCAGAGAAATGATGACATGACTTGCACTTGACTTTGTTTTGAGTGAGTGAGGGCTTTGCAGGTCACCAGCCTCATTTCTCCTCCAGAACCATCTGAATCCAGTGACCTGATATTCTTCAGGATGACTGGAGATGACCCAGGATGAGACAATTGGGGTTAAGTGACTTGCCCAAAGTCACACAACTAGTGAGTGTCAAGTGTCTAAGGTGAGATTTGAATTCAGGTCCTCCTGACTCCTGCACTGGTGCTCTATTCACTGCACCACCTAGCTTCCCATATACACACATATGCAATGCAAAAATATACAAAACATAAAATAGATCATTTTTATTGAAGATTTTCATGAACAAAGTTATTACGACTAGGTTAACAAGGCTGTCTGGGGGAAAATTATCTTTGCTTCAAACATCTCTGATAAGGGTCTGATATCCAAGGTATTGTGTTGCTGTTCAGTCGTTTTCAGTTATGTCTGACTCTTCATGACCCCATTTGGGATTTTCTTGTCAAAGATACTAGAGTAGTTTGTCATTTCCTTTTCCAGTTCATTTTACAGATGAGGAAACTGAGGCAGAGTTAAGTGACTTGCCCAGATCACACAGCTTGTGAATGTTTGGGGTTGGATTTGAATTCAGGAGATGAATCTTCCCAGCCCTCTAGCCACTGTTCCACCCAGCTGCTCCTTTATTACTACTGTTATTATATAATTCCTTACTGAATAAAAGCAAGGAAGTGGGGTGGATTTTTAAAAATATCTTTCCTGATTCTGAGATTTTGGTTCTTTGATTCATCCTTTCCCTTCTAGTCTCCTTCATTCTCTCTGCTTCCCTACCACAATCCATTTCTTAACTGTCTTTAGGCTTTCCAAATTGTCCCTAGGCTGCACTATATTGTTGACCTACTCTGTTAAGAGTTCTAGGGAGGGAGCCAAAGCTCAAATGATTCAGGAACCTAATCCAAATGACTCATAGACAGCTAACCAGAAGGCTTCAGTTTAGAAAACTCCCTCAGCAGGGAAGAAATGAACTTTCTAAAAGAAGGTTCTCATGAAACTTATCACAGGCTAGAAATAAGTGCTTGCATCAGCAACAAAGGAAGACACAAATGCCTCAATTCCTTCAACAAAGATTTATGTGGCAACATGGTTATAGAATCCTTATATTTTTAACTTATAGTTCAAATAGGGGAGTAGGGTCTGGGCCTGAGATTTTATAGCAAATGTAGTTATTAAAAGTTAACTGGGAGGGAAAAGCATTTTCTGCCAGTGAAAAAAATTTACCAGGAAAAATTGAGACAAATACATCAGTTTCCAATGAGTCTCCAAACTCATTTTCTAATTAATTGTATGACCAGTATTTTCTAATGAAATGTAACTCTATTCATATCTGAGGAGCAATGAACTTTGGCCATTTCATCCAGTTAACTAAATTTGTTTTCATTTTCCATTTGTAATGGTGAAAGGAAATGTTACTGGAATGAAATGATTATAAGGTCTTGGCATCAGGAATATCTGAATTCAAATCCAGCCACAGACACTTAGTAGCTGTGTGCTCCGAGATAAGTCACTTAGCTTCTGTCTGACTCAGTTTGCTCATATATAAAATGGAAATAAAAGTATCCATATCCAGTTTTTGTGAAGATAAAATAACATTTATAATGCTCATTGCAAACCTTAAAATGCTATATTAATGCTAGTTACTATTTACTCAAGATTATACAAGCAGAACTGAGATTTGAATCCAGGTCCTCTGAATATACAATCCAGTGTCTTTTTTTGTTGCACCATAATGTCAAAGTATTGATATCACTGAGCAGACAGATGTACTGACTTGTCCAATAATAATAACTCTCATTTATGTTCCACTCTACTATTTGCGAAGTGCTTTATTGAATTGTCACTATACTTGAAGGACCATGCAATGTGATGAGGCGCACCAGTTCAGCAGTGGATAGAGCACCAGGATTAGTTCTCCAGCATCAAGGGAGTGTTTGACATTGGTTAATATACTTCTAGGGTTGTTCTTGTTTGGTTACTCAGTCGTTTTCAGTCATGACTGACTCTTGATGACATCATTTGGGGTTGTCTTGGCAACGATACTGGACTAGTTTGCCATTTCCTTCTCCATCTCATTTTATAGATGAGGAAACCGAGGCCAAAAGGGTAAAGTAACCTACCAAGGGTCACACTGCTATGTCTGAAGCTAGATTTGAACCCAGATCTTCATGACTCCAGGTCCTGAGCTCTAGGCTCCACTGTGCCACCTAGCCACCCACTAGGTTATCTGCTTCTAGTGGGGGAAGCGAAGGGATGAAGTAGAAGTCTCAGGTACCCTGAATGTGAATTTCAACCTATTGTTTCGCCCTTCCCTTAAGTCTCTACCATTCCCTCCTCTGCACTTCCTCCCTCCCTCCCTTACTGCTCCACTAATCATAGCTCAGAGGAGGAGTGGACTTTAGCTGACTTATTTGTATTTTTCCAGCATGCCTGAGTTCTGGAGATCCAGGTCATTTCCCTGCTGCAAAGAATTTAAGTCACTGAAGGTCTAAAATATGCTATAGGATATAGGTGTCTGAAATTCATCAAGTTTAAAGATACATTGAAAGCCACTCACTAAATGAAGGGTCTGAGCCTCACAGAACTCTAACACACCTGAGATAGACAACATCCTTTTGATGCCTTGGTCCTTCTGGTATTTAAAGGATACCAACTCTATATGGTTCTGATAACTGGGTTATGTTCTGCCTGAAAATGGAGAGAAAAGATGAAGAGAAAGGATGATGAGACAGAAAGACTTGGTCAACTTTGTAGCCTTACCTTGAGTCAATTACTATTCATTACCCTTGAGAAAGTGAGCTTCAGAACCATTCTGAGATCATTGTCCGAAATCTGGGGAAAGGGCACATGGATGTATTTAGACAGTCACATCCTGCTAGGATGGCCTCTTCCTCCTTTTCTTGTCACCCTGTTCCTGCTTGAGGGATCAAAAGTAGGAGCTGCTTTCTCTAGCATCTTAGGACTTTCTAATTGACACCAACAGGAAATTGAGTTTCTAAGTTATTTTTAAAGTCTGGATCTGTGGAGATAGTGGCAGAAGACATAATATGGAACACTCCAATGGTGGAAAGTCTTGTATCACTGTGAAATTTGGCAGCTGCCCCAGTCTCTGACTTCACACTGGCAGCAATATTATCCTTTTAAAACAACCCTGTGCACAGTGTTTTAGTGTGTTTTTCCGGAAGACCTGGCAGACAGAGTATTTGACAGATAAACTAGTTTTCACTGACATTCTGAATGTAATCGTCTGAAGGTTGCAGAATTGGACACACACATATTCCATAAAATTATACCACCCAGAAGTGTCTGGACAAGACCTTTCCCCCTAAAAGCTGCCATGTAGTGAGGTAGTATATAACTGACTTTCTGCTGTTCTCCTTTCTCCTTCTTTACTTTCCCTCACCCTTATTCCAACATCTTAAAAGGAATTTTTCAATTACTGTGGCATTTCTTGCTCCAGCTGGTGTGGGAGTATGATTTTCTCCCTTACAGTGAAAAATTCTGAGTCTTTTTCTGAATATCATAAAGGAAAATATATTTCCAGACATGTGTAAGCTTTCTTTCTTTGTGTTTGTATATCTAGCACTTATCAATGGGCTTGACACCTAGCAGATGCTTAATAAGATGCTTGTTGATTGATGGAAAGGTGGGGTGAGCAGAGTGTCCTAATTGAGGAAGTGAAAGTCAATGATGGGATCCAGGAGATCCAGGGTAACAGAAAGCAGGGCCAGCAACATCACCTAAAAGTGCAGCATAAGAAAGACCATGGACCTGGCACAAAGCTGGAAAGATGGGTAAATCAAAGAAAAATACCAAGGAGAATAAACAACAACAAATCACTGCAAATCTATAAATCCCTCAAAAGATAGAGCAAGTAACTTTATAATAATGCAGAGACTTGAAGGAAAAAACGGGATTTTTTTCCTGCAAAAACTACTGGAATACCTAGAAGAGATTTTAAAAAATAAAAGTTCTGCGGGAAAGAACAAAAAGGAAAACCAGAAGTTCAGGAAATAAAGTAATATTCCCTGAAAACTAGAATAAACCAGACAAATATCAATGACTCCATGAGATGTGAGGCATATTAGAATAAAACCTAAAGACTGAAAAAAATAAAACATAAAATTTCTGATATAAAAACCAACTGCCCTGAAAAATAGGTAGAGACAATTTAAAAATCACTGTACCCCTTGAAAACCACAATAAAAAATTTTAAAATCTTAGACAGTATTGTGTCAAGAAATTATAAATAATAATTTCCCAGATGTATTAGAACTAAAAGTCAACATAAAAATAAAAATAATCTACCAAGTTCTCAAAAGGAACCATAAATGGAAAAGTCATTGGAATATCATAGTTAAAATCCAGAGTTTTCAAATCAAAGAAAAAATATATAAGTAGCCATCAAGAAGAAGTTAAAATACTAAGGAACTACAGAAAGGATCAATATAAGACCTGGCAACTTCTAATTAAAGTGAGAGAGGATCTTGGAATTCAAGATTCCAAAAGGAAAAAGACATGGGATAATAAACAAGAATGATTTGTCATACAAAACTGAATACAATCCTATTGGGAAAAAATGGATTTTTAATGAAGCAAAAACTTTCAGACATTTCTGATGAAAAGATCAGAGTTGAGTAGGAAGTTTGCAACACAAATTTAGGAGAAATCTAGAAAGGTAAATTATATAAACAATTGGAAACAGCTGTGTGGTGATATAGTATTAACATTCTAAGGTAGGGGAAAGAAACAAACGTTCTTTCAGAATTGCAATACCATGAAAAGGGGTTAAATAAGAAAAATAAAGAACCTGGGAATGAATTGCTCTGTTCTAAAGTTTTATAAGAAGAAAGCATGTAAAGAAGGCAAAAGTAATGTAGAAAAAAGAGAGAAGGGGGAGAAACATGCTATTTCTCATGACTTGAGTGTGAAAGGAGAATATACAAAAATGGAGAAAAGAGTGAGGGGACTGAGGGGACATCATCTGAGCCTCACTCTTATCTGAAACCAAAGAGGATTTGAGAGTTTGTAGTAGAAATACATAAAACTCATCGGGAAAATGAGTGGGGGTAGATAGAAGGATAGTGCAGAGGAAAGATAACGCTGGGAATGTAACAGAAACAAACAAACAAACAAACAAATCTCATAAAAAATACACCCAACTTCACCTATTAGACAACTGAAGAATAGCCAAACAAATTGTGGCATATTAAGGTAATGTAGTGTTATTGCACCATAAGAAAAGATGAAAAAGAACACAAAAAGAGGATTCTACAGAAAACTGAATCTCCATAACATACTACTTGCTTTTTGTAAAGTATGTATTAAATTCTACATTAATTTCAAAACTGACCATTTGTCTGTGCGTCCTTTTGTTCTTCCTCTTCTGTACTTATTTTAAAATGTTAGAATGGCTCTTTTGGGGGCATAATTGTTGCTAATGTTCTCTTCCCCTTTCAGTTAAAAATCTCATTAAAAAAGGAAAGCATTATAACAAATAATTATAGTGAAGTAAAATGAATTTATATACATACTGGTCATATTCAAAATTTGACATCTCAGCAGAGAGTAAAACGAGCAGAGCTGGGAGTAAAAATTTTATAAGGACAAGAGCATTGTGAAGTGAAATGACTTTGAATGTCATCAGAGCTCTGGTCGATGCCATGACCAACAATGTCTCCAGTGATCTATAATAAAACATATTACCAAATTCTTGACAGACAGGTGATGGATGCAACATCTGAGATGTAAATTTTTGGGACATGGTCAGTGTTGCTTCAGTTTCCTCATCTTTAAAGTGGAGATAACACAGCACCTACATCAAAGGGTCGTTGTGAGGATAAATGAGATAAAGTATTTGTAAAGTGCCCAGCACATGCAAGTGCATAATAAATGTTTGTTTTCTTCTTTCTGCCTAAAGTTTGCTTACAAACTGTTGTTATTGTGTTCTTCCTTTGTTTCCCCAAATGACCATGCCATCAGAGAAATGATGACATGACTTGCACTTGACTTTGTTTTGAGTGAGGGAGGGTTGTGCAAGATCACAAAGCCTGACCTCCTCTAGAGCCATGTGGGTGCCAGATATTCATCAGGATGACTGGAGATGACCCAGGATGCAATGGGAGACCTTAGTCCCCTTAAGCCAAGGTCTATTCAGGTACTCACTGTTTAAGAAGTAGCCAGGGGATGGCCCCTTTAATGAGGCAAAGAAAGAAAGACATCAGGCTAGGAGGGAAACAGCAACAGTTACTGCTGATAATCACTCTCAAGCCAGGAGGGTCCAGAAAAGAGCCCTTAGGCAGGGGTCTGGTGTTGTCCAATGTATGAGCTTCAGAGTGCAGTAGGTTTAAGGCTTTGGGGAAGGAAAGGAAAAGAAAAAGGAAGGAAAGGAATCTTATAATCTTAAATGCTTACAAGCATTTACAAGTTAAATAACTTGCCCTGAGTCACAGGGTTAATATATGTCACAAGCAGGACCTGAACCTAGACCTTCCTGACTTGGAGACCCATGGCTATTGTCACTGTTCCATGGCTGCCAGGGTTTGAGAAGAATATGTCAAAGGGCTGCCAGTTCAGCTAGCTGTGATAGAAATGTCATTGGCTTTTATTTAAAATTTGCCATTGGTAATCAAGTGCTTTCACATGCCTGTACTTAACACCTATCCAAGAGTGGATTAAAGTCAGTAAAGTAATAAAAGGCAGCCAGATGGCACAATGAATAGAATGCTGGGCTTGGAGTCAGGGAGATGTGAATTCAAATCCAGCTTTACACACTTGGTAGCTGTGTTACTCTGGCAAGTCACTTAACATCATTTGCTTCAGTTTCTCATCTGTAAAAATTAGCTAGAGAAGGACATGGCAAACATCTCCAGTATCTTTGCCAAGAAAATTCCAAATGGGGTCATGAAGAGTTGGACATGATTGAAATTACTCAACAACAACTACAGCTGTTGTTGTTACTCAATTACAACTACAACTACAACAAAATCACACTGAAGATGGGTTTTCTCAATAAAATCATGTACTTGTAAATAAGCACCAAAAATGTATTAGCATTTACTTGAAAAATCATCCAATCTTTCTTTTATAAAACTAGTATAATCAATAATCTTTTCTGTTAATCAAACTAAGTTGTGATGTGTCCTAAATGAACAGTTAAGTAGTCATTCTCAATGATGTTAAAAGTGGATATGGACAAAAGGCCTATGGATTAACGGATTTTTTTTTTTTTTTTATTTATTAAATTTTTATTTTATTTATAAATGTTCTACAATCACTTCCTTAAAATTAAGATTTTATACCCCCACACCTACCCCCCCTACCCCCCTCCCTCCCCATGACAGCATACAATTTTGTATAGGTTCGACATATACTTTCCTATTGAGCATATTTTCACTATAGTGATGTTACGTAGTCACACTGAGATAAGTGGAA
>CM053771.1:308998106-309023781 GCA_028658325.1 Potorous gilbertii | reverse complement strand
ACCAATTATGATTCTTAATTCATTAGCTCCATAAATATTTATCAAACTAGCTTAGGTTTATAATTCATAAAGTATTATATAATGTGGATAGGGGATGTGCCTGTGATTTTAATCATTCAAGGACCTGCTTGGATGAGGGAATTCCCTCTATAAATGTAGGTCTTCACCTTTTCTGAAATATATAATGTTAGAAATAACACCTAGAACAATGGTGTCAAATACAAATAGAAGTAGGGCTACTAAATGTCCATAAGGATCCCAGCAGGATGTATATTGACTTAGAAAACCATATATTAATATTATCTATGTTCTATTGCATTTTTATTTTGAAGAAAATTTCTTATATTTTAATTTAATTGGGGCAAGTCATTGGCCTCATGTGCCAGCATGTGTTAGATTATGAGCTCCTTGAAGGCAGGGACTGCATTGTGTCTCTTTTTGTTTCCCTAGTGCCTGGCACATAGTAGGCACTTAATAGTTATTGATTGTTTGATACCTTTGGCCTACAACATTGAGAAACCAAGTGACACAGTCAGCATATGTTGGAGGTAGGACTTTAAATCAGGTCTCCTTAGGCTAGTTTGGGATCCACTATCACGCTATCCCATGCTCAAAGTGTTACATACATAAACAAATAGTGAAATGGTGCCTTGAAGTTTTCAGAGTGCTTAACATAGTGCCTCTCTGATCTTCATAATAATCCTGTGAGGTAATGTGCTTTTTTCTTATATCATCATCACAATTATGACTATGTACAATGCTCTGTGCCAGACACTGGATAAGTTTTGTTTTTGTTCAGTCATTTTCAGTCATGTTCAACTTTTTGTGACCACATTTGGGAGTCTTGGCAAAGATCCTGGAGTAGTTTGCCATTTCCTTCTCAAGCTCATTTTACAGATGAAGAAAACTAAGACAAAGAGGGTTAAGTGACTTGCACAGCTAGTAGGTGTGTGAGGCTGGATTTGACTTCTGACTCCAGGCCTGGTGCTCTATCCACTTTGATACTTAATTTCCCCAGATTCTGGAGAAGATCAAAATATAAATAAGATAGAGGAGTTGTGGGTACAGGAAAGGGGAAAATATAAATACCTAAAAAGAACTGAAGATATTTTGACATCTGATGAAGGAGAAATCACTTTCCAGTTAGGTAATTTATAGCATGCACTAGGTGGAGAGTAACATAGTTAGTGGACAGCATATTGGGGTTGGCATCAGGAAGCTCTGAGTTCAAATCCCATCTCGGTTGATTACTATGCATCATCAAGAACAGGTTGCTGTACCTGTCTGAGACTCAGTTTCCTTATATGTAATATAAGGATAATAGTATGTGTAGTACCTACCTATACAGTGCTATATGAATATCAGTTATTACCAGGGCTGATCCTTGAAGTATGGGTAAGGTAGCAACAGGTAGAGGTCTGGGAGAAGGCATTCTAAGCATAGAGTATAGCTTGAGCAAGAATGCAGAGGTGAGAGAATGGACAATGTGTTCAGAAGATGGCAGGTAATCTAATTTGTCTGGAATATATGGTAGATGAGGGGGAAATAATCAATAGGGAGGTAGGGAAGGTTGAATGGAATCAGATTATGGAGGGCCTCAGACCTGCATAATGGAGGCACTGGCAATATCCATGTGGTGGCTTGGTGAATTTACTTTCAGAGATGTATGATTTGTCTGCTTCAGAAGATACCAGAGCATTTGCTTGTATCCTCTTACTTTCATTCAGCCCTTTTTCATTATGTATCAGGGAGAGCAATTCAATCAATCAGTAAAGACCTATTAAGCACTGACTACGTCCCATGAATTGTTTTAGGTTCTGGGGATACAAAAACAAGCAAAAGATAATCCCTGACCTCAAGGAACTTACAATATAAGGGAAACAACATACAAATATAGTCAAAGCAAGCTATATAAAGGATAAATAGAAAACAATTAAATGAGGGAAGGCACTAAAATTAAGAAACATAGAGGAAGGCTTCCAGGAAAAGAAGGCATTTTAGTTTGAACAAGGAGGTTTATAAGCAGAGTGAAAGACAGAAAGTGGTCCAGGGATGGGGGAAGGTCAGAGAAAATGCTCAGAGCCTACAGATGGAGCTTCTTGTTTGTAGAATAGTGAGGAGGCCAGTGTCACTAGATTGAAAAATACTCAACAGAGAGTAAGGTTTAAGAAGATTGGAAAGGTAAAAAGAGGTTCAGTTTTGAAGAATTTTGAATGCCCAAGAGAGTATTTACATTTGATCCTGGAGGCAAAAGGGAGTTTATTGAATGGGAGGGTGACGTATTGCTTTAGTGACTGAATGGAAGGATGGATTGAAATGATGAGGAATAATGCAGTCAGAAACTTACTATTGCAAATGATTGCAGTGGTCTATATGTGAGGTGATGAGGGCCTGCACTAGAGAGTGGCAGTGTCAGAGCAGAGAAGGGATCATACTGGAAAGGTGTTACAAAGTGGAAATCAACAAACTTTGGTAACAGATTGGATATGGTGTGTGAGCAGGAGTGAGAAGTCCAGGATGACTTTCAAGTTGTCTCCTAGTCCGACTGGTTTAGGAGGATGGTCAGTCTTGCCACCTTCAGTAGCAAGAAAGGTAGGAAAGGGACAAAGTGAAGGGAAAAAGATGACTACAGTTTTAGCCGTGTTGAGTTTAAGATGTCTATTGGACATCTACATGTCAGAGTTTTACTTTGATCTGTGGGATAAACTATGGCGAAGACAAAGAAAAGGAAGGTGTATAGAAATTTCCTTCCTGTTAGAACTATGATGATTGTTATTTTTTCCAGAAACATAAAGAAGATTTTATGAGGAGAGGGCATGGAGAGAGATAATTTAGGGGAAGGACTTTGAGAAAAGCTAAAAAGATAATTTTCCTTCAAGAGAGAGAGTTTATATTATAAAGAGAATATCTTGGGGTGGGACCAAGATGGTGGAATAATAGCAGAGACTTGCTTAAGCTCTCCTCCAAAACCCTCCAAATAACTATAAAGAACGACACTAAACAAATTCTAGAGCTCCAGAGCACCAGAACCCACAAAATGATAGTGAAAAAAATTTCAGCCCAAGACAACCTGGAAAGTCAACTGGAAAAGTCTGTTGCACTGGGTTGGGAGAGGAACGCAGTCCAGTGTGGGTACTGTCACAGATTGGGTCCCAGCAAACTTGGAGCAAGCCTCAGGGCACTGAATCACTGGCAGCTGTGATGGTTTCCATACTTCTAAATTGACAAAAGTCAAAGACAACTTATAAGCTAATTAGGAAATTATCCAGGGCTTGGATAATTTGCATGAATTTAAAAACATGGCAACAAATGAATCTGGGGGGCTCTGGTTCCATGGAAACCCTGCCTGCTCTCCCCCCTGGAGTAACCCAGCTGGGGTCAGGCCAAGGTCTGTCAGATCTGGGTCAGAGAGGAGCATAGTCAGGCCCTAACACCAGGGCAACAGTGATAGGATGGTGGAAGTGGCAGCAGAAGATGCTTCCAGAGCTCTTGGCCTACCTTCAGTGGGAGGTTTAAGCAGTTGATCAGAGGGAGATTGTAGGGATCTCTTTGTTGGCACTGAGAAAGGATTCTCTTACTTTTCCTGTGGTCTTGGAGGGAGGACAAGCTCTGGCTTGGCAGAGCTTGTGGTGGTGGTGAAGAGGGCTTCCTACTCACAGATCAAAGGCAGAAAAGAGTGATTATGGTCACTCACAGACCAGAGCACAGGCTAGGAGAGGAGTAAACATCTCTCCTTTGATCATACCACCTTGGAAGAAGTGAAAAATTTACAAGTCCCTAGAAATGTCTCTGAAAATAGCTGCACAAAACCCCTGAAGCTCTGGACAGTATGCCCTCCACTCTGGAAGCAGATTTCTACCTTCACAAAGAGCAAAAAGTTATTGGCTGGGAAAATGAGCAAACAGTGTTAAAAATAATCAGACTATAGAATCTTACTTTGGTGATAAGGAACATCAACCTTACTACCAGAAGAAGAAAACAAAGTCGAAGCTCCTACATCCAAAGTCTCCAAGAAAAATATGAATTGGTCTCAGGGCATGGAAGAACTCAAAAAGGATTTTGAAAAACAAGTAAGAGAAGTGGAGGAAAAATTGGGAAAAGAAATGATGGTGAATGAAGAAAATCATGAAAAATGAGTCAAGCGCTTGCTAAAGGAGATCATTCAAAATATTGAAGAAAATAACATTTTAAAAATAAACTACCACCAATGGTAAAAGAGGTCCAAAAGCCAATAAGGAGAAGAATGCCTTAAAAAGCAGAACTGACCAAATGGAAAAGAAGCTTCTAAAGCTCACTGAAGAAAATAATTTCTTAAAAGTAAGCAAATTCCTTAAAGTACAATAGAGCAAATGGAAGCTAATGACTTTATGAGAAATTAAGAAATTATAAAATAAACCAAAAAAATGAAAAAATAGAAGACAATGTGAAATATCTTATTGGAAAAAACAACTGACCTCGAAAATAGATCCAGAAGAGATAATTTTAAAATTATTGGATGACCTGCCTGAAAGACATGATCAGAAAAAGAGCCTGGATATCATCTTTCAAGAAATTATCAAAGAAAATTACCCTGATATTATTGAACCAAAGGGGAAAGTAGAAATTGAAAGAATCCAACAATCACCTCCTGAAATAGATACCAAAGTGAGTTGATTATGAAGGGATGATATTAAAAAGTAAAATTAAGGGGTGATTGAGGAATGTACTGGTAGAAGGAGAAAGCAAAAGATAGAATAGGGTAAATTACATTACATAAAAGAGGAAAGAAAAGCATTTACAGTGGAGGTGAAGAGGCAGGAGGTGAGTGGGAATGAGTGAACCTTACTCTCATCAGATTTGGCTTAAGGAGGGAATGACATACATACTCAGTTGGGTGGGGAAATCTATCTTACCCTACAGGAAAGTAAGGGAGAAGGGGATAAGAGAAGGGGAGATGATAGAAGAGAGGGAAAAAGGGAGGAAGGGTAATCAGAATCAAATTCTTTTGAGGAGGGACAGGGTCAAAGGAGAGAAAAGAATAAATGAGTGGTAGGATAGGATAGAGGGAAATATATTCTTTTACAACATGACTGTTATGTAGGTGTTTTGTATGACTGAACATTTGTGGTCTGTGTCAAACTGCTTGCCTTCTCAGTGGGGGTGGCTGGGAAGGGAGGAGGGGAGAGAGTGTGGAACTCTTGGTTTTAAGGATGCATGCTAGGGTTGTTTTTACCTGCAACTGGGAAATAAGACATACAGGCAATGGGGTATAAAAATCTATCTTGTCCTACAGGAAAATAGAAGAGAAGGAGGTAAGAGAAGGCAGGGGTGATATAAAAGGGAAGACATATTGAGGGAAGGAGTAATTAGAATGCATGCCCTCTTGGGGTGGGGGAGGGGAGAGATGGAGAGAAAATTTGGAGCTCAAAATCTTGTGAAAGTGAATGGTGAAAACCAAAAATAAATTAATTAACAGGAAAAAAAGAGCATCTTTATAAACCTATTGTAACCTTTATCTTGTGAACATGAAGAGGATTCTTGGAACTGGTCTTTGCTACTATGAATGAATGAAATAGTCTAGGGCTGTATTTTTAAACATGAAAAGAAGTCAGGTTTGAGAAAACTTTTGCTATTTCTTGTCCCTATGGCTAAAATATTATAAGTGATTATGTCCTCACTTTTAATAAATTATATATTCAAGAACTAGAATAGTTTTTATTCCTAAGAGATTGAGTGTAATATAGAGACATGTATTTTCATACAGAGAAATAAGAGTAACTACTATTTCAAAAGGAGGTTCTTTAGTTTATTGAATAAATAGTATTTAATAAATATTTTAATGAATAGTAATTCAATAGCATTTAATAAATAGTATTTAATAAACTGAGACATGGGCTCTGAGCTTACTTATAAATTTAGAGATGATCAAATTATATACAAACATTTCTAGATTATTCTAGACCTCATGATGATAAGCTTAAGTAAAACATCAGACTGATCAGTGATTTACAAAGTGAAGTTGGTGATCTGTATAGCCCTATTACATGTGTAGGATCATCCTACCAAATCCGACAAGCATAACTTCAAAATACTTGATTTCCGAAACATGAACAAAAACACTATTTTTTTTGTTTTTTAACATCAATTAAAACATTCACCCAATCGTTGGTCACCAATGAATTTTGCTATGTCTATGTAATAGAAAATGGCAGTTACAAGAAATGAAAATTTATTAACTCTTCCTCAGAGTACATATGGAGTACATACATATAGACATCTCCCATAGAATAGAATAATTAACAGGATGTTAGTGAGCTGTAGTAAAGGTTATTAAAGGCACACAGGCAAATTTCATAGAGAAAATTAAAATAGATAAATAACCCTCCCACTCCACCCCAACTATCTAAACTGAAAACAAAGTCAGGCCTGCACATTGCTTTTCATGCAGCTTTGTACTCTTGTTCTTTGGCATATAACTCTCACAGAGGCTGCTATCCATGACCCATATGGTCACTAGTAATTTAATTAGACCCACACACTGCTGTGCTCCAAATCACACTCTGACTCCTTTTGTTTCGCTGGGTGGGAAGTATGGAAAATCCTGTTCAGGTCTGTCAGGCTACCTACCAAATAGTGTCTGAAATCATGTCTGGCTTCTGTGGAAACAAATCATAGCCATGAGTCCTTTTCATTTTTGCATACAGCCTCAAAATAAGTAGAGCCCAGCTTTAAATGGGAGATTTGTCCTCTAAAAAAACCGCTTCTGTCATGGTACAGTGCCTTAATCTAGATGTTTCTTAATGCTGTCCTGATCTAGTTAGTTTTGGCTTAGATAAAGTCATTATGTGACTACTTGTACATGCTGTGATTTCTGGGAATATCTCTTTCCGTCTCAAGACCTCTCCCACCTGTTTGTGAAGGATTGAAATTCCTTTCATGGGTACAAAGTAATTTACTCTAAAAGTTCATTCAATGACTTAAAGTACAAAGAGAAATCAGAATGACCTTAGACCTTAATCGGTTCAGCTCCCTTATTTTGGAGATGAGTAATCTGAAGGTCGGAGAAGTGAGAGGACTTACCCATTGTCTGGTACCTCGGTTGGATTTGAGCTGGGATAAAGTTCCAGGTTTTTTGAAAGTCCAGGGGATTTTCCATTAGAATAGCCCCCTGAAGAGCCAGCATTTTGGCTTAAATGTTCATTTTGATTCATCAAGTATTTATTGATCATTTACTTTGTATCAGAACCTTTTCCAAGAGCAAGTTTTGATCATGGAGAGCAGGATGTGTCACTAAGGAAAGACGCCACTTAAACCAAAGAAAACTGGTAAAGGAGGCTGGGACAAAGACTGTAGAGAAAATTTGTACACAGCCCTTTCTAGTTTCTGAAATGTCCAGTCATTAAAGTGGGTTCAGAGAGGGGGACTCCAGAAGACACCTGCCTCATTATTCTACTTCCTGTTCACTACAGTATAATGTATGTGACGATGTCTTGGAAATTGGACAGCATAACTAATTGTTGTTGTTATGGTGTTTGTTCTTCATTGCAGAAGAAGACCATGTCATCAGTGAAATGATGACAGGACTTGCGCTTGACTTTGTTTTGAGGGAGGGAGGGCTGTGCATGTCACCAGCCCCACTTTCTCCTACTGAACCATCTGGATCCAGTGACCTGATATTCCTCAGCATGACTGGAGACGACCCAGGATGCACTGGGAGATCTTGGCCCCTTTAGGTCAAGGTCTACGCAGGTATTCACTTAGGGTGAGGCAACACCCATTCATTGAATAGACCTGTTTAAGAAGTAGTCAGGGTAGGACCCTTTTATGAGGCAAAAAAATAAAGACATCAGGCTGGGAGGGAAACAGCAACAGTTACTATTGATAAATCACTCTGAAGCCAGGAGGGTCCAGAAGAGAGCCTTTAGGCAGGGGCAGGAGCTCCATGGTATCTGAAGGTAAAGGGGGGGGTAGGGGAGGGGAGGGGAGGGGAGAAGAGGGAGACTTGCCAATAAAACCCAAGTTAAGAGGGCATCTTTTGGTCACCCAAATTTACCTTCCTTTGGAGAGGAGAAGGAAGGAGAGGGGGAGACAGACGAGAGAGGAGGAGCTGAGTCTACTCACAGAGTTGTGTTTGTCCTTCATTGCCAAAGAAGACCATGTCATCAGGAAAATGATGACATGAATTGGATAGATGGTAAGCAAATTCTGTAAACATATTTTGAGCTAAGCAATATTTTTCCTACTATATATAATTTGTTCCTTTTAATAAACATTGAATTCAAAATGGTACAAATACTTTTGGTTCTGCTTATTTCATTCTGCATCAGTTCATGCATAGTTCTCAGGCATCTATGAATTAATCTGTTTTGTAATTTTTTTACAGCAGGGACTGCTAGGTGGCACAGTGGATAGAGCACCAGGCCTGGCATAGACTCATAGTCATGAGTTCAAGTCTGGCCTCAGATACTTACTGGCTGTGTGCCTCTAGGCAAGTCACTTCCTTCTTTTTTGCCTCAGTTTCCTCATCTGTAAAATGAGAAGGAATGGCAAGCCACTCTTGTATCTTTACCAAGAAAATTCCAAAATGGTTCATCAACACATGGACACAACTAAAAAATGCTGAACAATAAAAGTTTCTTACACCATAATAAAATTCCAAAATATTCACATAACATAATTTGTTCAGCAATTCCTCAATCAATAAACAATAACTTTGTTTCCAGTACTTTGCTACACCAAAAAGTGCTACTATACAATACAATAAACATTTATTAAGCACTTACAATGTGCTAGGTACTGTGCTATAAATATTATTGTACATATGAGAAGCTTCCTTCTTTCTTTGATTCATTTGAGGGTGTACCTAACACTGGTATCCCTGGGTCAAAGAGTCACAGTTTAGTGACTTTTTGGGAATAGTCCCAAAGTGGCTTTCATTATGGTTGGAATGAATCATGCTTTGGCCAATAGTGGTGGAATAGTGTGTCTGTCCTCTCATGGGTCCTCTAACAATTGTTATTTTTCTTTTTTAGTCTTTTGCCAATCTAATGAGTATAAGGTAGAATCTTAGAGTTGTTTTAATTTGCATTTTAAACAATTAGTTATTTAGACCATTTTATCATATTGCTATTATCGATAGCTTGGATTTCATTCTTTAAAAATTTCCTGACTAAACTCTTTGACCATTTATCTATTGGAGGATTGGTCTTATTTTTACAAATTTGTATCAATTACCTATATATTCTGGCTATTACAGAAATCTGCCACAGTTTTTGCAGTTATCTGTTTCTCTTTAAGTTCTAAGTATATTTATTTTATTTGTTCAAAAACTTCTCAATCTTATGTAACAAAATCATTCATTTTGTCTCCCATGGATCATTTCTCTCACTGTGGTCAAGAACTCTTCCCCTAATCATAGTTGTGAATAAAGATTCTCTAATTTGTTTATGTTTGATATCTTTATATCTAGGTCACATATCCATTTAGAGTTCATTGCAATTTTAGATGCCTAATTTCTCCTAGACTTTTTTTCCCTAGTAGTTTTGGTAGAAAAATGAGTCTTTGACTCAGTAGCTTGTCATTAGATTTATCAAACAATGCTTCTATGTCATATTGCTTCTAGATACTATGGGGTAATATTGTCCCTTCACCAATTTTTCTATTTTTATTTTTTACAATTTTTCAACTTTTTTTATTGAAAGTTTTGAGTTCCAAATTCTATCCCTCCCTCCTTCTCCAGTCCCTTCCCTGAGACACTCAGCAATCAGATATAGGTTATATATGTTCAATTATGTAAAGCATTTCCATATTAGTCATTTTGTACAACAGACTCAAATAAAACAAAGAAAAAAGAAAGAAAGAAAGAAAGGGAAGAATGCTTCCCGTTAGTGGAAGCTTTAGTCTGTATTGAATTATATCAGTTCTTTCTCTGGAAGTGGATAGTATGCTTCATTAGTTCTTTGGAATAGTCTTAGATATTGTATATGATAATATACAATTGCTAAGTCATTCACAGTTCCTCATCAAAAATATTGCTATGACTGTGTACAATGTTCTCCTGATTCTGCTCATTTCACTATGCATCAGTTCATCTAAGTCTTTCCAGGTTTTTCTGAAATCATCCTCCTGGTTATTTCTTATAGCACAATAATGTTCCATCACAATCATATACCACAGCTTGTTTAGCCATTCCCCAACTAATGGACATCACTTTGATTTCAAATTCTTAGACACCACAAAAAGAGCTGCTATAAATATTTGTTTTGTACAAATAGGTCCTTTTCACTATTTTTGGATGTTTTTGGAATATAGATCTATTAGTGGTATTGGTGGATCAAAGGGTATGCACAATTTTATAGCCCTTTGGTCATGGTTCCAAATTGCTCTCCAGAATGGTTGAATCAGTTCCACCTATAATGTATTAGTGTCCCAGTTTTCCCACATCCCCTCCAACATTTTTGTTGTATTAGCCACTCTGATAAGTATGAGAGGGTACTTCAGAGTGGTTTTAATTTGCATTTCTTTGATTACTAGTAATTTGGTGCCTCCACGGAATGGAGGTAATCAGAAACAGTAGAAGACATAAGGTTTTCTACTTTTTCCCAGGACAGTTTTAGATGAAAAGCAAGCAAAGGAAACTTCTAAGGAAGCAGTATGGAAAGAACACTGGATAACAAGTTTGAAGGTCTTGGTTCAAATGTGATCTTTGCCCTCTGATCATGGAAAAGTCACTTTTCTGTAAAAATGAGGGAGTTGGGTTGATTTCAGCCCTAAGCCTGATTCTGTGAATGCTTAACTGACATTTAAGGAGAGCAGGATTTGATCCCAAGGACACTCTTTAAAGCTATATGAATAGAACATAAAATGCCCTCTCGTGTCTTTTTTTCAGTCTTAAAAGAGACATTCTTTCAATCCAGGAAACAGTCAAATACAATAAATACTCGATAAAAAAAAACAAAACAATACAATTATGAAAAATTTGTCCTTAGTCATGAGAAAACTGTCCTATGTCTGCCACTTCACTGATTTTTATGAGGCTCCCACAGCACTCAAAAAGTACTTCTGGTAACTCACTATAAAAACAGCCAAGAAAAGAATATGCCATCACAGACTGAATAAGATTGTCTGTGCTCAGATGTCCAGAAGAAAGCAGGCTGGGTCTACTGGAATCAGGCATTGAGTCATACAGAAGTTTATTCAGTCATACAAGTCAAAACTTTTTTTGAGAGTCTAGTAAGTACATAGTCCTTCATAGAGTAACACAACTCTCTTTTCTAGCAGCAGCTATATTAAGTGAAAATATATGTATTCTGATTTCTTATTTTATATTGGATAAAAAGTTACAAAAGCTTCACATGGAATTGTTGATATCTGGAAATCCTGGAGCTTTTGAAGACTAATCTTCAAACGTCATGTGGGCGACAACGAGGGACTTGTACCCCACTGATACACTGCTCTGCTCTGACCCAGAGATGGGCATCCTTTCAGGTCCTATGTTTGTTCCAGGTCACTTAGTTCATGCATCTCTTCCTGGAATTTTTACACCCTGATTAGGTACCCAAAGCATATTCCTGGAACAAGCGGCCTCTGTTAATAGAGGCAGACACTCCCAGGAAAATGATATGAGTCCACAGTGGCCAAGATCAAGGAGTAGGGGGCAGGATGGGAGCCAAGGAGAAAAGGAGGTCATCCCAGTCAAGTAGAAGTTATCTTTTAATTTTAAATAATTGTTCTGCAAACTAGGTGATAAACTTTATTGTTTCTACACTGCTGAAGAATGCAGGCCATATTGCTTTGGAGAAGAGCCCTGATCTCCCATGCTGGTTGTGGCTCTGCTTTCAATACTGGTCTGAATTAGAGCAATAGATTTGGTTGTTTACGTTGGCTGTTGTTGTTTTGGGAGTATGTATATATGTAAGCATGATGCATTTTAAAAGTTTACTTCTCAGTGAAAGAAAAAAGAAAAATATTGGGAGTTGATGCAGTTGGGGCTTCAACAAGAAGGTGCAATTAGCTTTGGTCTTGGATTTAGAGTTCAGTTTGTTTCCATCTCTATTTAAAAGAAGACTTCAAGCTGCTCTGAATAAATAGTTTTTGTATAGCTAAGAACTGAGAAAGGCATTCTTTACATAAGACTATGTTTTGTGTAATTGTCAAATGAAATGAAAATCATTTGACCACAGTACCCTTACCTTAACCCCTTGATGTTCACAGATACAGAAAACGACCTCAGTTCAGACATAGTATGTTTGCACAAGTATTCTCCAGCTTGCAGGCTCCAGAGCTAAATCAAATGTTTCTGTCCATCTAAGACTAAGCTTCCATGTCCTTTTCCTCCATGCTTCCAAAGAAACTAGGATGACATATTGATTGTGAAGAGTGCAGGCAATCATTTCAGGACTACAAAGGTTTCTATAATGTTGGCTCTGTGCTAGCCCTGAATTGGGTTGAATCAATTGATCATTTAGATTCTCTTCAAAAAAGAATCATGGATTTTCAGAGTGGGAATGGAACAGAGACTTGGTTCCAACCCTGCCCTAAAGCACCAGTCCCCACAATGAATCACAACAGGTACAAATCCATCCAACAATTAGAGCACTTCCACTTTCATTACTAAAGGGAACGTGGCGTAAAGGTCAGAGTGTTGAAACCAACAATTGAAGACCTAGTTTCAAATTCTACCTTATGGGCTTACTAACTGTGTAACTGTGGAAAATTCACTGGACCTCACAAGCCATAGTTACTTCATCTATAAAATTAATTTGATAACCTCTAGGGTCCCAAGCAGGTCTAAATCTATGATCCAGATATTCACGTAGGCAGCTCATTCTATTTTTGGACCTTTCCAATTATCCAAAATTTTCTCTTTATAATGAGTCAAAATTTAGCCCTTTAAGTTTTTTCTTCTCTCGTCTATTCATTCTCAGTTTCCTTCCAAGCATCCCTGTATCACAGTCATCCCAGATCTTTAATAATATACATATAATATATTTACTAATGTATTTATATTATATTAAAATATAATATATTTACATGTATGCAGCAATATGCACACAACATGTTTACATACATGCACACACATACCTAGAATTTCTTCACATGTAGATGTATTTATCCATGCAATGTGTTTATGTGTGTATATGATGTATCTGTGCATGTATGTGCATGTAACACATCTATACATATGTGCATAATGTAATTACACAAGTTTGTGATGTATTTACATGTATAATATATTTGCATGTATAAAGTCTAGCCACATGTATATATGATATGTTCTTACATATATGTATATAATACATATGCATACACAATATGTGCATGCACACATACATAAACATGTGTATATACCAGAGTTGTAATTTTTTTTGATAAAGAGAATGCCTTCTACTTATGCAGATTAGCACCTTCTCTCCAATTTATTTTAGACAATAACTTGGAGACACTGAGGTTAAGTGATTTGCCTATGGTCATATAGTCAGTTTGGGGCAGCCAGGTAGCATAGTGAAGAGAGAGTGACAGGTATGAAATCAGGAAGACTCATGTTTGTGAGTTCAAATCTGGCCACAGACATTTACTAGCTGTGTGAGTCTGGGCAAGTCATTTAACCCTATTTGCCTCTGTTTCCTCATCTGTAAAATGAACTTGAGAAGGAAATGGCAAACCACTCCAATATCTTTGCCAAGAAAATCTCAAATGGAATCACTAAGAGTTGGACACCACGGAAAAAATAACTGAACAGCAGCAACAATAACATAATCAATACGTGTCAAATGCTTCAACGTAGATCTTCCTGCCTGAGGCTGGCTTTGTGGCCTTTGCACTAGAGGTTCTTAATCTTTTTGGTGTCATGGACCCTTTTCTCCTTTTGGTGAAGGTTATAGATCCCTTCTCAGAAGAATGTTTTAATTTCAGTTAGAACTGAGTGAAAATAAAGATGTAATTTTCCCCACTCAAGTTCACAGACCCCCTAAAATTTCTACATGAATACATTAGACCCTGCTCTTTACAATGGTTCCTCTCACCAAGACTTTTATTGGATCTTAACCAAATCAAAACCAAAATTTCCTACGAGGAGTTACTACTTTGATGATGTAATAATGTTGAAGGAAAGAAGTTGAAAGGGAAGAAAAGAAAGGAAGGAGGACAGGAAGGAAGGAGGAAAGAAAGGAAGAAGGGAGGGAGGAAGGGAAGATGGAAAGGAGGAGAGAGAGAAGAAGAAAGAGAAAGGAAGAAACAAAGAAAGGGAAGAAAGGGCAAAAGAACAGAAAAAGGAAGGGAGAAAGGGAATGCCAAAACTGCAGAAAACCTTGGAGGCTAATCAACCCAGAGAATATAAGTGACTAATCTAAGGTCACATAGCCTAATGTAAGTACTTGCAAATTATAATAGAGTTCTGCTTGTAGAACAATGGATAATTCAGCTTGTATTGTAAATGTAAAAAAAATAAAATGATTAATTTTATGTTTACCCAAATGGATGCTAATCTTAAAATACTAGGTCTCTCAAAACAAAGACAGAAGAAAACAAAGTTAAAGTATTCATTTGTTTTAATGGAAGTCTGATTGGAATTTTGAATATGATAAGATTTAGGGCTGGAAGTGTTTCAGGCAGCATTTAGTCTAATTCCCTCATTTGACAGATAAGGAAAATGAGGCCCAGAGATGTTAACTAACTTGGCAAAAGTCATACTGGTTGTGTCAGAGCAGAATATGAACCCATGTCCTCTGACTCCAAAGTTTGAGAAGTGACTTGCTCAGTGTTACATAAATAATAAATAGCACCAGGATTCCAAGTCAAGTTTTCTGATCCCAAATCCATTCTCTCCACCACACTATGTTGCTCCTTCAGCCCATGGTAAAGGCTGGAGTGAACTTGGCAAAACAATGAAGTAGACAAAATATTTTTGATACCTACAGCTTCTCCTTTCCTCGCCCTTTCTATACCTAATTCTTTGCGATTTCCCACATTTTTAGGACTCCAGATCCATTGTTCTTTTCTTGGCAAAGTATAGGAGAAACTGATGTCAGGAAAAAGTTCTGTTAAGTTCCTTTTCACCAGGGTATGAAGAAGGCAATGTTGTCTTTCCAGTGACTGTTTTAGTTTTTACAGAATGCTTTAAGACAAAACAGTGATTGTCCATGGAATTTTACTCAACTAGAGAGTCACCTTTTGGGGATCCATAAAAGGAAGGGGTTCCCTTCTTGTCTGAAGTCACATGGTAAGTAACCATCTGCCAGATATCTACTCTTTGTACATAGTTTGTCTCTCACAAATATTTCAATTCTGATCTTCAAATATTTTCTAAAGGTCAGCCTTGCTGAGTTCAAAAGCAGAGTGTGCTCCTAAAAGAGAGACTCCATATTCTTGAAATCTGCTATTAAATAGGAACTCCAAGAACAAATGACAGAGAGAGAAAAAATTCCCTTTCAGAGCCCTTGTGTTTAGTCAGGTGGACAGCCCACACCGGAGGGGAATCTGAAGTGATGATGCTGACTCTATGGGGGAAGACAATGCAGAGTGCCAGGGAGTGGTTATCAGTTCTACTTTTCATATAAAATGAAAATGTGGAGGAAACAGACAACATGGATCATTGGAAACAAGAATTTGGAAAAGGTGGGTCTGGCACACAGAAATCTCCTTCACTCTTACTTCTATCTCTTCCTTTACATAGTCAATTAAAAAATAATTACCAAACATCTACTATATTCCTTAGTATGTTAAGTGCTGGCCATATGGAGGAGATAATATGAAAACAACTATTTGCACACATACATATATATACAAACGTACACATACACATGTTGTTCAGTCATTTCAGTTGTCTGATTCTTCATGACCCCTTTTTTTGTGGTTTTCTTGGCAAAGATACTGGAGTGGTTTGTCATTTACTTAATCTAGCTCATTTTTCAGAAGAGAAAACTGAGACAAACAGGGGTAAGTGAATTGCCCAGGGTCACGCAGCCACTAAGTATCTGAGGCCAGATCTGAAGACTCATCTTCCTGACTCCAGGTCCCATACTCTACCCACTGTGCCACCTAACTGCCCAAACATAGACATACATTTGCACATGCATACATATATGCACATGTATACATGTGTATATGTATATCTGTATACACACATATACACACACGCTCAAGATAAACTGGATATAATTAAAAGAACAAGTAATGGAACAGGAACATGTCTGTGAGCCTGGTACAACTGTCCTAGAACACCTCTACCAGCATGGGAAGTAATGTTGTAATTAGGCAAATTTCAATTCTATTAACATATTGGAGGGCGGAGGGGAAGAAGAGGTGAATTTAGAAAGTGCTGTGAGGAACACCACAAGTTAATGTAATTTGAAAAAAAGAAAAGAAGAAACTAGATTATCTGCGTATTTCCCCTAACATCCCTGAGACAACTTTGTCATATTGGACTAGTCTCTTAACCTCCCTTAGATTCAGTATCCTCAGCTGTAAAACAAAACTGGTCGCCTATATGGTCTCTGATGCCCCTTCTGGATCTAGATCTATGATCTCATGAGGCATTTAAGCTTGGTCTATATTCAATCATGTCAAAGTCTAAAACAACTTTATTTAACCAGCCAAAGGTGAGCACTGTGGTGAGTTTTAACCCAGATATGAACACATGAATGAGCTAGGATAATGGTCAACAGGAGGACTTAATTTATGAATAAATCAGAGTCCTGTGCCAGGGCCACATGTACCATCAGGACCAATTCTGTTGGGTAGTCTGATAAGGAACACGTATTACACTTCTGTCATCTCCCCCAACCCCTCCCACCTCCCCCAAAAAAGATGCTGAAGAACCAACCTCATTCCTTGGGATATTTCTGTTTCTCATTGTTCAATATATATAATATATAGACTTCTTTAACAGGAGTGTTGTGGGACTATTTTGCTGAAATGAAATTTTATTAATAAACCATATTCCCAGTGGATAGAAAGAACTTGGGGAGGAAATAGAGAGGGTGATGCTAGCCAACATGCCTTCTACTTTTGTCCTCATTCCAGATCTTCTTTTGTTTCTTTTTCCCTCCCTTCCTCTGCCTTCCCTTCCCTCCCTTCCCCTCCCCTCCTCTCTCCTCTCCTTCCCTTCCCTTCTTTTTTCTTCTTTATTCCTTAGCCCTGTCCCCTTTCCTTCCTATCTTTTCTTTTTTCATGCTTTGTTTTGGATTGGAGAGGAAGTTCAATGGAGTTTTTATTTTTTATGTGGATATTTAGAGTTAAATTGTGTCTTGGAAAGATTAAAAATAAAAGAAGTGAGAAGAGTTCAGTACATTTGTTCTGTCTGCAGCTCAGAGAGCAAGTTATTAGAAGGGTTCCCCCTTCAATTAAACTTAACAAAATACCACAAACTACTTACTAAGCAAAGTATCGTATTACCTATTGAGGGATAGAAAAGTGAGTAAGGTGCTGACTCTCATTTTTTTATCTAGCAGAGGAGATAAGATATTTACACACAAAACATAAGTGCATGAGAAAGGTTCAAAGTACTATGAGATATCCAAATCAGGAGAATCATTTATTGAAGGTGATGATTACATGAACAGGAGTCAGAGAAAGCACTCGTACAGTAGATTTAGTTTGGAAAAAGTCCTTTGTATTTGGATGCACAAAGTATTGTTCATAGAAGTAACATGAGAATATGTAAATAGCTTTGTTATAGAAATATTTTCAAACAAAGTGCTTTATTTCAATCTAATCTGCCTTTGACTTTTTTCAGGTTTAAATCCAATTCAACAAGCATTCATTAAACACCTACTGTATGCAAGATGACTTTCTAGGCACTGCGGAGGACAAAACAGGAAACTCTTTGCATCCAGATGTTTAAAAAAGTGAACACACAGAGACCAAACATTAACCAGAAGAACTCAACCTCCAGCTTCCTCCTTCCATGAGAGACCAGTTGGACGAGTGCCGCTAGAGCAGTAACTTCAGTTGCCATGCAGCACATTCACAAGAAACACCAAGTTCACTTTCCTCAGGGTGTTTTCCCTATGCCATTACAGCCTTTCTGGGTCTCAGTTTCCTCATCTGTAAAATGATGGGCTGGACTAGAGGACTTCTAAGGTCTAATTATTATTCTATGACTCTATAACTACTTGTAACCAATTGAGAACTATCCCATTGCTGAAAGTATGTATTCTCCTCAAAACCAGTTGGAATTTATTTCTATATTTACCCATTTTCATACCATGTTTCCTGTCTCCATTTTGACAAATAATTTAGGATTTGTTGCATGGAGTAAATTACCTCAACTCAGCTCAAAAGCAATGAGTCATCAACTCCAATCTAACTACTTGTCAGTAGTTATAATTATAAAGGAAATAATACTCTATTTTTTGTGGTTGCCTTTTTTTTTTAAATTAGGAAGTGGGGCTCTAAATTTTTTGCTATTTAAAGACTCCTCAAGGTGGTAGACTTTTCTTCTGTGTTTGCAAAACATACACAGGTCCAAGTTGTTTTTTTTTCTTCTCAAAATAAATATTTGTGTGTGTTTGCATTAGGGAAAAAAATAGCAGTGCCAGGTAGCTCATGAGAAACTTTAAATAACACTTTCATAAAAGATACTGACAATGGAATAAATCAGTATGAACATAAAATTTTGTGCAAAATATGGTTTTTAGAAATTTAATATCCAACTTGAAATAGGGGACTCAAAAGTTAGGAATAAGATCGAGAAAAATAAATGAATATTAGGCAGACATATCTAATATTTTCTTTGCTCATCTAAATGATTAAATTTGCTGAGGCTGATCACATTCAGAAGAGTTGAACAATATAGAAGAAAACTTTTATGTAAACTAAATATATTAAAAATGATATATTAAAATTGACCTATGTTTGCTCCTAAGGATTATATTTAGACTCTATATGGTCTTGGTAACACATTTTAGGAAGAATTTTACTATTTAGAGAGGCAGTGTGGGCTTAGTGCATTGAAGGCCATCTTCAAAGGAAGACCTGAGTTCAAATTCTGACTCTAACATAGAGAAGCTATAAGATCATGGGAAAAATCTTTAATGGTTCAGTTTTCCTGTAAATTCTCTAAAACTGTAACTTATAAACCAATTCCCAATCAGCATTAGTAAATTTCAATATAGACAGTTTAATAATCCAATGTAATCTTAGGTTCAGTGAAAAAATTAATTAACATCCGGAAAACACAAAGGTGCAGCCCAAAATCACATTAGAGTATCAGCTGAAGAAGCTAGAGACATTTAGCTTGGAGAGGACTTGAGAAGACATCATAGCTGTCCTTTAGTATATTTATAATCATCAAGTAAATGAAGAGTCAATCAGCAAACTATCTGTATCTATACATATACATATATATATATATATATATATATATATATATATATATATATATGTATATGTACATATATATATGTAAAGATGCTTTCAAAGCAATAACAGCTGTCTAAAATGAAATGGATTGAAATGATAGGTAAGTTGTTTGCCATCAGTCAAGGTATTTTTAAAGGCAAATTATCAATGATACTGAAAAGGTGATTCATGCCTTAAGGGGTGGTTGTTGGATTAGGTGACTTCTGAAGTCCCTTACAATTCAAAAATTCTATGATTTTATGATTAGCACCTCTCCTCCTAGGGCAAATGTGAGAGTCAAATGAGACAGTATTGGTAAAATGAGGTAGAATCTGTAAGTATGCAGTAAATGTCAATTAAACACTAGCCTACTTTCATAAAGCTATTATTACCTAGGATGACTAAAATAGAAAGAATTCACTATTTTTTTATTGGTAACAATAAATGTCAACTGAATAATACAGATTTTTTCTGCTTTCTCTCTCTTGGACCCTGATGCTGAACACAAAAGGAATCTGACTTTCCCCAAAAGAAAATTACTGGTTCAAGGATAAAGGTTTTCTTACATACAAAGCCCTAACTGGGGTAAGGCAATCTGAGCTTTGCTCCAGGGTGCTGAAATTTAGAGATTATAGGCAGTATTACCTTGGGAGAGGCTCTCCCTGACACTCTGGCAGTTGGGGTGAACTACTTCTTCGACAGGCACCTTCTCATTAATTGTGGCCTTACCCTGGGTTGTTTTTCCTGAAGCCAGTGGCTATGTTTCTGGTTTTGGTCCCTATGCCTTAACTCCCTGCAATCGTTTAATAGCATTTTCTAGTTTATACCTCTACTTTTTTCCTCTAGCGACCACAAGCTATGTGCATCGTCCACATCCTCTCCCTTCTTCCTTTACCCTAAGCACAAACATTCCCAATAGTAACTATCTATTAACATCAATTATTTTAATTCCATTAAAAAATGAAACAAAACCTTCTGGGGTGGAGCCAAGATGGTGGAGTAAAGGCAGAGACTCTGAGGTCTCCCCCAAACCCTTCAAATACCTTTATAAATGATTATAAACAAATTCTGAGCAGCAGAAGCCACAAAAAGACAGTGTAAAACAAATTTCTAGGCCAAGAGAACCTGGAAGATAGACAGAAAAGATCTTGTGCATCATGGTGAGAGAGGAATGCAGTCTAACCTAGGCAGTGCCAGCACATACAGGTCCCCAGCAAGAACAGACCTTGGTATAGCTGAATCAGTGGCAGCAGTGGCAATTTCCTGACTTTTTAGCCCACAGATACCAAAGACAACTTAGAAGGTCAGCAGTAAAGGTCTGTTGGACCTGGGTGAGAGAAGAGTATAGTGAAGGCCATGGTGATGGGATTATGGTGATAGGGTTATGGGATTTGCTCTGGATCCTTAAAATAAAAAGACTTGTCTTTTTCTCTTAGGGTTCCAGCACGAATCCAATAACCTCATCAAAACCAGCACATATAGGACCCCAGAAAAGCCAGAGCGGGTCTCCAGGTCACTGAATCAGTGGCAGGAGTGGCAATTTCTAGACTCTTCAGCCTACAGATGCCAAAGAAAACTTTGAAAAGTCTCTCAGACCTAGGTGAGAGAGGAGTGCAGTCCAACACAGTCTGCACTAGTAGATCAGACCACATCATACCAGAAGCAGGCATTGGGAATGACTGAATGACTAATTGCAGTGGCTGCTTCCAGAACTCGCAGCCCACAGAAGGTAAGAGGGTCAAACAACAGGTCAGAAGGAAACTACAGGGATCTCTTTGCTGGCACTGGAGTAGGACTCTGAAGCTTTGCCCATACTCGGATCTGGGTCACAGTCCTGGGTGGCAGTCACAGGGCAAGGAGGAACACTAGCATAGCAGAATTTTCAGCAGCAGTGGAGGGTGAGGACCTCCTTTATAGTTCCAGGGCAGAAAAGTGTGGTTGCTCATAGACCAGACCACAGGCCAGGAGAGGAGTCATAACTTTTCCTTACATGATACTGCCTTGGAAGAACTGAAAACTTATAGATCCCTAGAAGTGTCTCTGAAAACAGTTACATAAAACCCCTGAAGACTGGAACAGTGTGCCTTCCACCTTAGAAGCAGAGTCCTACATAAAGAGTTAAAAAGTCAAGTCATTGGTTGGTAAAATAAACAGTAGAAAAAAATCAGACTAAAGAATCTCACTTTGTTGACAAGGAAGATCAAAACATTCCTACAAACTATGACAACAATGACAAAGTTCCTACATCCAAAACCTCCAAGAAAAATATGAATTGGTCTCAGGGCATGGAAGAGCTCAAAAAGTATTTTGAAAATCATATAAGATAAATAGAGGAAAAATTGGGAAGAGAAATGAGAGTGATGCAAGGAAATCATGAAAAATGAGGCAACCGATTGGGAAAGGAGATATAAAAAATACTGAAAAAAATAACACCTTAAAAATAGATAAGGTCAAATGGTAAAACAAGTACAAAAAGTTGGTGAGATGAATGCTTTAAAAAGCAGAATTGGTGAAAAGGAAAAGGAGGTCCCAAAACAATAATACCTTAAAATTAAAAAAAAAATCCCTTTAAAAAAGAAAATGATTCCTTAAAAGTTAGAATGGAGCAAATGGAAGGTAATGACTTCATAAGAAATCATGAATTAATCAAACACAACCAAAGAATGAAAAAAGTAGAACACAATATGAAATATCTCATTGGAAAAGCAACAGACCTGGAAAATAGATCCAGGAGAGGTAATTTTAAAATTATTAAATTACCTGAAAGTTATCATCACAAAAAGAGCCTGGACCTCATCTTTCAAGAAATTATAAAGGAAAACTACCCTGATATTTTAGAACCTCAGGGTAAAATAGAAATTGAAAGAATTCACCAGTTACCTCCTCAATGAAATCCCAAAATGAAAACTGCCAGGGACATTGTAGCCAAATTCTAGAGTTTCCAGGTCAAGGAGAAGATATTTGAAGCAGCCAAAAATGCAAGTATCATGGAGTCACAGGATAACACAAGATTTAGCAGCTTCTATGTAAAAAGATTAGAGGGCTTGGATTATGATATTCTGGAGGTCAAAGGAGCTAGGATTACAACTAAGAATCACCTAATCAGAAAAACTGAGTATAATCCTTCATTGAAAAAAAATAGATATTCAATGAGATAGAGGACCTTCAAGCATTCTTGAGACAAGACCAGAGCTAAATAGAATATTTGATTTTCAAATATAAGACTCAATAGAAGCATGAAAAGGTAAACAGGAAAGAGAAATCATAAGGGACTTACTAAAGTTAAACTGTTTGCATTCCTATGTGGAAAGATTATATTTGTAACTCATATGACCTTTCTCATTATAAGGGTAGTTAGAAGGAGTGTACATATAGACAGAGGGCACAGTTATGAGTTGAATATGAAGGACTGATAGTTAAAAAATAAAATTAAGGGGTGTGAGCAGCGTGTATTTGGAGAAAGAGAAAGAGAGACGTAGAATGCAGTAAATCATTCTTACATAAAAGATTCAAGAAAAACCTTACAGTGGAGGGGAAGAAGTGGGAGGTGAGGGGGAGTGAGGGAACCTTACTCTCACTAGAATTAGCTCAAAGAGGGAATAACATTCACATGCAATTTGGTTTAGAAATCCATCCTACCCTACAGGAAAGTAGGAAGTGTAGAGTAAAAGAGAAAGGGATGTGTGTATGTGTGACAGAAGGGAGGTCCTATTTGGGGGAGGAAATAGTCAAAAGCAAAACACTTTTGAGGAGGTATAGGTTGAAAGGAGAGAATAGAATAAATAAGAGGGGGATTAAGATGGAGGGAAAAACAGTTAGACTTTCACAAAATGACTATTATTGGAAGTGTTTTCAATGACTATCCATGTATAATCTGTATCAAATTGCTTGCCTTCTCAATGTGGATATAGGGATGGGGAGTGGGGAGGGAGGAAGGAAGAGAATTTGGAACTTTAAATTTTACAAATGGTGTTAAAATTGTTTTTGCATGTAATAATAAAATACTAAATCAAAAAAACTCACAACCTTTCCACTGTCCAGAGATTCTGCTTACATTATACCAAAATTCATATACATATAAAAATTCATATACATATAGGCTTGCATTTCACAAAGGGCTGTTTACTTTTGGGAAACATAAATAACTGATAAACACAATTCTAGCAAAAAATAATTGGTATATGTATACATTCATACGCATACATACATATATAGACACACACTGACATATAAATTTCCTTATTTTATCCTTGTGAGATATAGTCTTACTCCAACCCCCTCCATTTTATGGGCAAGGAAACTGAATCATAGAAAAGTTAAATGACTTTTTCCATGTCACACAGATAGTAAGTAGCATAGTTTGGATTTTAACTTAGGCTCTGTCATTCCAAGGTCAGTATGCTGTCTTCTGTACTATACTACCTTAACACATCTTTCTTTATATCTTCAGTGTATACTTTCCAGCACAGTGTGGTGGGAACTTTGTTCATGAGTCTTGATCTGAAAGATAGCTTTAGCACCAGAAATTGAGCCCAGTTTCTTTACATGGTGCAGTGGATAAAACACTAGGCCTGGAGCCAAAAGGACACATCTTCTGCAGTTTAAATCTGGCCTCAGACACTTACCTGCTGTGGGGCCACTTCACCCTGTTTTCCTCTGTAAAATGACCTGGACAAGGAAATGGCAGGTCACTCTAGTACCTTTGCCAAGAAAACTCCAAATGGGATTCAGACTAGACTGAAAGATGATAACAATCTCTGACTCGAAGACAAAGATTCTTAATTTGGGGTCTGTAAACATTTTTTAAAAATTGGTAAGTATTTACCAATGGAATTCTTTTCCTTCGTAGTCTTATGTATTTTATTTTAAGATTTAAAAATAATATTCTGAGAAGGGGCCACAGGGTTCACCAGATTGTCATAAGGCTCCATAACATAACGAAAATGAAGAGCATGTGCTCTAGAGTTGGTGATTTCCCCTTGGCTTTTCAAAGAGGATCTGAGGAAGGGATTAATGCACAATAGCTTGACACGAAAGAATGGATTGCTAATGGTGGAACTTCAGAGGTCACTGGAAGAAATCTATCCATTTATGTTGCAGAAACCTGGCATTTCTAAGAATAAGACTAGTCTTCTTAGACACATGTATTTTAATTTTCTTAGTGCTGAGCTCAAAATTTTTAAGGATTTTATATGCATCAGTGATTCAGCCAACAAGCATTTATTTAGCACTTACTATGTGTCAGACAATGTACTAAGCTTTAATAGCTTAAATGCACCAAGTCTTCTGAGATATCCTATACACACAAAAAATCAAATAAGAGAGGTGGAGGAAAAATTGGGAAGAGAAATGAGAGTGATGCAAGAAAATCATGAAAAGAGCCAGTAGCTTGCTAAAGGAAACCCCAAAATAATGCTGAAGAAAATAACACTTTTAAAAACAGGCTAACTCATTTGGTAAAAGAGGACCAAAAAGTCAGTGAGGAGAAGAATACTTTAAGAAACAGAATTAGCCAAATTGAAAAGGAGGTTCAAAAGCTCACTGAAGAAAATAATTCTTTAAAAATTAGAATAGAACAGATGGAAGCTAATGACCTTATGAAAAACCAAAAAATTACAAAACAAAATCAAAGGAATGAAAAAAATGGAAGATAATGTGAAATATCTCTTGGGAAAAACAACTGACCTGGAAAATAGATCCAGGAGAGACAATTTAAAAATTATGGGACTACCTGAAAGCCATGATAAGAAAAAGAGCCTTGATATCATCTTTCATGAAATTATCAAGGAAAACTGCCCTGATATTCTAGAACCAGAGGGTAAAATAATATTGAAAGAATCCACCCATCACCTCCTGAAAGAGATCCGAAAAGAGACACTCCTAGGAATATTGTAGCCAAATTCCAGAGTTCTCAGGTCAAGGAGAAAATATTGCAAGCAGCTAGAAAGAAACAAGTAAGAGTACTGTGGAAATACAATCAGGATAATACAAGATCTAGCATCTTCTACCTTAAGGGATCAAAGAACTTGGAATAGGATATTCCAGAAATCAAAGGAACTAGGATTAAAACCAAGAATCACCTACCCAGCAAAACTGAGTATGATACTTCAGGGGAAAAATGTTTTTTCAATGAAATAGAGGACTTTCAAGGATTCTTGATGAAAAGAGCAGAGCTGAAAAGAAAATTTGACTTTCAAACACAAGAATCAAGAGAAGCATGAAAAAGTAAACAGCAAGGAGAAGTCACAAGGGACTTACCAGAGTTGAACTGTTTACATTCCTACATAGAAAGATAATATTTGTAACTCTTGAAACTTTTCTCAGTATCTGGGTAGTTGGAGGGATTATACATACG
>CM053771.1:308969645-308998006 GCA_028658325.1 Potorous gilbertii | reverse complement strand
AGACACAGAGAGAATAGGATGAGTTGAATAGGAAGGGATCACATCTAAAAAATAAAATTAAGGGGTGAGAGAGCAATATATTGGGAGAAGAAAGAAAATAATGGAATGGGGCAAATTATCTCTCATAAAATAGGGGAAAAGGGGGAAGGTAAGAGGGAAAAAGTAAATTTTACTCTTATGACATTTGGCTCAAAGAAGAAATAACATGTATACTCAATTTGGTATGAAAACCTATGTTACACTACAGGAAAGGAGGGAGAAGGGGATGAACAGAGGTGGGGGAATGATTGAAGGGATGGCAAATGGGAGGAGGAAGCAATTAGAAGTAAATACTGTTGAGGAAAGACAAGGACAAAAGAGAGAATAGAAGAAATGGGGGACAGGATAGGATGGAGGGAACTATAGTTATTCTTACACAACATGACTATTATGGAAGTCATTTGCAAAACTACACATATATAGCTTATATTGAATTGCTTTCTTTCTTAGTGGGGATGAGTGGGGAAGGAGGAAGGGAGAGAAGTTGGAACTCAAAGTTTTAGAAACAAATGTTGAGAATTTTTTTTTTTGTGCATAAACTGGGAAATAAGAAATACAGGTAATGGGGTATAGAAATTTATCTTGCCCTATAGGACAAAAGAGAAGTGGGGATAAGGGAAGGGAGGGGTGTTAAAGGGAGGGCAGATTGGTGGAAGGGGTGATTAGAATGCAAGGTGTTTTGAGGTGGGGGAGAAGAGAGATGGGGAGAAAATTTGGAACTCAAAATTTTGTGGAAATGAATGTTGAAAACTTCAAATAAATAAATAAAAGAAAAATAATAAAAAAGAAATATGCGGAATTCAAAGAAATATGGGAAGATTTGTATGAACTGACACATTAAGAAATAAGCAAATGCACAATAACAATATATATACATATTTACTGTAATAATGTAACAATGTAAATAAAAAGATCATTAGTAGGAAAGTAAATTCTGAGGAAATGAAAAAACCCAGATAGTCCTCAGTGGCAAACATAAATTTGGGCATGATATTTTTATACATCATTAGCTGTAACCATTACTGTATAATGCTTTTTTAAAAACTGTTTTTCTCTGTCAAAAGGGTATATTCAAACTAGAAGGGTTATCACCCTTGAAAAGATTGTGAATAAAAACAAAAAGCATCAATATAATGTTCAATCAAATAAGTCCTTTAAAAAAGAGAAACACAGTCAAGAATTCTACACAAAAATATCAATGGCATTAAAAGTTGGAATGGAGAGGACAGATGCTTGTGTATAGTAAACTTCCTTTAGGACCTTATGTTTTCTTCTGAATTCTAGCACAGACTTGTTTTCATAGCCATGCTTTGAGAAATAAAATTGAGTAGGGTCAGGAAAAACTGGGTTTAGGTCTAGTCTATCACATCCTTACTATGTAACCCTGGCTAAGTCACTTAGCCATTTAATGCCCCAGGAAACTCTAAGAGTTTCAGAGTAGATGTAGGTTTGTTTTGGCAGATGAAATTTTATCACTGTAAGTTCCCTATACCAATCAAATCACAAGATCAGTCTTAAAAAGGGGGTGGTTAACATGCTATGATGTTCTGATGTACATTAACATATATGGCAGACTCAAAATACAAGATCTGGGAACTTCTGCAGAAATCTAGTGGTCAAAGAACATTTCACTGGATTGTTTTTTTGTCCCCTTTCCCTAACCCAAGTTCCTCTTCTCTTCTGAACCTCTGTCATCTTTTTAATGAACTCCCCCTCTGCCTCCATCTTTAATTCATTGGGAAAAAAACAGCAATTGGGAAACCTTGGTTTTCCTTTCTGGTGGGACATGCAGAACTCAGTGCATGTGTGTGTGTGTGTGTGTGTGTGTGTGTAATTATATGTATATACATATATATGACACATATATGTATATATAATACTGACTTAAAAACAATCCTCAACATACTTTTTTTAAATCTGTGTAAAAAATGTGTTTTCAGAGAAAATTTTATTTTCATACTCAGACTCATCATTCATTTGTAAGTGTGCTTCATTTCAACATCCTTCTGTCCATCTATTCTGCCAAAACGTTGTGGGCCCCCTGCTACCTGCTTCCGTGATGTGGGAGTGTTATACACTTGTATAAAGACACTTTATATTTCCTGTCTTTCCTCTAACACTTTTTAATTTATGGAACTGCTTTTTTCCCCACAGTTTGTGTTTGTGCGTGCGTGAGTGTATGTGCGTGTGTGTGTGTGTGTGTGTGTGTGTGTCCACTGGATTACAAACTTTATTAAAAGAAAGAAAACATACTGAGTTTGAATGTGATTGTTGATCTTGAGGAACGGGGGAGAGTAGGTACTGGATTTTGTAGGTTCCTCCTGCAACCACATACAATGTTAGTACACAGAATAAATGTGAATTTCTTAACCCCTACTTTTATGACCATCTGATACTTGATCCCCTTTCTTGTGAGTTATTTTTATCTTATACAAAAGAAGAAATTTTTATCACAGATCAAGTTGGACTTATACCATATTTGTTTTGTCATGTAAATTATTTGTAAAACTCAGAAGTCCTGATTGGTTCTTGAGTAACTTTGAAGGCACTTATAATTTTGATATATAGAGTAAATAACTAAATAAAGGAATATGTAAATTACAAAAAGGGTTGGGGTAGCTAGTTGTCACATGAGATAGTACTGGACCTGTAGCTAGGAAGTCTTGAGTTCAAATATGATCTCAGGCACTTCTTACTAATTTTGTGACCAAGTCACTTAATTTCTGCCTGCCTCAGTTTTCTCATTGGTAACCAACGTCATTGTGAGGATCAAATAAGAAATTATTTGTGAAGCATGCTGCACTTTGAAGTAGTATATAAATGCTAGCAATTACTATTGTTAAAATGAAAAAAATGTTGATCTTGGGACACTACAGCAAAAGAAATCATTTTTCAAATCTATCAATGACCATACTTCAGTATTCTCCCTTTCAAAATTATCACAGTTTTCTATATAGCAGAATCTGTTACAAAATTTATCTGCCTTGGATCCAATTCAAAGATATTATTATTGAAATATCAAAAGAACCTCTTTATAAGACAATCTCATCAATAAAGTGGTCCTACAGAATGTTGCTTGATGGCTATCTTATCATAGGGCTGCAAGGGTAGTTTCATGATGACCTAAGTAATAAGATTTAAATTTCTCCCCATTCTAGTTGAACCTCCACTAGGCTCTCAAATTGATTTTCCTTTAAAGCACACATCTGACCATGTCACTTCCCTATTGAATAAGACTCCAGTGCCTTCCCAACACCTTTAGGATCAAATAAAACAAAAATCTGCCTTCTGTTTGACCTTCAAAACCTTTCATAACTTAGTCCTTTTCTACTTTTGCAGTCTTCTTGAACCCTACCTCTTCCTGCACCAATACCTCCTCCATGTAGTCTACACTCCAGTGATTCTAGCCTCCTTTGTTCCTTGCACAAAGCTCTGTATCTCCAAACTCTAAACATTTTCCTTGATTGTTCCCCATGCCTGGAATTCCTTCCCTTCTCACTTTTGTCCCCTGGCTTCCTTTAGGACCCAGCTAAAATCTTCTCATCTATGAGAAGCCTTTGCTTTTTAATGCTACTGCCTTCCCTCTATTGATTATGTTCAATTACTCTGTTTATAGCTTGTTTGTACATAGTTGTTTTCATCTCTCCCCTTGCCCTTGACTGTGAGATTCTTTAGAGTAAGGACTAATTTTTTTCCCTTTCTTTGTATCCTCAACACTTAGAACAGTGCCTGGTGCACAGTTAAGTGCTTAATAAATGTTTATTGATGATTGATGTCTTCAAAGAAGTTTGATTTACTTTGAGACCTCCAAATAGAAGGATTATACTCTCAGATGGTCTTAAGTAGTATGAAATATTTAAATACATATTTATATGACTCCTCAACTACACTTGAAGACTGACTCCTAGTCTTCCATTTATTTCTCTTCACCTTCAATATATTCATTTGAATGTAAAGAACTGTATTTCCTGCTTGTGCTCAAAGAGGACCTGGAATCTCTCTGAAAGCATAATGGATGTGTGTGTGTGTGTGTGTGACACACACACACACACACACACACACATATATATATATTTGTAAGTTTAATTTATACAAAGAACCAATGAAAATATTCAATATACTAATTTACCAACTCACTATCACAATAGAAGTCACCATAATACATAAGCATTGCATAGAGGAATCTTTTTTATATATATCCTGGCATGCAATTCCCTCAATTTAAAATTGCCCAAAGGCTTATAATAATCCTAGGGGGAAAAAAAAGTAGTAGAGGCCTTTTTTTTTTTTTGCCAATTAGCGTATCAAACTCACTTTCCCAGGCTCTCCTCCTGAAAAAATCAAAATAATCAGAGATCCTCACCATTAAAGTTCAAATGATGATTTCTTTCTATTATTTCTCTCAAAATTTTGCTTTCTGGAAAAACATACTCTAAAATATTTGTTTTAGTATCTGTAAAATTATTTTACAGTTAAAATGCTCTGACAGATCTCATTGTTCTATTGTCTTTCATTAGCTTTCTAACTAATGCCACCTTGCAATAATGGGATGATAAAAGCCAAAAGGAACCTGATCAGCTCTGGTATCACCCACAGGACATGTAAGACAATATTCCTCAAGCACTGAGGCATTTCTCTCTTTATTTTTAAGGCTTTGTACTCAATGTGTAAAAAGCAGAGTGAAATCAAGCAAGATCTAAGCTGACTGCTTCTTCAGCTCTATTTGTAATTTACTCAATAAATAATAAGATCTGATGCTTATATGGCACTTTACAATGTCCATTCATAGCCTCATTTGATCCCTAACACCATCCTGTTAAGTAGGTAGAGCAGGAATTATTAATACTATTTCAGACTTGTGGAAACAGAGGTGCAAAGCAATTAAATGATTTTCATTCCCCTTCAGGCTGTATTCTTTATTCTCTGTCTTTTACTGCTCTGGAAGTACTACTCCTTCTGAACTTCTCACCCTGGAAGTACCCTCATCCCGCATAGCCTCTTCCTCTGATTGGCTCATTCCTCTCAAAACCTCCATTTTAAGGAAAGGGCCAGGTCATCCATGTCTTCATTCCTCTCCAGGCTGAATGCTCCAGGCTGAGGACTTTCTCTACCACGACTCTTTCTGGGTACCTTACACTTTTTCTTCTTTTGTTTTATTTTCATCTTCCTTTTATATGCTGTCCTTTCCCTACAAAATATAAGCCCCTTAAGGGTAGGGGGAGATGGTCTTTATTTTTGCCAGGTACATAGTTAGAATGTTTAACAAATGCTAGTTGATTTCATTTGACTTGCTCAAGGTCACAACTGGTCGTGGCAAACGCAGGATTTTAACCATCTCCTGACTCTGTTACATGCTTATTCTACGATACAAGCTGGCTCCAGAAAGCTCTAAGTGTAGCCAAAAATCTTTTTCTTCTTCATTTCACATGCAGATTTGGGGATGGTGATCATCATCATAAAAATAAAATGTCATGAAATCCTACTCTACTTATTTTGAAATGCTAATTCCATATAAATTTTAAACTTTTACATCTGAAATAATTACAAAGCCAATAAAGCATGTTATTAGGTCCCACCCCAAAGTGTTAGACCCTTATCATAAAATAACCATTTCACAATTCATATCTTCATAGAAAACTTAAGAGAAAGAAATATGCTACTAGTCCTCAATTCAAGTCTTTTCTTCAGGAAACAAAAACAATATCCTCCTTTATTTCTTGTGATAATTATTAAGTAAAGTATTAGCTATAAATAAAAATAAAATCATTTTTTCTAAAGCAAAGGAATTGTCAATTGCTCGAATTAATTTAATCTACCTTTATCTTTTAGAATCGTTGTTGCCATGACTCAACCACAGTCACTTACAAATTTGAAGATTTTTCTCACTATCTTGTATGCCTTGTTTGTTCCAAAAAACTCAACCACAGCTTCATTTACTAATAGGTATTCTTGCCTCTAATGAAAGAAATTCAAGTCGGAGACACAATCTGTTAACTCCCCAGACCTCAAATCCTTTCCATTTTGGCTATCATGATTTGGGCTCTTCAACCTGTCTCATGCATCAGAGATTCTCCCGGTGGAAAGGAGATGCTGTAGATTAGATTACACCTGTAATTCCCATTCTGCTAAATCCAGGCATTTAAAAGGAACAGAGACAGAACTTTAATGCCATTGACGGTATGAGAAAGGTCATCTCCTCTTTTTATGTCCTCAAGAGACCGAGTCCCCAGACACTGAGCCCAAACTTCCATTTAGAGTGAAGACCTGCACCCTAACCTTGCTGTTTGCCAACGTGGACAAAGTGTGAATCAAAATTTCCTGCAAACAGTTCCCTTTCTCTGAAGTAAAGTTGTTTTTTTGTTTGTTTGTTTGTATGTTTTAGTATATACGTTTTTATTTAAAGTTTCGAAAAATCCCTTCTGTCTCTCCCTTTTAGCTGAAGTGAGCGCAGTGGGAGGCCCTCTCTTCCAGAAATCACAAGGAATCTCAGTCAGGAAATCTAAGCGTGTTTCCAAGTAACTTATTCGCTCCTTCCACAGCTGGACTCGGACTTTCCAGGCTACTCCAGTGTGTGCCCGGGACTTCGCTAAAAGTTTCAGGAGTCCAGCAGCACCTCCATGGTCCTCCCTCCGTTGGCCCAGGCTCTCATTATGTGGGCGAGGAGGTGACCCATGGGACAGTCCCAGAAAGCGACGGAGTCAACAGCATATTATCCTCAGCCCAGGCAGGACTTCAAACGTTGCTCCCCAGAAAACAAGGAAGTCCATTTCCGTTGGCCTCAGTCTCCCCACACTCATCCATACTGCTCAGTCTCTGTCTATATCCATCTATATCCATCCATCCATCTCTCTGTCTCTTTCCCTGCATTTCTCCATCCATCCATATCTATCTAATCACCCATCTCCATTTCCTTGTCAATATCTATCATTTTTCATCTGTCAATCTATGGTCCATCTTTCTACCTATCTCTCCACATCGCAGTTATCTATCTCGGACCACAGTACTCTCTTCTCTTTGTCCTTCCCATTCCAAGCTGACACACCCATCCCACCTCTCTCCCTTCCATCCCATGCCTTTGTCTTACCTGTAGCCCGCGGCTGACGGGCTCCCGAGGCTTCTGGGGAAGCCGGCCTGTCCGCCCGCCTGGCTTCTGGTCCCCGGTTTCCTCCTCGCCTCTCCCCGCAGGCTCCCTTGCTGACTAGCCCCTTCGACCGCTTCCAAGAGTAGGTGGGACGTGCCCCGCCAGCACTAGCTGCGGGAGCTGGGAGCAGAGGCTGCGCTGCACTGGGATGGGTGGAGGTGGGGTGGCTAGAGAGGTGGAGCAGGGGCAAAGGCGAGGGGGAGGAGAGGAGGAGGGAAGGAGGGGGTGAGTAAGAGGCAGAGCCGAGCGGAAGCCGAGCGAGAAGCTCCAGGAGGGAAGCCGTCTCAGCGCTGCACCAGCTGTGGCTGTGGGGACTGCTGTGGAACATCTGGGGCGCTCCCGCTGCAGCATTATTCTTCGACAGCCTGGCAGCTGAAATCCCTCGGAGGGATGCTCCTGCTGGTTGTTCCTAGAACCCAGACTGATACACTTTATCCTCCTCTCACCCAAACACCTGCTCGATGCTTTCGGGAACTCACCAGGATTCTTTAGGCATCGGAATCCTGGGGATCTGGGCTGTCCTGAGTTCTGTTGACTTAACTTGTCACGAAACCTGTGTCGTAGTAAAGAAAAACAGTAATTTACACAGCGCTTTGCATTTGACAATAGATTTGGTGTACAGCACTTGTTAGGAAACCTCAGTTGCTTCTCACATAACAAACCAGTGAGGAGAACAAGTCTTCTTTATGGGCTGTCTATGTTATTACAGGAGGGGAAACCGAGGTAGCAGTTATCCTCAATATATAACAACTGAATAGTGCTATTATGACAAGGACTAGAATGCCAGGTTTCTTGATTCGGTCAGATGCCTTTTCCTTTGACTTCTTAATTAGTTTTATAGAGAAGATTTGGGGTTAGGGAGGAAGGAGGGAGAAGAGAAGAGGAAAGAAGTAGTAATTAGCGTGGGAGAGAGGGAATGAAATCAAAGAAAAAAAATACCATATTTCTTGAAACCTTGTTGCTAAGTCATCCAGCTTCTTAAATTCCCATTCTCCTGCCCCCATGCCACCCCCAACTTCCTGCTTTAAAAATGGGGAATTCTGTAAGATTCTCTTTGCCTTCTCCACATTCCCTTTCTTCACCTTCAGACTCCCCTTCCTTCCTAACTTATGTAAATATTGTAATAGTAGAATCTACTCACTATAGATCTTAGAAGCACAGAAACACAGCAACATTGCATTGTACTCCAAGGACTTTACAATCTTTTCTCTAATTTACTCAACCTAGACTAGTTTGAAACCAATGGTCAAAGATAAGTCATTAAAAAAATCACAGTGTGGACAGTTGCTCAGATTAGTAAGTATTTAGGAATTGAGGATCCTAAGTAGGTTGAGTTATATGGAGAAGGGCACAGATTTTTGTAATGTTCTTAAAAATGAAAAAAAGTGAAAATCAATATTAATAGCTCATGCATAATATTTTAGCCAACACACAAACATACACACACACACACACACACACACACACACACACACATACTACTAGGTGGAGCGATGCACAGAACACCAGCCCTGGGGTCAGGAAAACCTCAGTTTAAATCCAGCCTCAGATAATTATTAGCTGTGTGACCCTGGGGAAGTCACTTAATCCTGTTTGCTTCAGTTACTTCATCTGTAAAATGAACTGGAGAAGGAAATGGAAAACCACTCCATTATCTTTGCCAAGAAAACCTTAAATGGGGTCATCAAAATTGGGAAACAATTAAACAATCACAATATGTGCACACACAATACATATATACATGTACATATACATATACATAATACAACCTCACAACAAGTAGGTGTTATTTTTATCCCTATTATAAAGACCAGGAAACTGAGGCTAAAAGATTAAATAACCTGCTCAGGATTATATAGATACTGTCAATTTGATTCCAAGTCCAGCATTCTACTTACCATACATACATGTCTTACTGCATTGATTCTGAATCTATTAAGAAATGCTTTTTAATCTAGAGTTACATGAGCCATAATTGGGCTATTTAGATATATCTTTTCGAATCAATTCAGTACACCATACTATATTCTAGATATACATTTTTTCATGGGAAATTAAAATTGTTTTGCAAGCATCAGTTTAATAAATTCTCAAAACATTCTAGTTGGATAAGTCAATGGAAAATATTTTCAGACCTACTTTTGGATGAAAGAATTCAGGAAGGGAAGGTGGGATCAAATAACCCATCCAAAATTATACATAAAATCAAGGAGAGGATTGTTGGGTAGACTTGTTTGTGTGTGTGTGTGTGTTTGTGTGTGTGTGTGTGTATGTATGTATGTGAGTGTGTGTAGGCAGGTAGCATAGAACACTGGATTTGGGGCTTGGGGAAGAGGGTTAATTTCTGGTTCTTGATACACATGTGCTCTTAAGCATGTTACTTAATAATTCTAGAGCTTGGTTTCCTCATCTGTAAAATGAGCAAGTTGCTGAAGCTCTAAATCTTTGATTTTCCTTGTGATTTCATAGGGATAGGAACTCCTTGTGTACAAACCCCTCCACTGACACAGATCAGTAATTCATCTTCAACTAATATATTTAGCAAGGGTTCTTAACCTGGGGTCTGTGAATTTTTTTTTTAATATATGATAACCATTGTTCATCTCTATACAGTTAAAGAAATGAATTGTTCTTTAATAGTCACAGGTCAAGGAGGTCCCCTCTCTTAATCATTGCTGGCAAAATTCTTGTTCCCCTTAACAGGCTAATCCTTCACCTGGAAGATGGTTATCCACCTGAGAGCAAGTGTGGCTTCAGAAAGGACCAGGGAATGATTAATATGGTGTTTACTGTCCCACAACTCTAGGAAAAATGCCTTGAGCAGAACAGAAGTCTGTACACATTTGTGGATCTGACCAAGGTCATTGATACTGTCAATCATGAGGGGCTAGAGAAAATTATGTCAAAATTTGGTTACCAGGTAAATTACATCAGTATTATACATAAATGTCATGATGGTATGCTTGTCCATGTTCTGGATAATGAACAGTGCTCTCCTGCTTTCCCAGTCACCAGTGGAGTACAAGCTTGTGTGCTTGCTCCCATGCTTTTTAGCATGATGTTTTCTGTCATGTCGTCAAGTGCCTTCAGTGAGGACAAACATAGCATTAAGATCAACTACCTAGGTTGTTGGTAAATTCTTCCACTTGAAAAGACTACAAGTCAAGACCAAAGTGGAAGGAGTATTGGTGATGATTTTCTGTTTGCAGATGATTGCGCACTCAGTGCAGCCTCTGAAGCTGAGATGCAACAAAGCATGGATCAATTCTCTGCTACTTGTGTTAATTTTGAACTAACAATTAATACCCAGAAAACCCAGGTGCTCCATCAGTCAGCACCACACCTTTCACATGAGGAACTGTCAGTTATAGCAAATGGAGAAGTTTTGAATACTATGGGTAAGTTCACTTACCTTGGTAGTGTACTTGCCAGGGCTGTACACATTGATATTGAGGTTGATGCACCCATTGCTCAAGCTAGCTTGGTGTTTGGGAGACTTCAAAGGAAAGTGAGGGAAAGAAAAGATATTTGACTCCCAACTGAAGGTCTACAGAGTTCTTGTGTTGACCTCAGCTTTGTATGCCTGAGAAACTTGGACGGTATACTGGTGTCATGCCAGGAAACTTAATCACTTCCATTTGAATTGTTTTAGGAAGATTTTGAAGATCACTTGGCAAGATAAGATACCAGACACTGAAATCCTTTCTCAAATTCAACTGCCAAGCATTCAAATTCTACTTCAGAAAGCACAACTCTGATAGGCTGGTTATGTTATGTGAATGCAAAATATATATAAGCCCCAAAAGATTACTTTATGGAGGATGCACACAGGGTAAGCATTCCCATGGTGGTTGGAAAGAGTGGTACAAGGACACTCTCAAGGACCCTCTTAAGAACTTTGGAATTGATTGTGTGAAAAGGGAGACATGGCACAGGACCACTCAGCATCACGTGCCCACATGACAGAAGGTGCTGTGCTCTATGAGCAAAATAGAACTGAAGGACAAAAGAAATGTGAGGTGCACAAATTTAGAGGATCTACCCCAAATATTCCCAGGAGTTCTTTGTGCCCGACCTGTGGTAGAGCATTCTGAGCTTGTATTGTTTTAATCAGCTATAGTCAGACACCCTATAACTTGACTCTAGTATAGTGATGTCATTTTTGTCCTCTTCAAGAACAAAGGATAACAACCAATCAACCAATCATTTCAAAATAATTTATTTCCTTTATAATTTATATATTTTATATTAAAAATAAAAGAACCTATTATTTTGAGAGAGTATTCATAGGTTTCACCATATTGCAAATTTGACTACACTGGATCAATGTGATGTTGATAACTAGTATAAATTCTATAAAAGCATGCTATATAATAGCAGTCACTTGAATTTCTAAAGTGAAATTTATACCTTGGAGCATATCATATGCCTTGAAAAATATGTTGCTGGGTTGGGAGGAGACTTTAAAAATATGCAAAAGAAAAATAATTTTATTATATAGGCAGATAACAAAAACATCCATATTTATTTTATCCCACTGTAGCTCTGACTCCTGAGCTCAAGAGATTCAATAGCTTCAGGTCTCCCTGATTGCTGGGACTACAGGAATAAACTACTACAACTGGCCAACTAACTTTTTATATACCATAATTCTCAACATTTAAGGGGTATTTCAGTAGATAGAATACCAGGCCTGAAGTCAGGAAAATATGTCTTCCTGAATTCAAATCTGGCCTTAGATAACTACTAACTATATGACTCTGGGCCAGTCCCTTAACCCTGTTTGCCTTAGTTTCCTTATCTATAAAATGAACTAGAGAAGGAAATGGCAAATCATTTCAGGATCTTTGCCAAGAAAACTCCAAAAAGGGGTCATAAAGAATTGGACACAACTGAAAAAATGACTAAACCACAAAGACTTTCAACATTTAAAGTTTAGTCACTGACTTTAGGACCAGTAGAAGAGTAGTACCTTGGGACTAAAAGTGCCCTTGTCTAACTCAGTCCCTGCATTGCCAGGAGTGAGTCTCAGATTAAGTTATGTAATTTCCTCCTTCAAAATTCAAGGGATGTTTGTGTTTACATAATGGACACATAGATCTTAAATAAACCTAATCCGAATATGATGATGTGTGCTGGTAATCCAACTTTGTAATTAAATGTATACATGTCCAGAGTAACCAGAAGCCATAGGATCTTACCTGAGATTGTTATGAAACTGTCACCCATAATTAGGAAATCTTCCTGATCTAGGTCATCCAGTGCCTTATACATTTACTCATCCTGGAGAAAGGGGGATAGTCTTAACTTATTTTGTGTCATGTACTCTGGCATCCTGGTGAAGCCTATGGACTACATCAAAGAATGTTTTTCCTATATGTATAAAAAATATTTATGGGATTAGAAAGGAAACCAATCACAAATGTAATTTTCTCTCACAAATTCATGAACCTCCTATGGTGTTTAGACTCAAGGTTAAAAACCCCTATACTAGGAAGAGCTCAGAAAACAACTTATTTGTTAGTAGTAAAACAGAGTGATTCAATAGGCCTGTTCTCTAGGTTGGTGTAGGGTTAAATATATGCATGAAATTCATCGAATTTATCATCTATGTTTGTCCTAGCACTCAGTTTGTTACTCATTCACTTTTTCTCTCTTTTTTAAAGCATATTTATTGGCATCATGGTTTATGGATCACATAACCAGATTCAGGATGACCTCTGACACCTAGCAATGTTGTGACCATGGGCAGCACACGTAATAGTCAATGCTCCCATGCAATTATTCAAAGTGCACAAGTTGCTTCTAGTTATTGGTAGAGGAATTTCCTCCCAGGAAGCTCTCTATACTGATGAAACCATAGGTACAATTTGTATCTTCCCCGCTCCCCAATATTGTCAACAAATTGACTCTTTTTAAAAAGGATTTCCAAGTATATCTCTCCCTCCCCAATAAAATATCCCTTGCAAAAAAGAATTAAGAAAAGGAACTAGCCAAAAAATAGTTCAGTTTATTCAACTGACTCATCCATCATCACCAGTTCTCTTTTGCCAGGATACACTGACTGAGTCTTCCCCTCACACTCATTACGCTCCTCATTTCTTCCAATTTCCTCTACACTACAGCCACTGATTCAGTTTTCCCCTTGGCAGGCACCTCCTCACATGGCTTCTGAGAGCTCTGAACCAGGGCTAGGTTGTACCATACTCCTTTCTTCACCACATTCAGACCCGTTTCTTATAACCTGCAAAATGACTAATACCTGCTCCAAGGCAACTTCCTAATGCTTCAAAGTAGGACTAGAAAATAACTAGTAGTTTAGCTAATATAGCAATAAATGGTGAACCTGAAGTCAGGAAGACCTGAGTTCAAATCCAGTGTCAAATCACTATAGGATCTTGCACAAATCACTGAACTACTCTTGGCAACAGTTTTCTCAACTGTAAAATGGGAATAACATCTACCTCCCAGGGTTGTTTTAAGGATCAAATGAATAACTTTTGTAAAGCACTTAGCATAATTCCTGGCACTTAGTAGGTGCTATATAAATGCTAGCTATTGTTGTTAGTAATGTTGTAATTATCATTGCTTAGGCATCCAACTGTGAGGCCCTTGCTGGCCAAGTAGCCCGAGGATGGCAAAATCCTTCCTTGTTCCCAAGAGTCAGAGAAGGGAACAACTTGAGTTCCTTGAGTTCAGGAACAAAAGAACCGCAATAACTACTACCACTTATACAAGACTTTAAGGTTGCAAAGTACTTGAAACACAGGAGTTCAGTTCCTGGCAGGGTCACGTTAGATTCAGTCAAACCAGAGAAGGACAATGAAGTCACAAACAGGGGATTCATACCAGTTTGTTTCTCCTCATGGTGGCAGACGAGAAGGAATTGAGGAAAAACACCCTACCCCTTAGTCAGTGCCCCCTGGATTTATAGAGAAACAAACAAAGAAGGCCTTTTACCAAGGAGATCACAAGTGTACATTAACTTTAGCAGTACCATGATGATAGCACAGAGCAATTGCAACTGGCTGTTTACAGCTTATCTCAAATGTTTACATTCTGCAAGGTTATTTAATGATGAGCAAGCATGTTGGAGTTGTTTATGGGCTATGGTCCTGGGAACTAATATCTAAAAAATAATAAATCCACCTTACATACAGTGCTTTACCTATGTTATCCCCTTTGATCCACAAAAGAGAACAACATCCTTATCTCCCCATACTTCTTTTTCCTACAGATACCCTTAATGTACACAGTTACAGATGAGAATGAAAAGACACTAATTATACCAGGGCTTAGAAGGCTCTTAAAACAAAGTAAAGCAAAACAAACAGAAATAATCTACTCTGTAAGTTAATCTTGCACAGTCATTCTCAAAACACACTGTATTCTTACCTGCTAGAAAGAGAAGAGAATGGTGACATCGTATTATATGAGAGAAAGTAGGGACAGCACATACAGAAATATGAAGGACTGCCTGGTGTAGAGCACATTGGACTAGGAGTCAAGAAACCTTAATTTTCATTCTGGTTCTATCATTAATTAGCTGTGTGACCTCAGATAAATTATACTGTGTGACTCTTGGCAAGTCACTTCTGTTTCTTCCTCTGTAAAATGAAATGGCTGACTACAGTATTTTTGCCAAGGAAAATCCAAATAAGGTCACAAAGAGTTGGTCACAACTGACCAACAACTGATTATCAACAAATGATCTTTAGGGTCTCTTCCACCTTTAAAATTCTTATTCTTTCATGCTAGAATATTGATGAGGTTGGGTTAGAAACTTAGCAGTGTTTGTGAAAATGGAGCAAGGCCAGAGGGCATAGAGGGTAGAAGGCAGGCCTTGGAAGTCAAGAAGATTTGGGTTCAAGTCTTTTCCTCTGACCCATACTATTATTTGCCAAGGATTCTTGGCAAGTCATTAAACCTCTAGGTGCCCTGGGTAAATCTTTAGGACTCTTAGCTACAGAAGAGTTGTCAGTTTGCATCAGTGGAAAGAGTTCTCCACATCAAAGCAATGACATATTAAGACCAAAAAATTAAAAACCACAAAATCAAGTAAAGATGTGATGAGGTCAGAGCCATATGTCTTGAGAACCTCTGGGCTATGGTATTTTTTATATTACAATTGTAAGGACTTTGTAAGCTACAATAGTGCAAGAACCATTGGGCAATAGGTACAGTAAATAAATCACTCTTCATGAAAGAAATGTCTCTTGCTTATGAAAATAACAAATGAACACAATTGAAAATGTCATCATTATATTTGAATGAAAGTTACAAATGAGAATTTAATGAAAACAAGTTTTGGACTGTCCACACACAAGGTTTGTAGGTCTAGCCCTCTTGAAAAAATGTTCCAGTTGAGAAACTGATGTGTTTCCCAAGACAAAAATATAACCCAACAATCACAATGAAACATTGCATGATTAGTTGGAAACATGCTATGGCATATGTTTGCTACCCATTCCAACATACTATGTAGAGGAAGGCACCGTGTATTGAGGTAGAAGGAGTGTTATCTGTTTAGTAAAAAAAATTTAGGTTCAAATCTGGTCTCTGACCTCTGTGACCTTAGGACAAGTTAAATCAATTTAAATCAACAAACCCAAGTATTTCTTAAGTGTTTAACTATGTGTCAGACACTGTGCTAAGCAATGGGGATACATATAAGGAAAAAGAAAGAAATTCCTTGTCTTTAAGTAACTTAAAGGAAGATTAAAAGGGCAGAGGTAGGGAGAAGCCAACTGGGACAGTATGGTGAAATCTGGAGAATGAAAGTGGGCTGATTTCAGCTCTCTTCCTGAAAATGGAGAAAAGAGTAAGAGAGTTGGACATGTTCATCTGAGGTATCTAAGGGTCTTCTGGTTTGAAATGTTCACTTCTATATGCCTCAGTTTCTTCATCTGTAAAATAGGCTGGAGAAGGAAATGGTAAACCACTCCAGTATCTCTGCCAAAAAAACCTCAGATGGGGGTCACAAAGTATTGGATACAATTGAACAACAACATCATCTCTTAGATCATGGGGATCTTACATGACAATGGATGGAGAATCCACTATATTAAGTAGAATTCCCTCTAGTCATCAAAAATTTCTCTTTCTTAAAACATGTCAATAATGATGATGTTGGTCCCAAGTTCTAGAACTCTTCCATATAGCAATCTAGTCCATGTTTGCTCAACCCATATCTGTCATAGCTTCATAAACTTTGACTTCATAAAATATATTGTCTATATTTTATCATTATTTTAGAATGAAGAACAGAGTTTTGTATCTTATGCCTTTCTACTCCATCGTCTATTTTATTTGAGTCTCTTTTCCATCAGTCCAGAATCTTATCATCTTACTTCCTACTTAGGTTTTTAGGACCATAGATTTAGAGCTGAAGGGTCTCCAGGACATCAGTTCAACCCCTTCATCTCACAGAAAGAAACTGAGAACCTGAGAAGGAAATTGCAGGGCATGCGGTGCTTGAGAAAATATTTATTTTTCAAGGACTCTATAGGATTTATCTAAACAATTTGATTTTAAAATGTTTCCCTCTGTCCAAGTGAGGTATATATTTTTAATTTTATTTTGCTTTATTTTATTTTTTATTATTTATTTATACTATTTTATTTTGTATGTAATTATTTTACATGCAAAAACAATTTTAAATATTCATTTTTAAAACTCTAAGTCCCTACAGACTAATACTTGACACTGTACACACGAATAAAGTCCAAATGGGTACATGATCAAGGTATAAAAACTGATACTATAAAAAAATGAGGGGAGCAAGTGTATTTATCAGATTTATGGAGAATGGAGAAATTTTTATGAAGTGCAAAATGGATAATTTTGATTACATTAAATTTAAACACTTTTGCACAAACCCAAATGCAACCAAGATTTGAAGGGAAGCAGAACACTGGGAAAGAATTTTTGCAACTAGTGTTTGTGATAAAGACCTCATTCCAAAATACATAGAGAACTGCGTCAAATTTACAAGAATACAAGTCATTCTCCAATTGGTAATTGGTCAAAGGATATGAACAGGCAGTTTTCAGAGGAAGAAATTAAAACTCTCTATAGTCATATGAAAAAATGGTCTAAATCATTCTTGAGTAGGGAGACGAAAATCAAAACAACTCATCATCAAAACAAAACACCACACCTATTAGATTGGCTAACATGACAAAACAGGAAGATGATAAGTACTGGAGAAGATGGGGGAGAGCTGGAACACTAATTCATTGTTGGTGGAGCTGTGAGTTGATCCATCCATTCTGGAGAGCAATTTGGAACTATGCCCAAAGGGCTACAAAAAATGAGCATACCCTTTGACCCAGCAATATCACTTCTAGGACTGAATCCCAAAAAGATTATAAAAATGGTAAAGGGTCCCACATGTTCACAAATATTTATAGCAGCTCTCTTTGTGATGGCCAAGAACTAGAAATCAAGGGGATGCCTGTCATTTGAGCAATGGCTGAACAAATTGTGGTATATGAATGCAATGGAGTACTATTGTGTTATAAGAAATGATGAACAGGAAAACTTCAGAGAGGCCTGGAAGGACTTATATGAACTGATGCTGAGTGAAAGAACTTTGTACACCACAACAGTGACAGTGTGTGAGGAAGTTTTTCTGGTAGACATAGTCCTTCACAACAATGCAAGGACATAAAAAGTTCCCAATGGACTCTTGAGGCAAAACGCCTTCCACATGCAGAGAAAGAACATGGAATTGGTTGGCTCACAGAATGAAGCAAACTATTTTCTCTTGTGTTATGTATTGTTTTGTTTTATAGTTTCTCCCATTCATTTTAATTCTTCTATGCAACATGATTAAGGTGAAAATTATTTGATAGGAGTGTGTGTGTAGAACCTATATAAGATTGCATGCCATCCCAGGGAGGGACTGGGGAGGGAGAGGGGAAAGAAGGGGAGCGAGAGAGAAAACTAAGATATATGAAAGTGATTATGGAAGACTGAAAACAAATAAAATAATTTAAAATGAAAAAGAACTTGAAAAAAAGAGAAACAGAGGGTCATAAGTGAGGAACACGAGGCCAGTCTTGTTGAACCAAACAGTACATGAAAGGAAGTAAAGCATAATAATGCCAGAAAACTGGACTAGACTGTGAAGTTCCTCCAAGTATTTAGAGAGTTGGTGGATCAAGTGTGTACAATTATACATACATACATACATATATATATATATGACATAATAAGGGAATTTTTTTTACTGCACTATACATATTTGTTACAAGGGTTATGTTTGTCTTTATTACCTTTTCAGTGGAATGAGGAGGTGGATGGGAGAGAAAATAGGTTTGATTAAAAAATAAATTTTAATTTAAAAGCTGAAAAAAACTTTGTCTCAAATTTTCTCCCTTTCTCTCCCTACCTCCTCGTTGAGAAGACAAGCAATTCCATATAGGTACATATGTGTAGTCATAGAAAACGTATCCATCATCGTCATGTTTTGAAAGAAAATATAGACAAAAAACTCAGGAACAATAACGTTAAAAAATATGCTTCAATCTGTATTCAGACACCATTAGTTCTTTGTTTAGGGTTGAATAGCATTTTTCATTACAAGTCCTTCTTGGATCACTGTACTGCTGAGATTAGATCAGTCATCCACAGCTGATCATCTTACGATATTGCTATTACTTTGTACACAGTACATTTCACTCTGCATCAGCCCACGCAAGTCTTTCCAGATTTTTCTGAGAGTATTCTACACATCATTTTGTAGAGCACAGTACTATTCCATCATAATCACGTGCCACAACTCATCTGGTCGTTCTCCAATTGGTGGGCATCCCCACAATTTCTAATCCCTTGTCCCAGAAAAGAGCTGCTACAAATATTTTTGTACATACAGGTCCTTTACTTTTTTGATTTTTATGTCATTGGGGATACAGATCTAGCAGTAGCATTGCTAGGTGAAAGGGTATGCATGCTTTTATAGCCTTTTGACTATATTTCCAAATTACTCTACCCAATGGTTGAATCAGTTCACAACTTTGCCAACAGTTCCACATCTCCACCAACATTTGTCATTGACCTTTTCTGTTCTATTAGCCAATTTAATAGATATGAAGTAGTAACTCAGAATTGTTTTAATTTTTATTTCTCCAATCAATTATGAGTTAGAGCATTTTCTTCATATGACTATAGAGAGCTTTGATAACTTCATCTGGAAACAGTATATGTTTTGATCATTTATTAATTGAGGAATGTTTTTTATTTTTCTAACTATGACTCAGTTCTCTATGTTTGAGAAATGAGGCCTTCATCAGAGAAACTTGCTTCAAAACATTTTTCCACAGGTACTATTGCTAACTGTATTTTCCTCTATCCTATCCCCACACTGTGTATTCTATTTTCTCTCTCCTTTCACCCTGTCCCTCCTCAAAAGTGTTTTCCTTCTGACTACTCCCTCCTTAAACTTGTGGTCCCTTCTATCACCTCCCTCCACTTCTTTTATGCTCTTCCCCTCCTACTTTCCTGTTGAATAATATAGATTTCTATACTCTAGTGTGCATGTTATTATATATATATATATATATATATATATATATGTCCATACATATATATCTGCATATATATGTATGTGTGTATATATATATATATATATGTGTGTGTGTGTGTGTGTGTGTGTGTGTGTGTGTGTGTGTGTGTGTGTATGTGTGTGTGTGTGTGTATGGTACAGGGTGAGTTAAATATGAAGGGATGATATCTAAAAATCAAATTAAGGGGGGAAAGAGGAATATATTGGGAGGAGAAAGGAAATTATAGGATAAGGTAAATTATCTCACATAAAAGAGGCAAGAAAAAGTTTTTCAATGGAGGGGAAGAGGCAGGAGGTGAGAGGGAAAGAATGAATCTTACTCTCGTTGGATTTGGCTTCAGGAGGGCATAACATGCACTCTCAATATGGTATGAAAATCTACCTTACCCTACAGGAAAGTAGGGAGGAAGGGGTTAAGTGGTGGGTGGGGGTATGACAGAAGAGAGAGCAAATGGGAAGGGGGATAATTAGAAGCAAATATTTTTGAGGAGGGACAGCATCAAAAGAGAGAATAAGTGGGGAGCAGGATAGAATGGAGGGATATGACCTTTCACAACATGACTGTTACAGTAGTGTTTTGCATGACTATACATTTATAACCTATATCAAGTTGCTTGCCTTCTGAGAGGTATGGTTGGGGAGGGAGGAAGGAAGAGAATTTGAACCTCAAAGTTTTGAAAAGGAATGTTAAAAATTGTTTTTACGTGAAGTTGGGAAATAAAACATATTGGCAATGGGGTATAGAAATCTCTCTTGCCCTACAAGAAAATACAAGGGAAGAGGATGAGAAAAGGCAGGGGTGCAATAGAAGGCAAGAAAGATTCTGGGTATGGGTAATGAGAATGCATGATGTCTTGGGGTGGGCAGAGGGGAGAGATGGGGAGAAAATTTCAAAATCAAAATCTTGTGGAAGTAAATGTTGAAAACCAAAAATAAGTAAATTATTCAATTAAAAAAGAAAAAAAATTGCTGTCTTGTGCTAAAGTTTAAATTATTATTTTAAAATATTATTTGTTCTTTTGGCCGTACCAAAAACCCCAAGAGAATATAACTTTGAAAGTTCTTGTGTTTTATAGTACTGTTTTGTGAAATTTCATCTACAATATCTTTTTTGAAATAAAAATGGTAATTGCACCAAAAATTTAATTTTAAAAATATATAATTTGGAACGTATGTTTCAATTGCTGAAACAAACTTGTAATAGTATTTCCTATTAAAAATCATACTACACTGTTTTCAGCACAAACATGAAATGTGCAAAATCAAAATACTCTAGCATGTTCAAAAACTATTTCTCTTCTAGTACAGAAAACATCATGTGAGAGAGTACAACATCCTACACAATATGATGTGAGAGTACAATATCCTACACAATATGATGGACTTGGGTGTATACACAATTTGATGGAAACTAAGAATTGACTCCTTCTTAAGCTAGAGAATTTTTAAATTTAGGTTTGTTACACTTACAATCATAACATTAATGATTATAATATATTTTAAAAACAAATATTAAGAAAGTGACTTATTTTGTGGATTTTTAATAATTTAGTTCAAATGCCCCAAATTTTAAAGCAGATAATGTGAGGCATATTAGAAGTTCTAAGAGATAATACAAAATATCAAAAACGATTGACTACTCAAAAAAAAGAGGGTAAGCTTTTAATATTTAAAGATTAAAAAAATAATAATAGGTAGGTGGTGCAGTGGATAGGGTACCCAGCTTGGAGTCAGAAAAGCCTCAGTTCAAATGTGGTTTTTAAAAAACCAGTTGTGAGACCCTGGACAAGTCACCTGTTTGCCTCACTTTCCTCATTTGTGAAGTGAGCTGGAGAAGGAAATAGTAAAAAACTCCAGTATTTTTGTGAAGAAACCTCAAATGGTGTCACAAACAATCAGATCCAACTAGAACAATTCAACAACAAAAAAGTTTTTATACCATTAATAAATAAAATATTTATGAAATGTTTGTTTCATATTTAATTATTCATCTCATTTTAGTTTCTATTTTTGTATGTTTTATATTGCAACATATTAGTACAGTCATACATGCTTATAATTTATAAATGAGTCAAATTTTCACTAATGATATGCACTGTCAAAATAGTTGGAATACTGATCTGGGGTACTGAGAATTTAAGTGACTTGCTATTGTCCCATAGCTAGCAAATATATGTCATGGACCTCACATGCTCCAAGCCCATCTCCATCTCAATAGTTCCTTACAATGAGCTGAAATCTGCCTCACTGGGAATTGTAAACAACTACTTCTAGTCCTACCATCCAACCCCACTTCCTAAAGCAATGGAGAATGAAAAAAATGTGTTTCCAAATCCAAATCTTGCTATTTCTAAGATTTCAAAGACACTAACTGAGGTATCTAGTCTAGGCGGCTCGGTGGTCTTGGACTCAGGAAGACATAAATTAAAATCTTGTCTGAGGCATTGACTTTGTGACCTTGAGCAATCATTTAACCTTTCTCATTCCGTTTCCTTACTGGTAATACCAGAATAAGAATAATAGCTCCCATCTCCTTAGATTGTTGTAAATATTAAATGAGAACACACCCACACACATACACACAGAAACACAAAATGTTTTGCAAATCTTAAAACATCATATAAATGCTAGCTTCTTTTGATAAAGATTATGTCCCCACTGTATACTTAGTGATGAGAAGGAGAGAGACATTTGGAGGAGGAGAATTGTTCCTTCACTTAACTACCCCATTCTGCTGTTGGAGAGGTTTGGTCATATCATTTTTCTCTACCATGCCAAGGACTCTAAATTCTACAGGACACTACAGCATCTTTGGATAGTCAAAGCAGAGCCTGGAAGATGCAGAGAGCTCTGAGATGGCAGCAGATCGTGATTCATGCCCAGCTCAGCCTCTTTTCTAGGTCCTATATCCTGTGACGTATTAGGGGACACTTGAGGGAGTTTTGTTCCAGGTCAACTCAGCTAAGTGTTCTGGGCAGCCCTCCTTTCATACCCACCTCAAAATCTAGGGACTGTGGGGCAGCTGAGTCAGGTTGGGGCAGTGTGTGTATCTATTTAAACTCTCTTTGATAGGCCCTAACAATTCAACCTAATAGAACTAGGAGTGGAGAAATGGAGACCATGAACTTCTAAACTGAGCTTGTCACATGTACAGAAAAGACAACCACTTGCTTCAGCTCCAAATCAGCTTTTCTACCACCTGCAAAGATTCACCTTTATGCTACAAAATCCTAGAAACTTGGTCAGTTTAATTGAGGTGTGATCAGATGTTTCTGTATCCTATATAATATATTCCACTCAAATAAAGTAGCTGCTTTTTTGGGCAAGTCATCTATAATTGTTTTTCCTGTTATTTCATTTTTACCTAAATATGTTTTTGTGGTTATGATGAATGATGTCCTTCAAAGCAAGGGGCCCTTTGAGGCACTGAAGCAGAGCATGGGCCTTGCTTGTCCTGTTCTAAGGGTGTTACAGGCTATAATCTTCTCCTCTAACATATTAGAGCATAATTAGATTAGTTGATTTTTACCTTGAAAGACAGGGAGTTTCCTGAGGAGGAAGTGTGTAATAGAAAGTAGAACAGGAGAAAAGAGAAGGAGGGAGTCATGGCACAGAAAGACTAATACTGCAGTGAGGAAGGAAAAGAGCACCAAAAGGGATATGCCACTTTGGGCAGGGGAGAAAGGAAAGAAAATTCTAGGTCTAAATTCTATGGCCACCAACACTAGTGATTTACCAAGGCTTTTATCTACTCATAATATGGTATAGACTCAGCCCGAGGTATAGACTCATTAGTTTGGCTTGAGTCATATCTAAGTACATAGGGCTTCTGAGGCTTGTGCTAGAAAGGATTTCTAGAAACAACATGGTTCTCTTGCTTTGCCTACAAAGATTGAGAAATGCAAATGCTGTATCTCTCCAAGCCATCAGATAAAATGTCCATTTGCCTTCCAAGTAATTTAGCCTTGGTTAGGAAAACAATAAAATCCTTTTCTCATTGGAGGTATAGGTAGTAGAGAGATGGAAAATCAAAAAATAATTTCAGTTGACTGATTTATGTTTCAGTCTTCCTACCTTTTTACTCCATTGAGCAAAATGTGAAGATTACACACACACACACACACACACACACACACACACACACACACACACTATACATATATATACATATATATGTATATACGTATGTATAGAATTTAAATGTATTATAATTTCTGAAGCTTTTCTAAGAAAACCCTCTTTGCTTACACATAAAAAACACAGTCTGTGATTCCTGCCATTTACTATTTACAAACACATTGTTGTTGGCTTGGCTGTAGAGGTTGTAGAGCAAAATATTCTTGAAGGACCTGGGGAAAAACACAAGTGTTTCCAACCATCTGGCATAATTTTATTTAAATTATTTCTTCCTCACTCTGAAGAGTGGCAAGATAGTCATGTCTATTACTTTCCTTAAGACATGACTCAAAACTTGAAGAAATCTTCTTTTCCCATAATCCCCCTCATTCAGATCTGTATTTGTCTTCCACTAAATTGTCAAATTGGTTTTCCTAATACATAGTTATGACCTATCAAACCCAAACTCACATTCAATAAATTCTATTGCCTCTCTTTTATTTCCAGGATCAAATATAAATCCTATTTTTCTTTCTTTTTTTCTGTTATGGCTTTTATTTTCTAACATATATATGTATCTATATGTGTATATGTATATACACACACATATATGCACATATATACACACATATATGCACATACATATACATGCACACACATATATATACATACATGATATATATATATATATATGTATATACTTGACACTCACTAACTGTGTGACCTTGTGCAAGTCACTTAACCCAATTGCCTCATCCTGGGTCATCTCCAGTCATCCCAATGAATATCTGGTCACTGAATTCAGATGGCTCTGGAGGAGAAGTGAGGCTGGTGACCTGCACAGCCCTCCCTCACTCAAAACAAAGTCAAGTGCAAGTCATGTCATCATTTCTCTGATGGCATTGTCTTCTTTGGCAACGAAGGATGAACGCATACATATATACACATACAATTACATATATATATATATATATATATATATATATATTTCAACCCCCATTACAAGTTAATATAATTTTTTAATTTTTTTTTAAGTTTTGAGCTTCAAATTCTATCTCTCTCTTTCACTTCCTTTCCTTCTCCAAGACAGTAAGCAATCAGACACAGGTTATATATGTGAAATCATGTAAAACATTTCCAGATTAGTCATTTTGTACAAGAAGACTCAAAAAAAAACGAACGATTATTCAAGTCTATGTTGGTATAATATCATTTCTTTCTCTGGTGGCAGATAGTATGCTTCATCATTTGTTCTTTGGGATTATCTTGGATCATTGCATTACTGCGAATAGCTAAGTCTATCCTAGTTGATCGTTGCACCATATACTCTTACTGAGTACAGTGTTCTCTTGATTCTGCTCCCTTCACTAATGCCAGTTCATGCAAGTCTTTCCAGGTTTTTTTGAAATCATCCCGCTTGTTATTTCTTTATAGGAAAATGATTTTGTTACAATGACATACCACCCCTTTATTTAGTCATTCCCAATTCTTTGTTTTTCAAACTGCTCTGTAACCTGAGTCCTTCCTACTTTTCTAATCTTCTTAAACCTTACTCCCCTGCACATATTCTGAGATTCAGAGATGTTGGTCTCATTCTTCCTCACACTTAACACTCTATCAATTAATTGACATTTTCACCAGCTGACTCCCATGTCACCCTTCTCATTTCTGCCCCCTCCTTCTCTTCCTTTAAGTCTCAGCTAAAGACTTATCTTCAATAAGCCTTTTCTAGTACTCCTTAATCTTAGTGCCTTCCCTCTGAGATTGCCCCTCAATTTAGCATATATATTTATTTATCTCCACACACATATGTACATATACACATATGTTTCCTCCATGGTTCTTTTTGTGTAGTACTGGAGTTTGGTCTTCATCCTTGCCTGGCCTTGCCCCTCTTGTTTTGCCCTACTTTCAGTGGTCTCTCTTCTCTGGGTATTCATTACTCAAATTGATTTCCTTTATATTTAAAATATTCCTCTATATTTAAAGGCATAATAAGGAGCTCAAGATACAACCCAAGGTGACTTACTTTGCAAATATGAGTTTAACAGTTAATTGGAAAAGAAAAACAGTGAACATTGATTAGAAAGAGGTGTTTGATATATTCCTAGAAAGAAAACCACATCTAAAGAAATTATTTGTTTCTCAAACAACTCAGACAGTAGCAATAGAAGAAGGGTAAATAGAACAATTAACAACAAGAAAATAACAACAAAGAGATCATTAATATATTTCCTAAAATACATACAGGTGACTAGGGTGAAAGCAGAAATGAAATAGAAGTGATAGCTGAGTAACAGGCCTGGAATAACATGGACTAAACTTCACTATGCTTTGCCTGCAGGTGAATCAAGTTTTTTTTTTTAATTTGTTGTTTTTCTCTTTAATCAGGACTAAATTACTGAATAGATAAATATTTAAATGGGGGGGAATGGAAGAAGATAGAGGAAAATATGTAATTTATCCTAATCAAATAAAAGGCTAACAAAGAAGGGAAATTAACACCTGTTGTCTCTCAGAAAGAAGAGAGCCGGTAGCAGATTGGCAAAGGAGGAGAAAGGAGTGATTGAAAACAGAGGAAAGAAAGGAAGAAATCTTACTTCAATGGTGAAAGAATAACAATGATGAATGCTCTCAGGACATAAGAGATATTATACAAAGGGAGATCACTAGAAGGAGAATCATATCTCCTAGGGTCACCCAGAAGAATGGGAGGTCTGGACTTGGATATTTCAAGGCAAATGGGAAAAAAATGACCAAGGGGAGGGCAAAGGTCAGTAACGAACTGCACAATCAGTGTCATAGGAAAATTGCTGCCATCTTCTCTGTTGCCTGCAGAAACTGGTATTTCTATGAGTGAAGCAAGATAAAAAAGAAGGCAAATTATACAAGGCTAAAATAGAAACTGGAAGAATGAACACAAAATAGATACCTTAGCAGCTTTATTTCCATGAAGACAGAGACTTAAGTAAGTACTAAATATAAGGGATAAAGAGAAAAATCTAGAATTGACAGAAAGGGAAGATAAATAATGAAGAGAATGATAGAAAAAAATACTTTTTAGCAAAAGGTAAGAAAAAATTTAAAAACTAATAACAACAAGTTAAAAAAAGGAGAGATGGGGAATTTTACTTGATGACTTCACTGAGAGAGGAAAAAGGGAGGAAGAATTAAATGATTAAATAAAAACAAGAAAAGCAAAATAGAAATAAGCAAAACTCAAAAACTAGAAAAAGGGGTAAAATATGAATGGTTGAGAATGAGGTAAAGGAGGTCAAGGTGGGATAATGAGGGAGTGAACTAGGGTAGTGATCACATGAATGGAGATAAGGAGACAAATAAGAGACAGGAAGGAGAATTGATAAGACTGGATTTCCTAGCCCAGTCTGGTTTTACAAAGTACAGAGACAGAGTTCCCCACATCACTGATTTAATTACAGAGTTTATTGATAACATACAAAGTTAATCTCTCAGTCCTCTCCCATAACAAGTCGATCATTTATCCTTTTCGATGCTTTTCAAGATTTTCTTCAAAAGTCATGTTTTGTCCATTTCCTTCCCTCTACTCCATGTGCATTTCCTTTTAATATTAATGTTAGGTGGTGAGTTCCCTGGCTATACATAATGGTTTCTTCAGACAAACCTCATTTTTGCTTCATATTGGATTCTTCCCTCTCCTCTTTATTTCTTCAGAATTTCTTTTTGAACATATTCCATTCCTTCTGGGTTGATTTCCTTCAAAGTATTTTACTCCCTATGAACTTACCTGTCTTTCTTTGAACTCTTTGAAATCTGCTTTCGCAAAATATAGAGTAGATGTAAGATTATGGTCAGATTTCATCTCCTCTATTACAGACTCTAAGAAGGAGTGCTCAGTGCTCTCGCAAAGTTCAAACCAAGAAGTAAAAGTTCTCCTTGTTGTTTTCTTCACAGTTTGAAGAACAAAAAGATTACTAAGGCAAGTAAAAAAGTTATTAGTTACTGAGAGACAGATGAGAGCGGGGGGGGTGGGGAGAGACAGAGAGAGAGAGAGAGAGAGAGAGAGAGAGAGAGAGAGAGAGATTTTCATCTATTTTCTCTTTTTGTACAATGACAAAATCACTTCTGTTGTTCCCTTCAAATACACTCTAACATGCTTCTTACTTCTGGTTCCTTGACATTAGATCTTAGACATGCAATGCTACTTCCCACACTTTTTTTACCCATTCAGTTTCTTTTGAATAAAATATGCCCTTCCACAGTCAGTACAGTAATAATTACTTTCATTCCACCTTTAGCTCCTCATTGTTTTTTTTCTTTATAAATTTATTTATTTAACTTTTTACATTCATTTTCACAAAATTTTGGGTTCCAAATTTTCTCTCCATTTGTCCCCTACCCCCACCCCAATACACCGAGCATTCTAATTTCCCCTATCACCAACCTGCCCTCTCTTCTGTCATCCCTCACTTCCCTTGTCCCCATCTTCTCTTTTGTCCTGTAGGGCCAGATAACTTT
>CM053771.1:308899731-308969145 GCA_028658325.1 Potorous gilbertii | reverse complement strand
AAGAGCTTGTGAAGTTAGCAACATAAATATTATTTGTGTCTCAGTTGGTTAATGTTTAAAAAAATTCTTTTGTGGTCCACATTGTAAATGCTTTAAAAAGAAATATCACCTGACCAAAAGTTTGAATTGTTTTATCTGTTACAACCTGTGTTAAAAATGAAAAATAAAATGAAAAAAAACAAACAATCCCTAGCCTCTCCTGGCTAGTGGGCATCTCCCTGTGGTGAGAGGTGGTTCCCTGAAATGGCCATCTCCCTTAGGGCCCTCCCTTTCCTTTGGGAGGCTGCCTCTCTCAGGGGTTAGCCACATACCCTCTTAAACTGGGATCTCCCTCAAGCTTCACCTCGCTTAAGGGGCAGATGAGCCTGCTTGTGTTCTGTTATCCAGAATAAATGCCTTTACTTGAAAAAAAATTTAAAAAAAAATAATGAAAAAATTGAAACCCACAGCTTTTTTGGAGGGTACGATTGAAAAATTTTTACCTTGGCCTCAGAAATATATATTCTCTCAAATCTATGTACACTCAGCCAATGATCAACTTTTTGGGCAAACATCACAGTTTTCCACTGCCACAGTTGAAAGGCAGAGTATCTCAGACTGACTTATCAAGAAAGGTCTTATCTACACACACCCAAAGTTGGCTAGAGTAATATATAAGATCTCATTCAAGTGAATTTAATAACAGTTTCCAGAAATGCCAAAAATATTTATTTTGGTTTAATGGGATAAAAATTGTTTGCTATTTAAAATGAGTGCTATGTCAGACTGAATACTGATCCTTAGCTCTATATTTAGGAACTACAGAGTCACTCAACATACACATAAATATGTATATTAATAAAAATAACATTATATAGTATTTACTATGTGGCAGGAGCTTTACAAATGTTATCCTTATTTGGTCTTTAAAATAACCTTGGGAGGTAGGTGCTATTTACTATTATTACCAGTTTACAGTTGGAGAAACTGAGAGAAACCAAAGAAGTAAGCTATCCAGGGTCACATAGCTAATATATGTCTAAGGTCACATTTGAACTCAGACATTCTTGACTAAATGACCAGTGTTCTATCCACTACGCTCTCTTACTGCCCATAGATATGCACATATGAGCTTGTTGTTCCTGTTATTGAGTTGATTCAGTCATATCCAACTCTCTGTGACTATACTTGTAGTTTTATTGTTCAGTACACTGGAGTGGTGTGCCATTGCCTTCCCCAAGCTCAGTATACAGCAGAGGAGTTGAGGCAAACAGAGTTAAGCTACTTGCCCATGGTTACCTTGGTAGTAAATGTCTGATGTCATATTGGAATGTAGGTCCTTCTGACTGCAGGGCTGGCCCTCAATCCCCTGTGCTACCTAGCTGCCCCTATACATATGCATAGTCAGAGTTGAAGCAGAGCTTTCTGAAGTGCAAAAGTCGTCAAAATAACCACCATCTGAATGCCACCACTGCTAGTTATTCTGAGTGAGGTCATCTCTCTTCAAGAAAGGCATAGAGACATAAGAAAAACTGAGACCTTTATGATAATATTATGCTAATTGCTTTTACTGTTATAGATAGGGTAGATTTCTGAGTGAGAATCAGAGTTGAATGACTTGCTAATATATAAATCAACTATTAAAGCTATTCATATTTTATACATGATGATTGAAACTTAAAAAAGAAATTGAAACTTCTTTCCTAATTACATTTCATTAGCAAATCAACTATTAAAGCTATTCATATTTTATACATGATGATTGAAACTTAAAAAAGAAATTGAAACTTCTTTCCTAATTACATTTCATTAGCAGGGAACATTACTTTTTATATTTCCTTAACGACATGACATGACATCAGTGTATTAGATGGCAACTTTGTCTTCCTTGAACAGCCTGGGCATTTAAGAGTGCTCCATGTCATAGTGGAATATAAGGTTGCCCCTCCCAAAGTTAAAGATCATTCTCTCTCCCATTGGGGAAAAAATAAGCCCAAGCTTTATTTTCCCTCTTTTGATTTGTAGGTAGATTCATTAAATGTTATTACCCAGATGTCCTGCGCTCTCTGAAACTTTCCCAAAAGAGCAGAATTATCCAAATAGAAATGGAAGTTCAAAAGCTTGCTAAAGAAAATAGTTCTTTAAAAATTGGAATTGAACAGATGGAAGCTAATGACTTTATGAGAAACTAAGAAATTACAAAACAAAACCAAAAGAATGAAAAAATGGAAGGCAATGTGAAATATCTCATTGGAAAAACAACTGACCTGGAAAACAGATCCAGGAGAGACAATTTAAAGTTTATGGGACTATCTGAAAGCCAGGATCAAACAAGGAGCCTAGACATCATCTTTCATGAAATTATTGAGGAAAACTGCCCTGACATTTTGAAAGCAGAGGGTAAAATAAATATTGAAAGAATCCACTGATCACCTCCTGAAAGAGATTTGAAAAGAAAAACTCCTAGGAATATTGTAGCCAAATTCCAAAGTTCCCAAGTCAAGGAGAAAATATTGCAAGCAGTCAGAAAGAAACAATTCAAGTATTATGGAAATACAGTCAGGATAATACAAGATCTAACATCTTCTATATTAAGGGATTGAAGGGTTTGGAATATGATATTCCAAAAGTCAAAGGAACTAGGATTAAAACCAAAAATCACCTACCCAGCAAAACTGAGTATAATACTTCTAGGGAAATAGTGGTTATCAAATGAAATAGAGGACTTTCAAGTATTATTGAAGAAAAGACCAGAACTGAATAGAAAATATGACTTTCAAACACAAGAATCAGGAGAAGCATGAAAAGGTAAACAGGAAAGAGAAATCATAAGGGACTTACTAAAGCTGAACTCTTCACCTTACTTCGTGGAGAGATAATACTTGTAACTCTTGAAACTTTTCTCAGTATTTGTATAGTTGGAGGGATTATATACACATATATAGACAGAAAGTACAGGGTGAGTTGAATAGGAAGGGTTGATATCTAAATAAATAAAATTAAGGGGTGAGAGAGGAATATATTGGGAGGAAAAAGAGAGAAATGGAATGGGGAAATTATCTCATAAAAAAAGTCAATAAAAAGCTTTTTCAATGGAGAGGAAAAGGGGAAGGTGTGAGGGAAAAAGTGAAACTTAATCTCATCACATTTGACTTAGTGAGGGAATAAATAACATGCACACTCAATTTGGTAGGAAAAATCTATCTTACACTACAGGAAAGTAGGGAAGAAAGGGATAAGTGGGGTGTGAGGGAAAGATAGAAGGTAGTACAAATGAGAGGAGGGGGGTAATTAGAAGTAAACACTTTTGGGGAAGATAAGGTAAAAAGAAAAAATAGAATAAATGAGGGGGTAAGGATAGCATGGAGGGAAATATAGGTAGTCTTTCACAACATGGCTATTCTGGAAATCTTTAACAAAACCGTGCACACATATACACACACACACACACACACACACACAGATATATCTATATCTATATCTATCTATATCTATATATCTATCTATCTCTATCTCTATATATCTATATCTATATCTATCTATCTATCTATCTATCTATATATATATATATATATATATATAGCCTGCATTGAATTGTTTGGCTTCTCAGTGGGGATGGGTGGGGGAGGAAGAGAGAGAAGTTAGAGCTCAAAGTTTTAGGAAAGAATTTTGAGAATTGTTTTTGCATTTAACTGGGAAATAAGAAATAGAGGTAATGAGGTATAAAAATCTATGTTGCCCTAAAAGAAAAGAGAGAAGATGGGGATAAGGTAAGGGTGGGATGTGATAGAAAGGCGGGTAGATTGAGGGAAGGGGCAATCAAAATGCACAATGTTTTGCAGTGGGGTTAAGGGAGAGATAGGGAGAAAATTTGAAACTCAAAATCTTGAGGAAATGAATGTTGGCAAGTAAAAAAAAATAGATAAATAAATTAGGGAAAATAAAAGACTTCACGTGGCTTCTGCTTTCTCACACCAGCCAGCTCAGCACCAGGTAAGCTGCAGCACTTTACCTTCTAGCTGAAAGAACCAGACACCACAACACACAAAGCCTCATGTTCAAGGCACAAGAAGAGAGCCCCTCATGCTCTAGAAGCAGAGATCTACTTTAAAAGCCAGGAAAAGGGTGATTGTCATCATCATGAGTAAGAAGCAAAGCAAGAAAGAAAAGACAATCTTTGTAAGGGAACAAGGACCAAATACAAATACCAAAGAGGTCAGAATTGAGACTGTACTCTCATTTGAAACTTCAGAAGGGACTATGAATGGGTCACAAGCACAAAGAGCACTCTTGGAAGAGTTGAAGAGGGATTTTAAAAGTCAAATTAGAGAAATAGAAGAAAAACAGGTCAATGCTTATAAAAGTAGGAAAAAAGAATTCACTGAAGAAATGGCTCCTTAAAAAGGAAATTTGGACAAATGGAAAAGGAGACACAAAATCTAAGTGGAAAAATTGAACACCTGGGAAAGGAAGCACAAACCCTACCTGGGAAAATTGGAAAAATGGAAAAGGAAGTACAAAAACTAACTGCAGAAAATAGCTCCTTAAGGGAGGTGGATCCAAGATGGTGGAGAAGAAAGATGCATATGCACTAGGGCTTCCTCCATGGCCCACAAAATACCTGTAAAAAACAACTCTTAAAAAATTCTAGATCAGCAGAAGTTACAGAACAACAGAGCGAAAGAGGTTTCCAGCCAAAGGTAACCTGGAAAGCTGACAGGAACGGTCTACCTCACAGGACACTGAGTGGAGCAGAGCCCAGGCCTGCTACAAGGGGAGGAACAGGACTGGAACAGGCTTCCAGAGCAGAGTTCTCAACAGGGAGGGTCCCAGATCCCTCAATCCACAAGCAAAAAAGAAAGCTCCAAAGGTCAGTGTGGGAGGGCTTTCCCAGCTAGAGCAAGAAGGAATGGGGTTCCTCCAACAATAGCCCCAAGCCATGGCAGAGGCTGTGGCAGCAGACTGCAGAAAGCTACAGTGCCCAGGAAGCAACCTGGGCCCGTTGTCTAGGCAGCTCAGCTTAAAGCCTCTGGCAGTAGGGAGCAGATGATCTAAACCTCAGCCTTCAGTGATGGCCCCACCCCCACCCAAAGCCCTAGGGAAATTGAGCCTCTGAGTCGAATCTCAGCCTTGAACATGGCACTGGGGAAAGGAGGGACACTAGGACCATCCTCTTGACAAAGAATTCATAAATCAAGTAATTGGCTGGGAAAATGCCCAAAAAAAGGGAAAAAAATAAGACCACAGAAGGTTATTTCTTGGTGACCAGGTGTCTCCTCCCATCCTTTCAGATGAGGAAGAACAAAGCATACTCTCACAGGAAGTCAAGGCCCCTACCTCCAGTGCCTCCAAAGGGAACATAAATTGGGCACAGGCCATGGAAGAGCTTGAAAAGCAAGTTAGCAGCTTGCTAAAGGAGAACCAAAAAAATGCTGAGGAAAATACCTTTAAAAAAAGGCTAACTCAATTGGAAAAAGAGATCCAAAAAGCCAATGAGGAGAAGGAGGCTTTCAAAAGCAGAATTAGCCAAATGGAAAATAAGATTCAAAATCTCACTGAACAAAATAGTTCTTTGAAAGAGAGAATTGAGTTCAGGGAAATGAATGATTATGAAATAAACAAAGTAGTTAAAAAAGCAAAACCAAAAGTTTGAAAAAATAGAAGATAATGTGAAATATCTCATTTGAAAAACAACTGACATGGAAAATAGATCCAGGAGAGAAAATTTAAAAATTGTGGGACTTCCTGAAAGCCATGATCAGAAAAAGAGCCTAGACATTATCTTCTATGAAATATCAAGGAAAACTGTCCTGATATTCTAGAACCAGAGGGCAAAATAAATATTGAAAGAATCCATCAATCGCCTCCTGAGAAAGACCCAAACAGAAAAACTCCTAGGGAAAATTTCAGAGTTCCCAGATCTAGGAGAAAATATTGCAAGCCACTAGAAAGAAAAAAATCAAGTACTGTGGAAATACAATCAGGATAACACAGGATCTGGCAGCTTCAACATTAAAGGATTGAAGGGCTTAGAATAGGATATTCCAGAAGTCAAAGGAACTGGATTAAAACTAAGAATCACCTATCCAGCAAAACTGAGTACAATGCTTCCAAGGAATAAATGGTCATTCAATGATATAGAGGACTTTCAAGCATTCATGGTGAAAAGACCAGAACTGAAGAGAAAATTTGACTTTCAAATGCAAGAATCAAGAGGAGCATGAAAAGGTAAACAGGAAAGAAAAATCATAAAAGTCTTTCTAAAGCTGAACTTTTTATACTCCTACATGGAATGAAAATATTTATAACTCTTGAGACTTTTCTCAGTGTTTGGTAGGTGGAGAGTAGAGTGCAGGCTATGTTGAAACAGAAGAGTTGACACCCACAAAAAAATAAAATAAAAATTAAGGGATGAAGGAGGAAAATGCTGGGAAGAGAAAGGGAGAAATGGAATAGGGAAGACTATAACTCATAAAAGAGATAAGAAAAATCTTGTTCAATGGAGGAGAAAAGGGAGAAGAGGAGAGGGGAAAAGTGAAGCTACTCTCTCCACATATGGCTTAAGGAGGGAATAACATGCTCACTACATTTGGTATGAAAATCTATCTTATGCAACAAGTGAGACAAGGGGAATGATAGAAGGGAGAGCAGATGGGAGAAGGGAGTAACTAGAAATAAACACTTTTGGGAAGGGACAAGTTCAAATGAGAGAATAAAAAAATAAGAGGTGATAGAGTAGGAGAGAGGACAATATAGTTAGTATTACACAACATGATTATTATGGAAGTCTTTTCAAAACGACATATATTTAGTCTGTATTGACTGCTTGCCTTATCAGTGGAGATGGGAAGGGAGGGAGGGAGGGAGAGAAGTTGGAATTCAAAGTATCAGCAACGAATGTTGAAAATTATCATTACATATAACCAGGAAATGAAAAACAAAGGTAATGGGGTACAGAAATTTATCTTGCCCTACAGGAAAAGAGAGAAGATGAAGATAATGGAAGGGTGAGGTGTGATAAAAGGGAAGGTACATTGAGGGAATAATGCAAGGTATTAGTGGGTGGGGGAGGAGAGAGATGGGGAGAAAAATTGGACATATTACAAAGTGATGTCAAAGCAATCAGTATTAAAAAAATCGATTGAATTAATTACTGAGAATAAATCAGTGCCATCTTTAGTTTGGGGAAAAGAATTTTATTCTAAATTTCCTAGAGGAAAATAACCTCGGGTAAAATTTGGCATTGATGGAAAAGTTAAGGTTTTAATGGTAAATTGGATTTTATAATTATTATTTAATCAGGAACTAGAACATATATAGAAAGGCATGTAAGTCACTTAAGACTTGCCTCAAAAGATGTTCCTTAGGCAAAGTGAAATTATAGTCATATCTGAAACCTGGTTATTGAAACTTGCCATTTTTAAAAGCTATGGGACTATTAACTGTCTGTTCTTCTGAGTCTAACTCCAGGCATGGATAGCAAGAAAGGCAGTTTGAGCCTCCAATCCATGATGGCAGGAAGCCTGTGAGATTCTGGTATGAACTGCCAAAGGTGATCTCATGGGAAGGGTGGGACAGTGGCTGTTCAGCCTGGACTGAGGTAAGATTCTCCTGACTCAATTTCCCCACTGACACCTGGCAGATTTTAAGCCTGACTGGATGCAAGTGGACAATCTAATCCTGCCTGGAATTGACATGAATTTGGGGAGGTATTGTATCCCTGCAATGTCCTTACACTTGGTGGCAATTTCCTATAGTCAAAAGGTTTGTAAGCATAATAATAGATCTATTAAATTATATATTATTGCTAGGGGAACATCCGAGGTTAAGTCTAAAATTAAGCTATTAGGCTTATGACTTTAGACCAACAACAATGAGTTAGGATCCTTTAATTCTTAGTAATAGTGTGGAGACAATTAGGTCAAGGGCTTGTGAAGTTAGCCTACATAAATATTATGTGTGTCTCAGTTGGTTAATGTTAAAAAAAATTTGTTTGTGGTCTATATTATAAATGCTTTAAAAGAAGTATCACCTGAAAAAAAAATAAAAAAAAAAGAAAATAGCTCCTTAAAAGTAACAATTGGACAGATGGAAAAGGATATGCAAAAGTTAACTGAAGAAACATTTTGAGAAAAAAATAGAATTGGGCAAAAAGAAACTAATGAGTCTATGAGGCATCAACAATCAGTAAAAGGAAATATTAAGAATGAAAAGACAGAAGAAAATGTAAAATATGTAACTGGAAAAACAACTGACCTGGAAAATTGATCCAGGAGAGCAAATCTAAGAATTATTGGCCTATCAGAAAACCATAATTAAAAAAAAGAGCTGAACAATAACTTCCAAGAAATCATTAATTAAACTGTCCAGAATTTAGGACTTCCAGATCCAGAGGGCAAAATAATCATCAAAAGAATCCACCATTCACCTCACAAAAGGGATCCCAAACTAAAAACACCAAGAAATATTGTTGCCAAATTCCACAACTATCAAGTGAAGGAGAAAATACTACAGGCAACCAGAAGGAAATCATTCAAATATCAGGGAGCTACAGTCAGGATCACACAGGACCTTGCAGCTTCTACATTTAAAGATTCAAGGAATTGGAATATGATATTCCATAAGGCAAAGAAACTGGGACGACAACCAAGGATCAATTACCCAGAAAAGTTGAGCATAATATTTCAGGCAAGGAGATGGACATTAAATGAAATAAGGGATTTCCAGACCTTCCTGAAGAAAAGGCCAGAACTCATCAAAAAATTAGATCTTCAATCACAGGTCACAATAGAGGCATAAAAAAGTAACTAAGGGGAAACAAAAACTTGTTATTGAATATGGGCAAACTGTTTACATTCCTATAAATTGAAGATGATACTTGTTAATCTTGAGAATTGTATATTTATGATGAAATATAAAAAGGATATACATGGATGGATGGGAGAGGGAATAAAGTAAATGAAGTGATGGTAAAAATGTGATTTAAAGTTGTGAAGGGATTGTAATAGGAGATGTGAAAAGGAGGAGGCAGAAAATAGTAAATTGCTCACAGGAAGAGGCACAAAATTATATTAAAGTAGGGGGAAAGAGGGGAGAGTGATGAGCGTTGTTTAATATTTACTAATGAGATTTGGTTCAAGAAGTAAACAACAAACTTAATTAAGCATATAAATCTAACCAGCTATACAGGCAGTAGAAAGGGAATGGGGAAAGAAAAGGGAGGGAAGGCTAAAAGCAAGGGAAGACATAGTAAGGGTAAAGGGTAGTAAAGGGAGGGGACTGAGAGAAACAAGGGAAGAGTGTGGGAGGTGGTGGTCAAAAGTTAAAACTCTATTGAGGAGCAGAAGGGAGAAGGGAGAATTGAAAGCACAAAGGGGGGCAAAGACACAGATAGTAATCATAACTGTGAATGTCAATGGGATGAAGTCTCCCATAATGTGAAGATGGATAGCAGAATGGATTAAAAACAATAATCCAACCATATGTTGTTTACAAGACACACATTTGAAAAGTGGGGATACACACAGGGTAAAGACAAAAGGTTGGAGCAGAATATATTGTGCTTCACCTTATGAAAAATTGCAGGGGTAGCCATTCTAATCTCAGACAAAGCAAAAGCAGAAATATATCTAATCAAAAGAGAGAGGGAAGGAAACTATATCCTGATAAAAGGCCCCACAGACAATGAAACAATATCATTACTAAACATATGTGCTCCAAGTGGTATAACATCCAAATACTTAGAGGAGAAGTTAAGGGAGTTACAGGAAGAAATGGACATCAAAACTATGCTACTGGAGTACCTCATCCCCACCTCTCTTAACTTGATAAATCTCACTTGAAAATAAATAACAAAGAAGTTAAGGAGGTGAAAAGACCCCTAGATAAGGTAGATATGGTAGACTTTTGGAGAAAATTGAAGGGGGATAGAAAAGGATAACATTTATCAGCAGTACATGGCACATACACAAAAATTAGCCATATACAAGGGCATAAAAATGTCACAATTCAGCGCAGAAAGGCAGAGATAGTCAATACATCCTTCTCAGATCATAATGCAATAAAATGATATGTAACAAAAGGCCATGGAAAGATGGACCAAAAATTAATAGGAAACTAAACTATCTAATCCTAAAGAATGAGTGGGTTAAACAATAAATCATAGAAACAATCAACATCGTCATTCAAGAGAATGACAATAATGACACAACCTACCAAATCTTATGGGATACTGGCAAAGCAGTTCTTAAGGGAAGTTTTGTATCTTTGAATACCTATATGAATAAAATAGAGAGAGAAGAGATCAATGACTTGGGCATTCAGCTGAAAAATCTTGAAAAAGAACAAATTGAAAATCCCCAAGTAAATATGAATTTAGGAATACTGAAAACCAAAGGAGAGATTAATAAAACTGAAATTGAGAAAACTATTGAACTAAGAAATAAAACTGAGTTGGTTTTATGAAAAAACCAATAAAATTGATAAACTTTTGGTTAATTTGATTTAAAAAAGTAACTAGAAAACCAAATTACTAATGTCAAAAATGAAAAGGGTGAACTCACCTCCAATGAGAAGAAAATTAAAATAATAATTAGAAATTAATTTGCTGAACTGTATGTCCATAAATTCGTCAATATAAATGTGATGGATGCTTATTTTAAAAAATATATAAATTGGCCAGATTAAGAGAAGAGGAAACTGAATATTTAAATAACCTCAGTTCAGAAAAAGAAATTGAACAAGCCATCAGTGAACTCCCTAGGAAAAAAATCTCCAGCGCCACATGAATTCACAAGTGAATTCTATTAAAAATTTAAAGAACAATACTGTATAGACAACTTGGGAAAATTGGAGAAGAAGTCCTCTCAAACTCTTTTCATGACACAAATATGATTTTGATACCTAATTCAGGAAGAGACAGAACAGAGAAAGAAAATTATAGATCATTTTCTCTAATTAATATGGATGCAATAATTTTAAATAAGCTTTTAGCAAAAACAATACAGCAACTTATCACAAGAATAATACATTATGATCAGGTAGGATTTATACCAGGAATGCAGGGTTGGTTCAGTATTAGGAAAACTATCAGCATTATTGATCATGTCAACAACAAAACTAACAGCAACCACAGGATTATCTCTATAGATGCAGAAAAAGCTTTTGACAAAATAAAACATCCATTCCTATTAAAAACACTGGAGAACAGAGGAATAAAGAGAACTTTTCCTAAAATAATAAGCAATATCTACCTAAAACTTTCAGCAAGCATTATATGCAGTGGAGATAAGCTAGATGCATTTCCAATAAGATCAGTGGTGAAGTAAGGATGTCCATTGTCACCACTATTATTCAATATGGTACTAGAAATGTTAGCTATAGTAATAAGAGAAGAAAAAGAAATTGAAGGAATTGGAATAGGCAAAAAGATACTATGTTATCACTCTTTGCAGATGATATGATGACATACTTAGACAATCCCAAAGACTCGAGTAAAACTACTTGAAATAATAACAACTTTGGCAAAGTTTCAGGTTACAAAATAAGCCTACACAAATCTTCTGCATGTCTATATATTGCTAACAAAGTCCAGCAACAAAAGATAGAAAGAGAAATCCCATTTAAATCTAAAGTAGACACTATAAAATATTTGAGAGTCTACCTGCCAAAACAAACCCAGGGACTATATGAACAAAATTACAAAACACTTTTCACACAAATAAAGTCAGATCTAGGTAAGTGGAAAAACATCAGTTGCTCATCAATTGTCATAATAAAAATGACAATTCTACCTAAATTAATTTATTTATTCAGTGCCATACCAATCAAACTATCAGATAATTATTTTCTGGAGCTAGAAAAATTAATGGCAAAATTCATCTGGAAGATCAAAAAGTCCAGAAAGTCAAGGGAACTAATAAAAGAAATTCTGGGAAAGGTAGCCTAGCTCTACAAGATTTCAAATTGTATTGTAAAGTAGCAATTATCAAAACCACTTGGTACTGTCTAAGAAACAGAAGGGTAGACAAGTGGAATAGACTTGACACTCAAGACACAGTAGGCAAGGAATATAGCAACCTCCTGTTTGATAAACCCAAGGAACCCAACTTCTGGGATAAGAACTCACTATTTGACAAAAATTGATGAGAAGTCTGGATAACAGTGTGGCAGAAACTAGGCATAGACCAATGCCTGACACCATGCACAAGAATAAAGTCTCAATGAGTACATGATCTAGGTATAAAGACTGATACTATAAACAAATTAGTGGAGCAAGGAATAGTATATCTTTCAGATTCATGGAAACGGGAAGAATTTTTGACTAACCAAGAGACAGAAAACATTACAAAGTGTAAAATGAATAATTTTTATTACATTAAATTGAAATGTTTTTGGACAACCAAACACAGTGCAACCAAGATTAGGATGGAAGCAGAAAACTGCAACAAGTGTCTGTGATAAAGGCCTCATTTCTAAAAATGTATAGAGAACTGAGTCAAATGTATAGGAATACAAGTCATTCCCTAATTGATAAATGGTCAAAGGATATGAATAGGTAGTTTTCATAGGAAGAAATTGAAGCTACCTACAGCCATATGAACAGATGTTCTAAATCACTATTGATTAGAAAGATGCAAATCAAAACAACTCTGAGGTATCACATCACACCTATCAGATTGGTTAACATGACAGAACAGGAATATGATAAATGTTGGAGAAGATGTAGGAGAATTGGAACACTAATTCTTTGTTGGTGGAGCTGTGAGCTGATTCAACCATTCTGGAGAGCTATTTGGAACTATGCCCAAAGGGCCCTAAAAATGAGCACACCCTTTGCCCCAACAATATCACTTGTAGGACTGTATCCCCAAGAGATCATAAAAATGGGAAAAGGTCCTACATGTACAAAAATATTTATAGGAACTCTCTTTGTGGTGGCCAAAAACAGGAAATCAAGGGGATGCCCATCAATTGGGTAATGACTGAATAAATTTTGGTATATGAATGTAATGAAATACTATTGTGTATACATAGAAATGATGAACAGGAATTCTTCAGAGAGCCCTGGAAAGACATATCTGATGCGGAGTGAAAGGAGCAGAACCAGGAGAACTTTGTACAACAACCACAGTGTGTGAGGAATTTTTTTGTTAGACTTAGTACTTCATTGCAACGCAAGGACTTAAAAAAATCCCAGTGGTCTCTTAAGACAAAATGCCTTCCTCATTCAGAGAAAGAACTGTGGAATTCTATCACAGAATGAAGCAAATAATTTTCTTTTGTATTCTGTTTTGGTTCGTTTTATGATTTCTCCCATTCATTGTAATTCTTCTATGCAGTATGACTAAGGGGAAAATGTATTTTATTGCAATCTATGTGTAGAATCTATATAAAACTGTATGCCATCTCAAGGAGGGAGTGAGGAGGTAAGAGGGAAGGATGGGAAGGGAGGGGGAAAAGTCTAAAATATATGGAAGTGATGATAGAACACTGAAAACAAATAAAATAATAATAAAAATTTTTCTGAGAAAGAACCCATTAGCTTCACTTAACTGCCAAAGGAGTCCAGATCACAAAAAAGATGAAGAATCTGATACAGTTTCTCTTCCTCTCCTAATAGTCCAAAATCAACAGCAATAATAAAGCACCCTTGTGGAACAAAACTGCTCTTGGCTTAAGAAACCAAAGCATTTCTCATTTCTGTAGAAATTAATAATTTAGAACTAATTTTCTTAGCAATACACTTCCCATCTTGCTAAAAATGATAGTCCATTAATGGATCCATTTATATTTAGCAGTCACCTCATATATATTATCAGTGGTTAGTTTGTTTTTGAAAGTCTCCCTCATAATGCACACTTAGGGTAAGGGTCTTCCAGCATCCTGTCATGTGAAATGCAACAAGACAGGAACTCCTCCAGCTCATAGGCTTTCCTGTAGTCCATTTTTTTAACCACTAACTCAGGATTTAGAAAAACTGATAGATAAAGCAGGGAAAAGAGGACAATGTACTGACATCAACAGTCTAATGAGACATTCCATAATCCCTTCTGAAGTCGATGAGATCAAATTTGATAGGAATAATAGCAGAAAATGTCCTACATTGCTTAGATATCACAAGCGTTCCTGTTCTGGCTCCATAGTTTATGACAACACAACTTCAAGTTAACTTTTTGGGGGAAAAACTGATGTGGTGGGAGGAGGAGTCTGAATATAATTTCGTTAGCCTGCAGGGAAACTCCTTTGCTCCTATGTAATTTATACACTCTTAGTGACTTGGGTGGCAGGTTGATGACTTGTTCAGGGTCTCACAGCTAGCAAGTGTCAGGGGAAGGATTTGATCCCAGCTTTGCTTGACTCCAAGATCTGGAACACAACTCAAATGGACAAACCACAACTTCCTGACTCCAAGAAGGGACGTCTGTCTAACCATTATATAGCACCACTTCTCACAACTGAATATAAAGGCTTTAAAAAATTTTTTTGAAATATGAAATGTATCTTGTGAGGCAGATAGATGGTACAAATGGACAAAAAAACAAGTTTTTAAGCTTTTGTGCTCAGAATTATGAAAGGCAATGTTTCATAATGGTAGACTCCACTTTGGAGTCAGGAAGTTGTTATTCAGTTATATCCAACTCTCTTTTGGGATTTTCTTGCAAAGATATTGGAGTTCTTTGCCATTTCCTTTTTCCAGCTCATTTTACAGATGACGCACATAGGGTTAAGTGACTTGCCCAGAGTCACACAGCTAAGTAAATATCTGAGTCCAGATTTAAAATCATGAATATGAGTCTCTCTGATCCCAAGCCCAGAGCTCTGTCCACTATACCATCTAGCTGCCCCCAGTACAAATCCTACCTCAAACACTTACTAACTGTGTGACCCCAAACAAGGCACTTAACTAGTGACAGACTCAGTTTCCTGTTTTGTAATATGGGAATAATAATATCACTTACTTCATAAGGTTGTTTCAAAGAGCAAATGAGATTGCATATATATATATATATACATATATATATATATTGATTAAAACACAAATCTCAAAACACTAATATAATTGCTTTTATCAAAGCTTCTCAAAGACAAAGGGTCTAAGTGAAAGCTGCTTCATTTTTAATAACTGATTCCATCCAGGACCTTTCTATCACTTCCATTTACTACACGTTTGATCCTAAGCAAGTCAGTATACATCTCTAGAACTTTGCTTCCTCATCTGTAAAAAGACTGACCACCAGGTCATCACTCTTTGTTGTCCTCTAGATCTTTACTTGGAAACCCTGAGTCTTATGACCATTGACCTTAAAAGACCAATCTAAACTATAGTTCCCTCCTCTTAGGAGAGATGTAGTGGACTAGCACTGAATGGGACATATGGTATTATTGGTTTTGCCTGACTATACTAATTTGTTACAAGTTAAGGATCCAAGAATAGAGGAAAGGGCTTGGGAGTTGAAGATGGGGGTGAGGCTCATGGTGCAAAGTGATAGTGAAAGAAAAAAAAAAGAAATAAAGAAAGAACTAATAAATTTTTTAATCTGGTTTCTGTGATTTTATGATAATCTATGATGGCAGTTAACTGTTAGTTGCTTCATCATATAAAATATATTTTCTCCAGTTACATGTTAAAACAATTTCTTAACATTTGTTTTAGGTGGTTGCTTTGCCAAAGCTAAAAATAAATGATAAAGGTGGGTTACTCAGGGCAAGCTTTTTTTCTCTTAATTTTCTTTTTAAAATTGGAAGGGATCTTTACCTGTTAGTATAATACAGCTCAGTGTAGCTAAAGCAATTACAGCTTATGTACCATCTACAATGCATTCTTTTCTGCAATTACAAATGGTTTCTTAATAAGACTATGAAAGTACACCATGTTCTAGAGACTTAGATGGAAGCCCCCTAATTCAGTAACTAACATTGAGCTTTGAAGTTGTTTAGCCATTACGGAAACTTAAGAAAGTCTTGTCTCACCCCCACCATCCCCTACCCAGAGCACAGACATCCAATGGTCATCTCATCTATTTCTTATCCTATGCCTCAGTCTACAAGGCAAACTTTCCCAGCCTTTCTCTTCAACCAAACTATATCTAGGTATTTTTCATAGTATTGTTGTTGCTTTTTGTCTTTGTTTCAAAGAGGACTAATGGCATCACAGGGTGAAGTTTTTCAAAAGTTCACTCTGATTCACTTCCTCTAGGAAGTCATTCCAGACTAGACTCACCTTAATCATACCAGGCTGATCCTTCACACTTCCCACTTCACTGCTGACTGAGTACTTTTGTCTATATCTCTGTACATCTGACCTTGCTTGGTCATGTTCCTCTGTGTTTTTGTTACTTATAGGATGCTAACATAATATGTAACTCTATACATCTATATTTCATTAATTATACACTTTCTTTTGCTGTTTTCTTCTAATGGTTTTTATCTTAGTTTACCAGAGGGGTTTTAAGCTCTTAGTAAGGGATTACTATCATATTTTCTCCTTTTCTTTGCCATTCCATCTCTCTCTCTCTCTCTCTCTCTTTCCCTCCCTCTCTTTTTTCTTCTTTCTCCTCTCCCTCTCTCCATTTTTCTCTCTGTCTCTGTCTCTTTTTTTCTGTCTCTCTGTGTATCTCTCTCTGTCTCCTTCACTCTCCAAAGAAGGAAATGATCAACTAAGAAAACTTCTTATTGGCTGAAGCTATGAGTACCTCTGAACCATATATTTCCAAGGATCTAAATTTTTTACAAGAGGTAATCTGGAGCAGTGATAGAAAGTTGGAAAGAAACGAAGACCTGGGTACAAATCCTGCCTCTGACTTATACTAGCAATGTGATCCTGAATAAGGTGCATAGCCTTTCAGTGCTTCCAGAAAAATCGAGTCCCTAAATTGATGAAATCGTAGGCCTTAATCAATTTATACATATGTATATATCTACATGCATATCATTATATTACCCTTTCTATAATCTTGTCAATGAAAAATCCTTTGGTTTAAATCAAAAAAGGTTTCAGAAGCCTCTGGCAAAATAGCAACTCATATTTATATAGCAATTTGTTTGCTAAGTACTTTCCTCATCAAAGTCCGATAAGGTAGATTAATACAAATACTGTGAACATCATTGACTCCATTAATTTATCACTAGCCCCACTTTTCAAATAAAGAAACTAACTCCCTAGGGAGGCCCTCTGCTCTAGACCCACGCATGTGCTCCAACTAGATTCAGCTTTTGGGGAGCCTGGCCTCTAATGAAAAGGTAATGAGATTTCCTGTTCTCATACTCTCTCGTTAAATTCCCAGGAGAAAAATTACTTAAAGATTGTTTTGGCTCATGTCTCTCCAAAAGGGGAAAGGAAAAACGTACCCATCAATGTGCAATGTAATTCAAGTATAGGACAGGTATTTATTTCCTACAAATAAAAGACATACATAAATACATGAAAAACTCAGTCAATGGTGAGAAAGACTGAAAACTGGATTCAGTAACAGTTATAAATCAACTATGGTTACAATCTACTGTAAAGTATGTACTTAAACCTCAATTTGAGGGTTGGTGATTGGACAGTTTATGTTTCACCTTGCCTTTGTACTGTCTCCCTCAGAGTCCATGTCTTTTGATAAAATGAGCCAGACATTGAGTTAAATCTCTTGGTGGTTGATGTTTTTCCCAAATTCTGAAGCAGTCACCAATGGGACCCAGTACCTCTTGACTCCTCTAATCCACAAAGTCTCTTCCAACTCTACACACATCCCCCTAGGGAACAATGTTCCATTACTCACTCAGGAAAGTGAAAGACATGCCAGGACATAAATTTTCTAAATAATTTCCTGTTCTGTGTGAGAATAGCTGGAATATGGACTGAAGAACACCACCCATTCCTTCAGCCAGTCCCAGGAAGTTTAGAGAGAAAGAAAGTCCTATTTGCCACAAGGCTCCCTCTTCTTTTTTAAACCACCACAGTATCTGAGTCTTCTGAAGCTCTCACAGAGCAGGTGAATGACCAAAGGGCCACTCAGGGTTTTCTTCATCATACCAAAGCATCACATTTTTCCAGCCCTGAACCACTACGTGGCCAAAAAGAGCCAGAAGTTCAGTCATTTCTAAACTGCCGAGGCACTGAGTCACCATGGCCAGAAGTGGTAAGACAAATGTTGTGAAAGTTCTGTGCACTCCACATGACACCTCTGAATCTCAATCCAAGCCTGAATTCTTTTCCCTTTCCAGATTTCCTGTCCCCCTTCACACAGAAGCTGAAGTCACCAAGAGAAGGCAGGTAACTCCCAAGGTTCTTTCTATTGACTCCTCACCTAACTAATAGAACTAAAAGCCTCAAAAAAAATTCCAAATCCATCACTCAGTTCCCAGGAATGTGGATTTTTGCTCTTTTTTCACATTTCCAATGCAACTCCTTACATTGTCTATGTTCAGTCATCACAATTACACAATACATTCTCATATGTCAATATCTGAATATACTTTATCATGGATATCATTTGTTATCGCTATCCAAAGCAATTTATCTCAGAATCAAATCTTTAGTTTATAATTGTTTGAAAAGAAAATCCAATTAGTTTTGGACTGACTCTTCTTGTGGTCCTTTGAAATGAGAATTAGCCAAAGGAATTGTTGATGTTTAATTTGGGGTAAAGAATAGCATCACTGTCTTCAAATAGTTGAAGGGCTATCACATGGAGAGGGGAATTCTTTTGCTCTACTTGGCTCCAGAGGACAAATTAGGGAGCCACAGGTGGAAGGTGACAAAGATGATAAGTTAGGCTCAATGTGTGAGAAAACTTTATATCAATTAGACCAGTCCCAGTGTGGAATGAGCCTCCTTAAGAAGTTGTAAGCAAATTAAAGTGGACCTAACAATAAGGCAATATGGAAAATTTCAAGGATTTAACCCACTTTTTATCCCATTTCCAAAATTTATTTAATTCATGTTAACCTTTCAACTATATTTAATGTTACTTTATAGAATAAGTGTTAAGATTATTTTCAGGGTAAAGTAGGGATATGAGGAAAGTAAGCATTATTCTATTTACAGAGGTACTAGCAAGGATATCACCTGGCACCTCAAAGATGGGACTTTTTGGTGAGCTATGTGACCTCTATAAATGAAAAAACATATTTCTTTGAATCACGAGGTTTGATTTTCAAGTACTCTGTTTCATCCACTAGACCAATGACTTCCACATTTCCTCATTCTTCCTAAAAGTGGGCAACAACATATTTGCTATTGCAATATCTTTTTTTAAAAAAGAGGAAACTAATACCTTTAGTATCTATTTTTACAAAATGGCATTATGTGCAACAATGAAAGATTGTGTTGTATAAGTAAAAGCACTGCTTTGGAGGATTCAAGTTGCTTCAGTATTCAGTAGCTATTTAATCCTGCTCTCTATCTCCTTTCATTTTCTATTTTTCTTTATTTTGGACTCAAGTGCCAAAACACAAATAGAGAATAGAGAAAAGAAACAAAAACTACCATAAACTTAAATATTGGAAATAAATACAAAGTAAGAAAGAAAAAAAGCATATCGTGTACATAGCAGAACATAAGAGAGGGTTCAAAATATGTAAAATAAATTTTCATTTCGAGAAAGTGTTGAGAATTATCCTTCTATTCTTTGCTTTCTTGTGAGTTTTCCTTTGTTATCTGCTCGGCACTTTTTTTACTTTGTTCTTTTTTTCCCCTCTCCCCATTCCCCCGCAAAGGCTACAATAAAGTTTAGATATGTTTCTCTGTAGCTATAGATATATATTTACATATATACTTACATATATATATAGACATATATTTTCCCAAAAATATTCTACTCCTGATCTTTATTTTTATGTTTATGTTTATCTCTTATTTCCGATCCCTCCTGCCTTCTCTACTTTACTTCTACCCACTGCCTAGGCCTCCTATTACTTGCCTACTCCACTCCAAGGATCCCTCCTCTATTCTCCCATTCCCATAAATCTAACACCTTCGTATACCCCCTTTTACCTATATTCCCTCACCCTCCCCTCTAAAGATCCCTCCCTTGTCCTCTCCTCATTCCCTATACCCCTACCATTTTATTTTCTCTCAGTTATGAAGAATTTTATATTATTCTAAATACTTATGTATTGTTCCTTCTTAAACTCATTCCTGATGAAAGTAGGTTTTCATAACTACCAACCCTTCTCTCCCATCTAATTCCTCTGTATCAATCCTTTCTCTTAGAAATTAAAGCTATCTATTATCATAAGAAAAAATGCTCTAAATCACTATTGATTAGAGAGATGCACATCAAAACAACTCTGAGATACCACATCACTCCTATCAGATTGGCTAACATGACAAAACAGAAAGATGATAAATGTTGGAGAAGATGTAGGAGAGTTTGAAAATTAATTCATTTATGGTTGAGCTGTGAACTGATCCAATCATTCTGGAGAGCAATTTGGACAAAAATGTGCATATCCTTTGACCTAACAATATTGCTTGTAGGACTGTATCCCCAAGAGATCATAAAAAACGGGAAAGAGTCCCACTTATACAAAGATATTTATAGCAGCTCTCTTTGTGATGGCCAAAAACTGGAAATCAAGGGGATGCCCATCAATTGGGTAATGACTGAATAAATTTTGGTATATGAATGTAATGCAATATCATTGTGCTATAAGAAATGATGAACAGGAAGATTTCGGAGAGCCCTGAAAATATATATTATCTCATGCTGAGTGAAAGGAGCAGAACCAGGAGAACTTTGTGCACAGCAACAACCACAGTATGCAAGGAATTTTTCTGGTAGATTTAGCCTTTCACAGCAATTCAATAACTTAAAAAATTCCCAATGGTCTGTTAAGGCAAAATGCCTTCCACATCCAGGGGAAGAACTATGGAATTCAATCGCAGAATGAAGCAGATCATTTTCTTTTGTATTATGTTTTATGATTTCTCCCATTCATTAATTCTTCTATACAACATTACTAAGGTGAAAATGTACTTAATAGGAATGTGTGTGTGTATAACCTATATAAAACTATATGCCATCTCAGGGAGGGAGTGGGGAACTAGGGGAGAAGGTGGGGAGGGAGAGGAAACATCTAAGATATATGAAAGTGATTGTAGAACATTGAAAACAAATAAAATAAAAAAATTTTTTTAAAAATCAATTCTTCCTCTTGCACCTCATTTGCATAAAATAATTCCTCTTTTTAGCTATTCCTAAATAGTTTTACTTTTTGAATTAATATCGATATCAGGTTTACCACAATCTTTGTTATGAATTACCCAATTATTAATCAGAATTTTAGAAACATATTTTACATATATAAAAGGTAAATAGTCTGTTCTTATGAATCACTTATTTCTCTTGGTTCTTGTATGTTGAAACTTCTATTAAGTTCAGGATTTTTTCAAATGAAGTCTTGAAAGTCTATAAGTTTATCAAATGACCATTTTGTTTTCATTCTGAATAATACTTAACGTTTCAAGGTATGATAATTTTAGACAGAGGCCCAGTTTTTTTCTTCTTTGATATATTCCAAGACTTGTGGTCCTTTAATGTCTCTACTGCTAGGTCTTGTGGAATTCTAATTGTGGTTCCATCATATTTAAATTGTTTTAAATATGCTTTTAATATTTTATCCTTCAGGTGGAGGTTTCGAAATTTGACTATGATATTCCTTTGAGTTTTCCTCATAGGATCTCTTAAAAGTGGTGATCCATGGATTTTTTTCTATTTCTACTCCCCCTGCCCCCATTTGTTCTAATGCTTCAGGACAATTCTCTTTACTTATTTCTTATATTATTATATCAAGATTCTTTTTGCTTAGTGTAACTTTCAGTTAGCTCGATATTTTATATTTTCTCTTCTTGGTCTTTTCTCTAAGTCTGTAGTTTTTCTTACCAGATATTTCACTTTCTCCTCTCTTTTTTCATTATTCATATTTTGTTTAATTATTTCTTGATCTCTTGTAATTTCACTGGCTTCACTTTGCTCAGTTCTAATTTTCAAGATGTCATTTTATTCTTTAAAATTCTGGTTCTCCTTTTCTGATTGGTTGACTTTCCCTTCATAATCTTCTTGTTTTTCTTGGATTATTTTTGTTTTTTTTTTAGTTTTTCCTCCATCTCTGTCAGATTTTTAAAGTCGTTTTTAAGATCTTCTATAAATTCTTTTGGGCAGGTGACCATTTGAAGTTACTCGTTAGGGGTTTCTCCTCTCATTTTTTAGAACTACTTTGCAGAATTGTTATTATTACCTGGAAGGGAGGCAGGCATCGAACAAGCCTTGATGAAGCACCTACTATGCATCAGGCACTGTGCTCTGTGCTTTATAAATATTTTCTCATTTGATTCTCATGAAAACCCTGTGAGACAGACGCTATTACAATTCTCATTTCATAGCTGAGGAAACTGAGGCCTACAGATGTTACGTGACTAGCTCATAATTATCTAAGATGGAATTTAAACTTAAATCCTCCTGACTCCAGGCCTAGGACTTTATCCACTGAGCCACTTAAATGCCTTCAGGGAAGTGATGTGCTGGTAAATGTTTAACAACCAGTTCTCAGGAAGATGGGTGAAGAATGTATATAAGACACCATTTAAGTTTAATCTGCATTATTAACATTTTATCTACCACTTTGTTAAGTCTAGACAATCAATACAAAAACAAATCAACTCCTGATTTTTAGCATTTGCTGATTTCTGAGGTGTGAATATTCACAATGGAAATTAAATAATTAGAATTCTGATTGAGCTCACCCCTGATTTAGAATCAGAAAAAGCAGCATTCATCTCACTAGTCAGAAACTGGCTAGGATTATGAACTTTGGCAAATCACTTTTTCTGCAAAATAAATGTATTGGACTGAACGGCCTCTGAGGAGTCTTCCAGCATCTTATAATACTATTGTGACTTTTGATTAACATTTATACATTGTAAATTTTGTAATTAGTCCACTGAGGAATAAGCACTAATAAGTTTGCTTCTAATTAAGAACTACTTCCTTCATTTGTCTTTCAATTTCAAAAGGGGAAATAAACCTAAAAGCACTTGCAAGTTGCACCAAGCATATTACCATTTGTTCCTTGATCCCTACAGACTACTTGTGGGACCTTAATAAAAGTCACTGAACCACCCTGGTCCTCAGTTTCTTAATCTGTAAAATGAGAGCATTAGACTACATGTCCTCCATGGCCCCTTTTATCTCTAATGCTATGGTCCTATGAGTATATAATACCACTATGGTGTCCAATTTTTGGTTGTTTTGTTTTTGTTTTTGTTTTTTTTGCCCTCTGAAAATATTCACTTAATTAATGAAAGTTCTTACCAGTTATCTTCCCTTTAAAGACAGTGAGGTGACTCAGTGGATAGAACACCAGGTGTGGAGTCAGGAAGACTCACCTTCCTGAGTTTAAATGTGACCTAACATACTTCCTAGACATGTGTCCCTGGGCAAGTCACTTATTTGCCTCAGGGCAAGTTTGTCTCAGTTTTCTCATCCGTAAAATGAGCTAAAAAAGGAAATGGCAAGCCACTTCAGTATCTTTGCGAAGAGAGTATCCCCCAAAATGGAGTCATGAAAAGTCTGAAATGACTGAACATCAGCAATATCTCCCATTTAATTACTTTTTCAGATACTACTTACTACTCTACTTCCTGAAATGTAGATTCCAGTCAAACTCCCCTACTTAACTATTACCAAACCTGATTATTTCACCTCTGAGGCTTTGTCGTGAATGCCTTCAAGGATCACCTGAATCATCTCTAAGACTCTTTAATTTCCTATTTAAGGCTCAGCTTAAACTACTTATAACTTGATGCTTTTCCTGATTCATGTAGGTATTAGAGTGCTGCTGTCCTTGTCTCTCTCTCTCTCTGTCTCTCTGTCTCTCTGTCTCTCTGTCTCTCTGTCTCTCTCTCTCTCTCTCTCTCTCCCTCTCCCTCTCCCTCTCCCTCTCCCTCTCCCTCTCCCTCTTCCTCCCTCTCCCTCTCCTTCTCCCTGTCTCTCCCTCTCTCTCCCCAACCCCCACCCCATGTAGGTTGGCCACCTCCTCTGAGTCTTAGAGATTTGCCCAAGGTACTTTGACCTTAAGTACCTTGGCCAGGCTCATACAAGTAATACATTTGTCTGAGATAGGACTTATCCCAAACTGGTCCTCCTGACTTTGAGCCCAGATGTCTATTGTCAACCATCTACCACAGGTTTGGGCCAAAGAAACACATAGAACAAGGTTCCTCCCTTACCAAAGGTTTGTTCAAGAAAAGGCAGAACAGGGTTCACCATATCAAAGGTGAACAAGGAACAAACAGAATCAGACTGTACATGTGCTAATTTATTCTCATCAAGCCAGAGAATCATGCATACATGGAGGAAAATAGTTCTGAATGTAGAGGTAAACAAGGTGAAGGACATTCTTTATACACTTAGAGCAATCTCAACTCAGGATGCCTGTGTCAACCAAAATTATAATCTCCATATAGGTTAACCATACTGTGAGAAAGAAATTTCTTGAAAGGATAGGTTATAAATACAATGAGACAGGAGAATTTCAATGTGTCAGTTGAAATTACAACTCCAAGATTTCTGTGTTTCTTTTATCATTAACATGACATCACATAACATAAGAAAAGTCTCATTATTCAGTATAGTGTCTGATTCAAGGTGTCTTGTCCTGGGTAGTCATAAACAGAAGAATACTCATTGTTAGCTTCACCTCTGGTCTTGTAGTTGCTGTTACAAGAAGGGGCATGTTGGGTTCACTCAGAGAGCAAAGCAAAGCAAGCATGTTATGTTAGAGCACATAAAACATTATGGTGGCTTAAGCTCAGAGTGGGCCAAAATGTGTTTCATGATTAGCCAATCCAAATTTTAGGCCTTTCTCAGGTGATTGAGGAGGAAGTGGCAAAGTAGTTCACACTATCCATTATGTCCTTCCTCCAATCATGCTGTCTCCATTTCTCCTTATAATTGTTGTCCCCAGTAGAATATAAGCTCCCTCTGTCTTTGGATCTCTTGTGTCTAGCATAGGGCCTGTGTACAGAGTGGGCACTGAATAAATTCTTGTTGAATTACGTAGTACTATATCAGACATCATCATGCAAGAAGTCACAAAAGAGGGAAATACAAAGGTTTTGACTGACCAGTTCCTTTTAAATTCTCTCTGTATCAAAAATTGAGCGTGGGGGATTTCTCTGTACAATGCAAAGGTGAATTTCGTGGCTTTTTAGATTAAAATTTTTGCTCTGATTTCCTTTCCAACCTATCTTTTCCCTCAAATATTTAGCTAAAGATTTCAGTAGCTAAGAATACCTTTTGTGTGCCGAAGTAACAAGACAACAGACAACATTCTCTGCCAGGGAGATGTCATTGCTGTAGTTTATTAAAATATCACATCTCAGAGGTCAGAACTTGAATCAATGAGACACTATCAATGTCAGTTTCAGACTGGAGTGTGTCTCTCAAAAATTCTGGGAAGGCTGTATTGGTCTGATTTCAAAGCTACACAAATAGTGAAGAAGTGAAGATTGTTATGGTTAACTTGGTCCTCATTTTCTGTTTACCTAACCTGTGAACCAGTTTCTCTCTATCAGTCCATTGTATGTCCATTTTGGCTCTTCTAAAGACAAGTCTCAATTTCCTCATGGTAAACACAATTTAGATGGAAGAATTAACCTTTAACTTTCCCTCCCTGATCTCCACACCTCAGTAAATGGGTGCACCAGAAGGCGTATTTGACCACTAATGCTAGAACTATTTGTTCTGACATTCCCTACCAACTGCATATTCATTTAAGTAGAATTAGTCACTGTTTTCCAATCCTTTCATTGGAGACTGGCATGATGTACTAGTCAGATTTTGTTGACAGTGTCACTTGTTGCTGTGTGGAGAAAAAAAGTAGCTTCTGTTTTTATTCTTAAAACTTAAATCTTGGAATAGAAAGTTATAGCAACAGTTTAGAAAACTGACATGAATTTCGAGATGACCAGTGTCTTAAGTCTGATTACCAAAGATGTTCTTTTTCATGTACTTAAAAATGGTGGTCTGGCCTTACAGACACATTAAAATGGCTGGTTATATTCCAGAAATTTTTCATGCAATTGAAAAAAGAATTGAAAGAGTCCCACCCAACCCTGAGGGTATGATTGGACAAATTTAGTTTTCTGGGCTTTCTTCAAGATTCAGCTCAAACTCCACCTTATGTTGGAGGACTTTCCTAGTTCTTTCAGCTGTTTGAAATTTTTGTTTTCAGATTACCTTTCATCTACTTGCCTTGTATGTGACTTTTGTTGCTGTTGTTGAATCATTTCAGTCATATCCAATTTTTATGACCCCACTTGGGGTTTTTTTGTCAAACATACTGGAGTAGTTTTGTCATTTCCTTCTCCAGCTCATTTTTACAGATGGAGAAACTGAGGCAAACAGGGTGAAGTGACTTGTCCAGGCTCACACAGCTTAGTAAATGTCTGAGGCTAGATTTGAATACAGGTCTTCATGATTCCAGGCCCAACTTTCTATCTACTGTACCCCTTCCACAGTAATAGGAAAGTTTAAAAGAAATGTAAGTTTCAGGGAAAGGGAAAGAGAAGATAATCAGTTCTTTTTGGGACATGTGGAGTTTTATATGCCTTTGGCTTATTTGCTTAGAAATAAAAATAATACCATTAGTCAGCTTAAACCAAGGTACAATAAGACAGCAGAGTGTCTTTCCACTGTAGTGGAAAAGAGTGCTGACTCTGGAGCCAGAGGACCTAGATTCAAACCCTTCCTCTGATACTATCAATGTGATCCTGAACAAATTACTCCCTGGGTTCCAGGTTTTTATCTGATAAAGGAGGTGATTGGACTAGACATGCGAGAAGTCCTTTCTATCACTAGATCTAACTCTGTTGTTTTGTTGAGTAATTAAAATAAAAAGTTAAATCATACACTAAATAATGTAAAAAATGCAAATTTGGACGGATTCTTAAATTGTATCAATACATTTCTATTGAATAAGCAAGACTTTTCACTGGAATAACTGCTTTGCTTAGAATTTTTTACGTTGCTTTACGTTTTTTAAGACTTGTAATAATGGTTATAGTAATATTATTTGCAAAAACACTTTACAAATATTATTTACAAATATTAGCTGATTTTTTCTTCACAACAACCATGGAAGTGAGATAATGTAGTTATCTTCATTTTTTACAGATGAGGAAACTGAAGCAGTCGGGGCTTAAGTGACATGTCTCTTGGCCATCTATATAGAGCAGTGGAAAGAGCATCATTCTGAGAATTTGTCCAGCCTTGGGGCAGAAGAGTAGATCTCAAAAAGCTACCTCCTGCTCCCTCTTCTATTTCATCCATAACCATTGGAGAGGACAAAGCAGAACACTAACCGGCTTACTATTTCAAAAAAGTAGAATAGCTCTTAGCTTGGAATCCTCCTTAAAAACTGCTTAGAAGGTCCAGCTACAGAAACAGAGGACAGAAAAGTATAAGATGATCTTAAATAGAGGCATATGAATGTGTATATCTATATCCGAGTATGATTATAGGTATCTAAATATACATATGTGTAAGTGTATGTATATACAGTATATGTATGCTTATATATATATCCTTGTGTGTATATTTATATATCTACATTATATGTGTTTACATATATGCACTATATATGTTTACATCTATGTGTATGTATATACATGTATGTACATATGCACACACATATCCACACTTACTTGTAGCCTTGGAGGGGAAGGGAGAAGAAAGAACAAAGTAAAAAGTGCACAGCGGAGAACAAAAGAAAACTCACAAGGAAGCAAAGACAACTATCAACACCATGTATAGTCTTTATTATATAAGCTCTCTGAAGGAGCAATTGATTTTTCACCCTCCCATTTTGTCTTTATCAGAGTACTTCAAAGCTCACTTCTATTTTTAGCTTTTATGTCTTTTTTTAGACTCAGTATTTTCTGAGCAAAACGAGCACCCTGCTGACTCTCAAAGGCTGACTTTTGAAAATAGAGTGGTGGAGAGAGAACAGAATGGTAAATTCACAGAGAGAATGTGGTTCGTTATGTTCTCACTGTCCTGTGGAATAGACTTGCCCAGGGTTACACAGCTAGTAAGTGTCTGAGACCAGATTATTCCAAGTCCAACACTTTAGCTATTGTGCCACGTTACTACCTTATCTCTGGCATTTAATACTTGTGTAACATTGGGCAAGTCATATAACTTCTCTGGGCCTCAGTTTCCTTAATCTGTAAAATGAGGACTTGACCTCTCAGCTCTCATGAGCTGACTCTCAAGGGCTTCAATAAGCCTATGATTCACAACCAAAATGAATTGATTGTTTTTTTCCCCTGATAACCAGTGGCCTCTCCAAAATCAGTCTTTATTATTTTTCTAAGCACTTCAGGTATGTTTAAGTACTTTGTAATGGCATTTCCTAAATTGCATGAAAGAATTGTGATCTGCTGAGAACTTTTCTATTTAAAGCCTAATATTTTGTTTTGTCTTGTTTTATTTTGAAACTGGATCCATCTGGACAAGGACATCTGCAAACATTACCTGGTATAGTCAGGCAACAGGGTGTTCTGATCAAACATGACAGAGGCAGTTTTGTATAAGGAGAAAAAAATGGAGACATGCATTCTAGTCTTTTTTCTGCCAGATGTGACAAGTTCTGCCAGATGTGTTACAAGTCAGGTAAACTCTCTAAGCCTCAGTTTAAGGTCTCTTTTCCCAGTCTAACATTCAATGAGTTTATTTCATCATTCTAGTTCATAGATAGTTGCACTAAATGTCATTCTCAGTAACCAAGGCAAAAAACTAAAAATATGCCAATAAGCAATGCGGAAATTAAAATGAAATAGATTTAACAATGGCATGATAAGGACTGTAATCTTTCTATGATGAATCAGAAGGCACCATAGGCTCTTACAGGACCATGGATATCAAGCTGGATGGGCCTTTAGATACCATCTATTCCATTCCTTTCATATTACACAAAAGGAAGGTAAGACTTAGGGAAATAAAATGAGTTACCCATGTTCACATGGAAAGTAAGCATAAGAGGTAGGATTTGAACCAAAGCTCATGTTCATGAGTTCAAATCTGGCCTCAGACGTTTACCAGCTGTGTGAGCTGGGCAAGTCATTTAACCCTACTTGTCTCCATTTTCTCTTCTGTAAAATAAGCTGGAGAAGGAAATGGCAAACCACTTCAGCATCACTGCCAAGAAAAAGCCCCAAATGGGTGACAAAGAGTCAGACACATCTGAAAAACAACTAAGCAACAAATAACCCAGGGAGGTACTCTCTATTAACATCCTCATTTTACATTTGAGGAAAATGGTATGGATAGAGGTTAAATGATTTGCCCAGGGTGACACATCTAGTGACTATTTCAGGAGAGATTTGAATTCAGATCTTCTTGACTCTAGACCAGGCTCACTAGCCACTGCACCACTTAATTAGAAAGTCTCGAGATTGATTGAATCTTAGTAGACCCCAAGACAAAAAGTGGAAATTACTTTAAAAAAAATTCCAACATGAACATGTTTATTTGTCTTGTTTCAGGTAAAAGTATAGTTTCGATAGTACAATTTCAGTTATTATGCCCAAAGTGCCAGCTCATAGAGACTTCTAATTAATTGATGGAATAACAGTAGCTGATATATTTATATAGTGCTTTAAACTTTGTAAAACATAGCATCCACTTTGATCTTCAAAATAATCCTCCGAGGTGAGTACTTCAGGTATTGTTGTGCAGTCATTTCAATCCTGTATGACCTCATTTCAGGATTTTCTTGGCAAAGACGCCGGAGTCGTTCGCTATTTCCTTTTGCAGCTCATTTTACAGATGAGGAAGTGAGGCAAATAGGGTTAAGTGACTTGCCCAGGGTCACACTGCTAGTTAGTATCTGTAGTAGCTAGCACAAGTTGTTGAATCTGTTTTTCTTAAAGGAAAGCAAATTTTAACGGGTCAACAATCTTCTTTAATTATATTCATCAGTTCAAGGGAAAAGTCAACACCCTGAATGTCAGAGAAAATAACATCAAGACCAACTTGATCAGGCTCTGACTGCCTGAATCGAAGCAATATTGCTATACTCTTTACATACATCACTGTATTGATAGAGCCTTTACATCTGAGCAGTTGAGGGGATCTGAACATATGGCTATTCAGAGTCTCAACCAGGGGTCCACAAGGTCCTTCTCATAAGCAAGCCCCCACAGCAAAATACCAACTCAGAGTATATATATATATATATATATATATATATATATATATATATATACTTCTTAGAGCCAGAAGGCATCAAAACCCTCATGGCTCAGTTTTTAATCAACGTAGTACCAAAATGTGTGGAAACCTTCCCACAATTAAAGCACCCCCCAAGGAAGCTCCTCCTTAGGCAAGTCCCTTCTCCAGTGGGCTCCTCACGAGGCCTACTAATGGGAAGAGAAAGGTCTTATTGTCCCATCAACATTACAGTATCTGAGGCTGGATTTGAACTCAAGTATTTCTGACTCCAGACCTGGTGCTCTATTCACTGCACTGCCTAACTGCATTCCATATGTTATCAATCCTCTTTTACAAATGAGAAAGCTAACTCTCAGAGAGGTTGTGACTTGCCCATGATCACACAGCTACTGAGTCATAAATGCATTCAAACACAGGTCTCTCCTGACTCCAAGTTTAAAGCTGCTCATTTGCTTTTAGAGAACTCATGAAGATGTCCCCAACTTCTAGAGTTATTTTCAGCAGTGGTTTGTATAGCTTGTATAATCAAGTTCCTATTTTAAACATAGTATTAGTTTTCTGTTTTAGAGAATAAAAGGAGAATTTTCATCTTTTTATTCCCTTTTCATTATGTTTTAATACTTTAAAAAAATTCCCAGCTCCCCCAAAATTTAAAATCCACAAAGCTTATAAAATTTACACAAAGAAGCATACCAGGAGAATCAGTTAGGAAGATGGTAAATTTGGGCTTATATTTTATTACAAATAGCAACTGATATTTTTTATAAACAAATGGCAAAGAAAACCTAGACATTTACTGATTGAGTTCTGCATTATCATGGTGATTCATCCATGTGAAACTCTCTGTTCAGGAACAGGGAAAGGAAGGAAGGGTTACCACTTAAAATCTTGCATTTTACACTTGGCAAGCATAGACAGATGATAGACAGAAGACAGACAGAGGTAGATAGATAGATAGATAGATAGATAGATAGATAGATAGATATTTACAGGAGATAATAACGCATTAACTACGTCAATGTCAGACCTAAATGGCAGGATGACTGATAGCTGCAAGAAAAATACCTAAGAAGCATGCAAGTAGATCTCTCTTTTTTCCTACCATCCTTTCTCTTTCTGTTTGTTAAAACTAAGGATTTGGTCTCTCACCTTTTGGGTTTTTACCTTTCAGCTCTCAGCAGAAAATAAATTGTGCTGTAATCATTCAGATGACTTGAAGTCTGAAAATCACTTTAGGTTGCTTTAGTTAGTTTCAATAAAAAAACTCAGTTGGAACATCTGCTACCCAGATTGATAGAGTTACCAATACATAAAGTTGGATCCTATTATCCTGCTTTTCGTCCCCCAAAATTCCCTTAAATATTGTATGGTAACTATTGCTTTTAGAGAGGAACACACAGAAGATATTTGTGATACATACATGTATGTACATATGTGTATAACATACACATATACACAGAGATATACACTTGTTTATATACATACAAAGATACATGTGCGAGTGAGTGTGTGTGTGTGTGTGTGTGTGTGTGCTTGTAGGGCAGCTAGGTGATATAGTTGATAGACTACCTGGCCTGGAATCAGGAATACTCATCTTCCTGAGTTCAAATCCGGCCTCAGATATTTATTAGCTCTGTGACCCTGGGCAAGTCACCCTGTTTACCATGAGCTGTAGAAGAAAATGGCAAAATATTCCAGTATTTTTGCCAAAAAAATCACAAAACACAAATGGGGTCACAAAGAGTCAGGCATGACTGAAAAAACAAGAAAATCTAGCCATATAGATGGAGAGAGAGAGAGAGAGTGGGGGGGGGGAACAACTTTTAAAGTAAATGGAAGACAGCAAAGGGAAAATATGAAACTAAAAACTGGATGACCATGAGGGCTAAGTCTGAATCCAGAGAAGAGAGAAAGAATGTACTTCATACCCTCCTTTGCTCTTTGCAAAATTGAAGGACTGTGAGTGGGTTACATCCAGCTACCTAGGTTATAAGGGCTGCATATAGAGTCAGAAGACCTGAATTCAAGTTCTGACTCAGATACTTAGGAGCTGTGTGCCCTTGAGCAAGTCACCAAATCTCTGTTTGCCCCAGGTCCTAATATGAAAAATGGAAATAATTAAAACACCTAATTCCCAGAGTTGTTGTTAAGATAATATGAGATAAAATTTGTAAAAAAAAAATGATATATAAGCCTTAAAGTACTGTTAAAATGTTAACTATCATTTTTGTTACCTATGTTATCAGACTCAAAAGTAAATTGGTTAGTTTTTTTCTGAACTTTTTTTTAGTAAGCAGAAAAGAGTGAGGGCATATATTTGGAAATGAAAATAATGTAAAAACAAAAATCATTACAATTTAAACATTTTAAATGTTAAAAGAAAGGAAGGGCTTTTGCATATTTAAAAAAAATTCTTGGCAGTCTGGCTTCTGCTTTTCCACTGTAGTCTGAAAATAAGAGTGATTCTTTTTTTGTAGTAAGAAAAAAGTATAAAATTTTTCAACTGATAGAGAAAAGAGGTTACATTTCACAGTGGAAAATTGTGAATTTTTCCTGAGTCGTTCATGGAGGGTTCTAATATCATCATTTATACATTTAATCCTCTGACATTTCTCTGATCAATTTGCCTCTGAACCTCCTTTTCAGAGAGGTTGGGGGAACTCCCAGAGATGTAGTCTGTATTCTCTTTCAGGCAGAACAGGTTCTAATGTCCACTTTTGAGTGTGGCCCTGTAGAAGAGCATATAGTGGGATCTCTGTCTGCCCGCTCAGTTGCCAAGCTGTCAGTCACTGACTGATTTCTTGGTAACAGGCTTCGGGAACCATAGAGTCTGAGGAAATTGACCAGTCCTCTTCTACTCTGACAGAAATGAATAAAGATATGATGAAAACCCAAGTGTATATCAATGAAGTCACATTATTAGCTCAACTACAACTGTCTTCAAACTGGGTATCTTATGTTAATGAATCTTTTAACAGGAAAGGAATGGGTTCTTAATAGGAAATGTATTCATCATGGTTTCATTTTTTACTTGTCTACAATTCTGTGTTGATGTTTTGATTTCTCAGAATTCTTGAGATCTGTATCTGGGATGAAGCCTATACTTTAAACAGATTGGTTTAAATGAAGTCTTTCTCTAGGTATGGAGGGAAGGATTTGACATAGAATAAGAAGGGAGGGAAGAAAAGAAAGAAAGGAGGGAGGGAGGAAGGAAAGGAGGAAGGAAGAAAGGAAGAAAGGGAGAGGAGGAAGATAAGGGAAAGGAAGGGAAGAAAGAAAAGATGGAAGGAAGGAAGTAAAAGAGGGAGGAAGAGAAAAACATTAAAGAATAATGAATATAATATGAAGAATAATAGACTATACTGTTGAGTATTTTGCATCATATAGATGAAGGTCCTCTTGATAATTCAAGGAACTAGACTCCAGCTCTTCAAAGTATATCTGAATTTTATGAGCAAAAACATTTGTGTTAAAATCAATGTGACAATATTTGTAAAGAAACAGACTCTCTAAGGTAATTGAGTGCCCACAATGTAGATCTGAGGCATATTGATATACCTTTTCAAGATCAAGACCTGTGATTTTGCTGGCTTAGTGTTTTTCCTAATGATGCCAATCACAATTCCTCCTTTTCTTGTAGCAGGTAGCCATCGTGAATTATTGTAGCCTAAATAATTGAAGACCTGCTATTCTGCCTTCTGGTGGGGAGTCTTATTGAGTTTAGCTACTCTGATTCTTCAACAACATTGTCCCCAGATTATCCCCAAGTGTTACCAAGGTACATTCAAAGTCTATCCAACTTTCCAGGATCTACAAGGGCTGGTGCTTCATGAATGCAGCCTTTGAGAATCCAAGGATCATCTCCATATCATGGTATGGAAGGTATGACATTAAATAGATAAATATACATTAGATATTAATGATGATGATAATTTCTATATCTTACATTTATAAAGAACTTGTAATTTTTCAAAGTACTTATATTGGATGCAGGGAGTTCTGAGTTCTAATCCTTTCTCAGACACTACTATCTGTGTGACTCTGGGCAAGTCTGGTTGCCTCAGCTTCCTCATCTATAAAATTTTCTTTGTACTAAAGTTATTTGGGTACATGCTTTATCTAACCAGTAGAAAGTAATGTCTTTGAAACCAGAGACTGCTTTTCATTTTCATCTTTGTACTCTAGTGCCTTGCATAGAGTGGCATGTATTTATTATTGTTTAGTTGTTTTACCTCATTTGGTGTTTTCTTGGCAAAGACACTAGAGTGGTTTGCCATTTCCTTCTCTAGCTCATTTACACATGAGGCAAACAAAGTTAAGTGACTTGCCCAAGATCATATACTCGTAGGCATCTGGGGATCAGATTTGAACTCAGGACTTCTTGACATCAGACCATGCAACTCTAACCACTATGTAACCTAACTATCCTTGAATAAAAAAAGGAACTTAATCAATGTAGCAGAGATGTTCATCTAATCCAATCTAATAAATATTTATTAAGCACCTAATATGTGCCAGGCACTGCATTGTGTTGAACATAAGATTAATAAAAGGACAGTCCCTGGTCTTATGTAGCCTCCATTCTAAATTCAGGCTGGATCCTAAAAGAAAGTTTCAGATATTTATTAGTTTTGTAACTTTAAGCAAGTCACTTAATGTCAGTGGGTCTCAACTTCCTATACAATGTGCAAAATAATACCCTCAGTAGAGAGCTCAGAGAAGCAATGGATAGTGTTAGACTTGGCATCAAAAAGATGTCTCATATACTCAATAACAGCATGATAACAGGGAAGTCACAAACTCCCTCATCTTCACTTTCTTCATCTGTAAATTTGGGGCGATAATAAAGCACCTACCTCCCAGGGTTGTTGTAAAGATCAGATGTGAAAGGATATCTAAAGCGCTTTGTAAACCTTAAGGGCTCTGGAAATTCCAGGTGGTTGTAGCAGTATTAGCAATGTGTAAGTTTCCATGAGATCATGTATGTCAAGTACTTGGCAGTTGTGAAAGTACAATATAAAAATCAACTATTCATATCTTCTGGTCTAAATCTATTATTTTACAGTTAAGGAAACTATCCCTTCTCAAAGATTGTGTTACTGTATGCCCAAAGGCTTATAGGTAGTTAACAGGCAACACAGGAAAACTGCTGTACCAATTACACCAGAGAAGATTTTACAAGAGGCAACTAGATGGCTCAGTGGATGGACCACCAGAGCCTGGAGTCAGGAAGACCTGTATTCAAATTTATCCTCAGACACTCAGAAACTGTGTTACCCTGGGCAAGTTACTCAACTTCTGTTTGCCTCAATCCACTGGAGAAGGAAATGGCAAACCATTACAGTATCTTTGTCAAGAAAACTCCATGGACAGCAGTGGTGTGCTATGATCCACAGAGTCACTAAGAGTCAAACACAACTAAACAACGAAAATGGTTTTACAAAGCAGTAGGTTCTGCCAAAGGGAAAAGGGGAAGGGAATAAGCATTTATATAAAGCCTTCTCTGTAGTTGTAACACAAATATAATCTCATTTTGACAATCCTGTGAGTTCTGTGCTATTACTATCCACACTTTACAGATGAGGAAATTAAGGCAAAGCAACTGGCCCATAGTTGCACAGCTACTAAGCATCTGAGTCCAGAGTCAAACTCAGGTTTTCTGACTCTACTACACCCCAACTGCCAAAAGAGACAACAGTGATAAAAGAGGCTCTCAAGTCAGGAGGTAATTGCAATTCATCTTTAGTCTCTCAGCCTTCTGGCTACCTCCCAGCCTCTCTTAGACAAGATACTTGATGACACCAGCTGGGTTATCCTTGCTAAATAGAAGGGCCTTTCTAAATTGATATAACCAAGGATCTATGGTAGTAAATGAGAGCTTTGGACCTTTGGGAATCAACATAGTCTTGCTGTAATCTGCTGGCCTTGCTCCAACAATTCAGCTGAGGAATCCTGCTAAAGTGACATTGAGAAATCCTTGAAGATGGAATGACCTGAGAGAGGCTTTTAACAAGCAAATACTAATCCAGCATGATTAATTCTTCTGAAGAAGCTTGTTCAGCATTTCCTGAGCAGCATCTGAGACTACTTTACAAGAAGTAAATAAACCACAGCTAATGCACAGATATTTTAAAGAGAAAAGACAATGCTTAACATCCCATCCAGGTTCCATTAAGTGCATAAGATGATCATTAGAGACAAAGAACAAACTCGTCAATTTCAGATACCTCAAAAAATACTTAAGCATTATGCAAACAGGCTTGACAAGAGCAAAATTCTAGAGTTTGTTGGAGAAAAGAAATCAATTCTGCTCTAAGTGAAACTCTGTTGTCCATCCCTACCAAGAAAAGCAGCAACACCGACTGAGGGTTCAATCTAGGCTTCTATTAAGGCAGTTTATATACTAATAGTATTTGAAAATTTCTTAATATATGATTCCCAAGACTCAACATGGTGAAGGATAATAATATCATGGGATCAAAAATTTAGAGCCAGAAGGACCCTTAGAGGCTTTCAAGTCCAACCTCCTAACCTCCCCCACTCCCATTTTACAGATGAAGAAACTAACTCAGTTATATTGCTAATAAGAATCTGAGGTAAGATTCACAGCATTGATTAGAGAGGTGGCCTTGGAAACAGAAATACGTGAGTTCAAATCTGATAATCATTTAATATCATTTGAATCTCAATAAGGTCCGGTGTCAAAAATAATCAACTACAAGAGCCTGGACCTAACAGATTCCCTTTGTTCTCTGAGGAGACTCAAAGAATACCTCTTCCTATGTCATCAAGAGCAGATGGGGCTGACATAAGAGCATTTTTTTCTGTTTATGGCCATTAAGGATGAGACTCTTAACCAGAGACACTATTTTGAATGATGGGACTTTTTCTTAATATTTTTGGACATATTCTATGTTATGGCATGTTAATGGTAAAGAAAACACAGACATCCTGGATGATAATTTCGATCAATACTTTGTCAGCTCTCTTATTATATTTACAACCTATTCAATTAAGAAAATTCCTTTCTCATAATATGGTAAAATATATATGGAGATCATAAATTTGAGCAACAGAGATCCTGAGTTGGGATTGTTCTAAAACATACTTAAGGCTGGTCATTCTTTTATCAGAGACTCCTTGTACATACAGGTTCACTAGCTTTGACTAGCTTTAAGGGAATAAACAATTTGAATTTACATATCGCCTAGACTGTTTGCCTCCTTTAACCAACATTTCAGTCAATACTCCTTTCTGATACACATTAGTTGTGTGCCAATAGAAAAATCACTTAACCTCTCAGTGCACCAAGCAGCTTTTTAAGGCTAAGAGTTAGAGAGGAGTTGGTGATCCTGTAGCAGGACAAGAATTCATCAACAATCATTTACTAAGATCCTTCAGTGGGCCAATGCTAAGTGCTGGGAATTCAAAATAAACAGTCTCAAAAAGTTTGCATTCTATTGGGGTGGGGAGAGAAGGCCAATATTTGTATTGTATTTGTAAGAATATATGCTAAATGAATACAAGATACCTCTTTGTATATGAGGATATTAAGTACAAAAGTAATGAAGTGAGGGGAGGCTAAATGAATACAAGATACCTCTTTGTATATGAGGATATTAAGTACAAAAGTAATGAAGTGAGGGGAGGCATTAGCAGCTTTAGGAGAACGTGTGTAGAAGGTGATGACTGAAACAAGTTTGAAAGGAAAACTAGGAATCCTAAGAAGCCAATATAAGTATGGAATACATTCCAGGCATGAGTCCATGCAATGATAGGGATATGGGAAATGGAGTGGCATATGTGTGTTTCCACCCTTGAATTTCCTTATATGGTATTGATGAACTCACAGATCCAGACCAACAAGGGTTTAAAATAGTTGATTTCTAGTACAATATAATCTGTTTTAAGGTCACCAGACAAATTATAATGATGACGAGAAATAGGAAAAAAATCTTATCACCAAAATGAATGTCCAAGAGCTCTCTTATACAGAATTACTGGAGTCTCTTCATTTACTTAAAATTAAGGGAGGAGTGTGGAGAAATGACCAGATCACTCCATCTGTGGACAAATGGACTAATGTATAAATGACCTGAAGCTTCTGAATTTGTAAAGTGATCCACCAACCACGAACCGGAGGCAGGCTTCAAAGAAGAAGCTTTGATCTAATCATCGCACAGAAATTTTGGAATGGCATATTTTTTTTTGCAACTCAAGTTATTGGCAACCCTGTTGTTGCCATTTTTTCCTAATACTTGACCAAGTACTCAAGCATTATGCAAATAGACTCAGGAAGAACAAAATTGTAGAGTTTATTAGAGGAAATAAATTGGTTCTGTAAAAGGTGGTACAGAACTTTTAGGACCATTGTGAATTCAGTCTTGGAGGTACTGAGTTAAGGAAAATTCTGGTACAACTAGACCTGAACTTCAGCCAACCAACTCTGAGAGGTGATCATTGATGACTGATATAAAACATCTGGACAAGATTTCTCAGCAGCAATGCAAAGCAGCTTTGAGAGAGGAAAGCTGTATGAAAATCTTCACACCCATGACATAACTGAGGAAATTTTCCTTTATGTCATTTTTTTTTGTTCGGTACCAAATGAAAAAATTCATTTTATTCCTGGAAGAGAACATTTTTCAAGTGTATCATGTATAGGAGAGGTCAGTCCAGAGAAGTGAGTACTGTGAGCATTGGATGAAGAAACCCAAGTAGTGGACGAAAAATAAGCATATACTAGATTTCTTTAATTCATCAAATTACTGCATAAGCTAAGTATAAAACAGACTCTTCCAAGAAGAATTTTTACTTCTGGCAAAGTCAGCACAAATATCAACTTAGATTCATTAAAAGATATGTTTTTACTTCTTTACTTAAAGGTTTCGTTAAAAACACAGTTTTTAATTAAGAAAATGTCCCTCCCTGGAGCAGATTCACATTTCGTGCTTTGGAAAACTCTGAGAGTTTTCACTGCAAAATCTCTATATTTGTAGTGACATTTTGCTTGTCTTGCCATGGGTGTGCCCTAAAACAAAGGTTCAAATAAAAGTAAATCTAAAATCCAATAGTTCTTTTTCCCCTCAACCCAGCATTTTTTTTTTCTGGACTGATGGAGGAAAGGGTGGGAAATGTCAACTTAACTAAACTTTTAATCAGGAAAGAAATTGAATTCTTTTTTTCTTTATTTCACAGTTAGAATACTTCTGGGAATCTTCATCCTGCAAATGTGCTTGTGGTAATTAGTACCTATTTACTTGGTGATGTCATCCATTGTGTTTGAAGATGAACTGCTGAAAGCTCTTGTGTTCAGAAATACAGTTGAAAAGTTGATGGGTAAGTGACAGTAAATTCCACCTTAAATACACATTGGTCTGACTATTTAGTGACTTCTCTTTTTATAACGGATTCACAATCCACAGTTGCATTCCGTTGTTCCATAGAGTGCCCTTACTGACAGATGTAAAAGGGGGTTATTCAATATTTAATGGAACAGTGGGTGATTGGTGTTATATGTAGCACCAAGGGAGACTTTGCACTCGAGAATTTGTGTTGTGTTGCTGCCTCTGGGCAGCTTTTCTCCTGCTTTATTTTTTTCAGAAACTCATGATGCAAAATGATTCAGACAGACTTCTTTGAGTGTTTTCCAAGAGTGGTGATATAGTCTTGGCTTCACTGATGCCACTAATCAACTGATTTAACTGATGATTGATAGATAAATAGATGGATAGACAGACAGATTTGTGTATGCATTCATCCTTTGTTGCCAAAGAAGACTATGCCATCAGAGAAATAATGACATGATCTACACTTGACTTTGTTTTGGGTGAGGGAGGGCTATGCAGGTCACCAGTTTCACTTCTCCTCCAGAACCATATGAATCCAGTGACCAGATATTCATCAGGATGACTGGAGATGACCCAGGATGAGGCAATTGGGGTTAAGTGACTTGCCGATGGTCACACAGCTAATGAGGGTCAAGTGTCTGAGGTGAGATAGATAGATAGATAGATAGATAGATAGACAGATAAATAGATATTCTTCAGTCTTCACTCTGAGTCCATCAGCTCTCTATCTGGAGGTCAATAACACAGTTCATCATGAGTCCTTTTAAACTGTGGTTCAAAACTCACCAGTTATCAGTGATTTCTTAATTGCCAAATTCAAGTGTCATTTTTTAGTTCCCATCTTTCTTCATCTCTTTGCAGCATTCAACATTGTTGACTACCTTCCCCTCTAGGTTAATCTCTCCTCTTTCAGTTTTCTGAAATAGCTCTCTTTCCATTCTTCTATCTTTTTGGCTGCTCCCTTATAGATTGTCACCCAGATCCTGCCCTTTAAGGATGGATTCCCCTCAAGGTTTTATCCTTGTCCTCCTCTTTTTGCACTATATTCTCTGTCTGTCCACTTGTCTCTCATTATCTGCTCCTACAAGTTTAATTATCTTCTCTTCAGCTTACTCTAACTCCTAGATCTATACATCCAGCCCTTTTCTGTCCTTGGCTCTTGTTCTTATTGTTGATGTTTCAGTCATGTCGAACACACTGCAACCCTACTTGGGGTTTTCTTGACAAAGACATTGGAGTGGTTTGTCATTTCTTTCTTCGGTTAATTTTACAGATGAGGAAACAGGCAGAGGGTTAAGTGACTTGCCCAGAGTTACACAGCTAATAAGTGTCAGAAAGGTGAGTCTTCCCAACTCCAGGTCCAGTGTTCTATCTGGTGCACCATCTAGCTGCTTCCTGAGCTTTAGTCTTGTGTTATCAAGTGTCTGTTGGATATTTAAATGAAATTACCATAGACATCTTAAATTTGACATGTCCAAAGCAAAGTTTATTAACTCCCCCATAAAACCTGCTCCTCTTCAGAATTTATAAACAGAATATTCTTTGCTACATGCCAAGTACTGAATTAAATTGTGGGAATACAAATACAACCAAGTAATATGTTCTCTGTTTACATTCTAATGGGAGAAGCCAAATAATAAAGGGAAACTGGAAAGAGGGAGAGAAATGAGGTCAAAATTGAAAGATCTGGCATCTAATTGAGGATGTGAGGAGAGGGAGCATTGAAGAGGATGATTCCAAGGTTGTAGAACTGAGTGACTAGAAGAATCATGGTACTCTCAAGAGAAGCACAGAATTTCTTCCTCACCATGCTTTCCCAAATTGGATCACTATCTCCCATCTCTTACCTACAGGAACCTTGGAGTCTATCACTGAGTCCCATGACTCATTGACAAGATTTTACCTTGCTAGTCTCCCTCACAACCTGACTTCAACCTTTTTTTCTTATTATATATTATATAATATATAATAATATTATATATTATTTTCCTTTCCACATTCTATAATCCTACCAACCTGGCCTACCTGCTATATTTCACATACTATTCCACATCTTTATACTTTTTCATTGGAGGTTACCTTGCTTGGAGTACATTTCCTTTTCACCTAGGCCTCTTTAGCTTCCTTCAGATCTCAGGTCAAGTGCCATTTCCTACACAAGTCTTTTTCTGATCCAGCTATCAGCACTTTACCCTCCTTGTAAATTGCCTTATTTGCTTTGTATTTATTTCTGTGTGTACTCTTTTCCTTAACAGAATGTAAATTTCCTAAGGAGACAGACCATTACGTTTTTCTGTTTGCATCTTCAGCATCTAGCACAGTGTCTGGCATAGAGAAAGCAATTAATGTTTGATCTATAAATTCTCAAGGAGGCAATTTTTATGGGAAAAATAGTAGGCACTTAAAAATTACACACCCTTTGACCTAGCAATACCACTCCTAGAGCTGTACCCCAAAGAGATCATAAAAATGGGGAAAGGACACACATCTACAAAAATATTTATTGAAGCTCTTTTGTGGTGGCCAAGATTTAGAAACTGAGGGACCCTGTGGATTATCTATAGTTAGCAAGGGGAGACTAAAGAAGAGATAGAAAAGGACCTGTCAGAGAAATTAGAAGATGGTACTATGTCAAAGAAGCTGAAGGAAGAGAATGTCAAGGAGTAGAAGGTCCATAGAATAACACCCAACTCATTCAGTTGTTATGAGTATCAAATGACACATTTATAGAAAAGACAGCACAATTCTTAGCATATTGCAGGAACTTAATAAATGCTTATCCCCTATAGTATCAAATATTGCAAAGAGGTTGAGGAGGATAAAGCCTAAGAAGAGACCATTGGGTTTGGAAGGAACAATTCTACTAAAATGCCAGTAGTAAGAAGGAAGTTACAAAACCAGGTCCAAGGATCTCACAATGTTGCCTATAATCTGGTCATGATCCTCATCTCTCCCCCTTCCTTACCACAAACCCAAGCCACAAGTTTATCTCATCTAGGATAAGGCTTCCACACTACTTCTAGAGGTATATCTTTGCCCCTGCCATTTCCTTTTCCTGTATATGTTACCTTCTTCTACTAGAAGAAGGAATACTGCTTGAGAGTAAGGGATGTCTTGCTTGGTTGCATTTGCATCCTCCAATGCTTATCTCAGTGTCTGGCATATATCTATCCATCTATTTCTGTTTCTACCTATCCATTCACCTTTCTACCTGAAGGGGGGTTGGAACCAGGTCATCTGTCCTAGTAACTGATAGAGAACTTTGTCTTCTCAGTGGGATTGGAATTGTTATGGCTCCACCAACATTTTCAATTCAGGGGGAAAGAGGAGTGATATCCAACAGTGGGCAGGTCCTGCACATTCTCAGATTTGTCTATGGAAGGGCTGTAAGCAGCCTCATTGGGACTGGTGCTTTTTTGGCAGGTTCCTTGCCATTAAAAAGGTCTTACCAGGGCTTCTGAATTTTGGAGATCCAAGTGGAGCCACCCACTGGGATGATGTCATGAATCTATGGTTACTTATATTTTATAACAATTATCAAAATGCATGAATAGGGGGTTGAGGGTTGATAGAGAGATAGGTAAAACCAGAAAGAGAGTGACAGAATGGGACAATAGGGAAGGATTCAGTGACTGAGGGTCAGGATAAGGAAAAAGAGTAGGTTGTTTAGGAGTTAGGAGGTAGGAAAGGTGAAAGGTAGAGAGGTTACATCGTGGAGCCAAGATGGTGGAGAAGGATGGACCTGCCAAAGCTCCCCTCTATAGCCCAAAAAAAATCTGTAAAAAAAGACTCTAAACAAATTCTAGGGCAGCAGAAGACACAAAACAACAGAGTGAAACAGATGTCCAGGCAAAGACAGTCTGGAAGGCTGATAGTAAAGGTCTATCGCACCAGATATGGAGAAGAACTCAGCCCAGCTTTGGCTGCTGGCAAGGACAGGAACAGAACAGGTTTCAGGGGGCAGAATCTTCAGCAGCAACTGTGGTTCCCAGATTGCTTGGCCCACAAACACCAAAGACATCTCCAAAGGTCAGTGAGAAAGCTCTTTCACCTGCATGAGAAGGGAACAGTGTCTGGCCCTGTTGGCAGAAGTAACTGCATTGGCAGCATCCACTTTTGGAACCCTTGGCCTAAATCCCCTGGAGGAATTGAGCAGCTGATCTGGATCTCAGCCCTGACTGGCTCTCCTGGGTTGAAGAAGAGAGCTGGCATGGTGGAGCTGGAGGCAGTTGTGGAGAGGGAATTGTACTTGCAGATTCTGGGCAGAACAGAGTGCTTGTGGTTGCTCACAAACAAGAGTACAGGCCAGGAGAGGATTGTGCCTCCTTGGAGGAACTGAGAACTTACAGATCCCTGGAGTATACCTTCCTTTTGAAAAAGGACTCAAAAGTGAAGTAATTGGGTGGGGAAATGCCCCAAAATGGGGAAAAAATAAGACTATAGAAGGTTATTTTCTTAGTGAACAGGCATTTTCTTCCATCCTTTAGAATGAGGAAGAACAATACATATCATCAGAGGAAGACCTAAAGTCAAGGCTTCTACATCCAAAACCTCCAAAATAAATATGCAATGGTCTCAAGTCATGGAAGAGTTCAAAAAGGATTTTGAAAATTAAATTAAGAGAGTTGGAGGAATAATTGGGAAGAGAAATGAGAGAGATGCAAGAAAATCATGAAAAGCAAGTCAACAGCTTGTTAAAGGAGACATAAAAAATGCTGAAGAAATTAACACCTTTAAAAATAAACCAACACAAATGGCAAAAGAGGCCCAAAAAGCCAATGAGGAGAGGAAGGCTTTAAAGAGCAGAATTATCCAAATGGAAAAGGAGGTTCAAAAGCTCATTGAAGAAAATAGTTCTTTAAAAATTAGAATGGAGCAGATGGAAGCTAATGACTTTATGAGAAAATAAGAAATTACAAAACAAATGTAAAAGAATGAAAAAGTTGAAGGCAATGTGAAATATCTCATTGGAGAAACAACTGACGTGGAAAATAGATCCAGGAGAGACAATTTAAAAATTATGGGACTACCTGAAAGCCATGATCAAAAAAAGAGCCTAGACATCATCTTTCACAAAATCATCAAGGAAATCTGCCCTGACATTCTGGAACCAGAGGGGAAATTAAATATTGAAAGAATTCACCAATCACCTCCTGAAAGAGATTTGAAAAGAAAAACTCTTAGGAATATTGTAGCCAATTTCCAGAGTTTCCAGGTCAAGGACAAAATATTGCAAGCAGATAGAAAGAAGCAATTTGAGTATTGTGGAAATACAGTAAAGATAACACAGGATCTTGCAGCTCTACATAAATAAGGGATCAAAGTGTTTGGAATATGATATTCCAGAAGTCAAAGGAACTAGAGATAAAACAAAGAATCACCTACCCAGAAAAACTGAGTATAATACTGTAGGGGAAATAATAGTCCTTCAATGAAATAGAGGACTTTCATTCTTGATGAAAAAACCAGAATTGAATAGAAAATTTGATTTTCAAACACAAGAATCAAGAGAAGCATGAAAAGGCAAACTGGAAAAAGAAACCATAAGGGACTTACTAAAGCTGAACTGTTTATATTTTTACATGGAAAGATAATACTTGCGGTTTTTGAAACTTTTCTCAGTATTTGGGTACTTGGAAGGATTATACACACATACACACAAAGGGCACAGGGTGAGTTGAACATGAAGTGATGATATCTAAATAAATAAAGTTGAGGGGTTAGAGAGGAGTGTATTGGGAGAAGAAAGGGAGATGTGGAATGGGGCAAATTATCTCTCACCAAGAGGGTCAGGAAAAAGCTTTTTTAATGGAGAGGAAAAGGGGAAGGTGAAAGGGAAAAAGTGAAGCTTGCTCTCATCACATTTGGCTTGGGAAAGGAATAACATGCACACTCAATTTGGTATGAAAATCTGTCCTGCACTACAGGAAAGTAGGGGAAAAGGGGATAAGTAGAGTGTGGGGGGATGATGGAAGGGAAGGCAAATGAGAGAGGGGATAATTGGAGGTGGACATTTTGGGGAGGGATAAGGTCAAAAGAGAGAATGGAATAAATGCGGAGGCAGTATGGGATGGAGGGAAATGTAGACAGTCTTTTACAACATGACTGTCATGAAAATCTTTGGCAGAACTGCACATACATAACCTATATTGAATTGCTTGCCTTCTAAATGGGGAGGGAAGGAGGAAGGGAGAGATGTTGGAACTCAAAGTTTTGGGAGTGAATATTGAGAATTGTTTTGGCATGTAACTGGGAAGTAAGCAATACAGGTAATAGGATATAGAAATCTATCTTGCCCTACAGGAAAAGAGAGAGGTTGGGGATGGGGGAAGGGAGGAGTGTGATATAGGAGAGGGTAGATTGAGGGAAATGATAATCAGAATGCTCAATGTTTTGGGGTGGGGGAGGAGAGAGATGGGAAGAAAATTTGAAACTCAAAATCTTGTGGAAATGAATGTTGAAAACAAAAATAAATAAATTAATTGGGATGATTCCAAAATAAAAAAAAAGAAAAGAAAGACAATGGGGAGAAGTGAAGGGAGGGGTGTGATAAGAGGGGAAAGATTGGGGGAAGAGGTAATCAGTGTTTTGGTCCAGGGGGAGGGGAGAGATGGAGAGAAAATTTGGAACCCATAATTTGTGGACATGAATGTTGAAAACTAAAAATAAATAAATAAACATAATAAAATAAAAATAAAAGGTAGAGAGGTTATTATCAGAACAGGAACTCTGAGAGTGATCTCCTGAGGATGAACTAATTTTGAACAAAAATGCCAAATTGTGACTATGACCAAGTCGTGGCTGCTGGTTAAGCTGAGATTCTAGCCACTGCAGGTGGGGGAGTCAAGGAACTGTGTGTGGCAGGAATATTCAACTTGTCAGCATGGATGCTGAAGTCCTTGGGAATGGAAGCAGGGATAGAGTCAAGATGGGTCTAAGAGTGCTGATGTCACTGATGAAAATAGGAGAGTGTCTTGGGAGAAAAGCAGGTGAAATTTCAACAAAGTTGGGAAGAGGGTAATGTAATTAGTTGGCATGGTCTAAAAAAAGGGAGGAGGGATTTGGGTTATGATGACTTTCTCAAACTGCCGATTCAGTTCAATTTGATTCAACAAGCCTTTATCAGTGTCAAGGGTATTATGCAGTGAAGAGTGGCCATATGCCAACCCCTTTGGGAGGAAGAAGCAGCTTCTATGAGACTGATTGTATGGACACAAGTAAGATTGTAGTGAATTCAGAGAGGTGGAAGGATGTAGAGAATGTGAGTCAGTTTGTTCACTGAAGGATTGGGCAGAGAGAAGTCTGGGGAGGGGGTGAATGAAGCTAGATAGAGATGAGACTATGGTTTGTACAACAAAAAGGACTGTGAGTATGGATAACATTCAGGAATTTGTTGATTAGAATGTAGACTAGGAAGCATCTGATATTAATCATTGGGAAAAGTTCTGAGTGGGCATAATTTTGGTTACTGGAGGATCATAGATTTTACCTGAATGGGACTTCAAACATCATCCTTCCTCATATTACAAATGAGGAAACTGAGACCGCAGTTAAGTGACTTTCCTTAGATTACTGCTTTTACAGGTAGTAAGGGATACACAGAGAAAACTAGAGTTACTAGGAAGTCCAAAGACCACAATTGAATCTGCTGGTGTGGACCTTCAAAAACTTGTCTTCAAACACCTGTCTTAATAGTCTGTCCTGGATCATTTTGTTGATTGTGATACTTGTTTGTTTTGACAGATGGTTTGTAATTTTAGCTGAACTTTTCTGGCAGGGATGATAGGGAATGTGAGATAGGAGAAGAAATGAAGATGCCAAAAATAATTGTTATATAGTGGCAGAATCAAAGAACTGAGAGCTCATGTAGTTAAATCCAGTTTTCTTCTCATGCCAATCTATACTGTAAGGAGAAGAAGCAAGTTTACATTTGTCCATCAGTCAACAGGCATATTATATTAATATGTTCCAAGTACTGTGCTAAGACCTAGGGAGTACTTTGCTTGTAGGAAATTACTGGGACAGGGATGAAAAAAAAGCATTCATTGTACAAGACTATACTGAAAGTTTGTGAACTTTAACGTAGTATATTAATGTCAGCAATAATTAGTAGATTCTGAAAATTGGTTGCAACTAGACCAATCACTGACACTATTAGACCATTTCTTGGGACTTGAAAATTGCTTTATTCTTTGGAATGTTCATGTGAGTTTACAATGTTTGACAAAGCACTTTCACATATATTGTCTTATTTAACCCTAGAAGGGGGAAGGGAATAAGAAATTATTAAGCACGTACAATGTGCCAGGTTCGATGCTAAGTGCTTTGCAAATATTTGATATTTTCATTTGATCAATGAGAAAAAACACCCCCACATCCAAACAGCATTAATATTAGGGGCAGGGACAGCATCTGTGGTTTAATGAGTATAGAAAACTCCCAGACAAAGAAACTCTCTTTGCCAATGCAGGTCTGCATTTTGTTTGTTTCTGCTTGTTTGTTTGTTTTTCTAGAAAAAAACCTCAAAGAGTTACTTAGGACAGAGATGTCAAACACTTGGGCTCTCAGCTCTGGGAGGTCTGCAACATTTTCAAGTGTTGCCAAAACTAGATTAAGATGTAATTGCTCAGGGGAGAGTATGCGGGGCCTGAAAGTCAGAAGATTTATTTTCATAAGTTCCAATCTGCCCTAACACTTACTAGTTGTTAGTGCCTGGCAAGTCACTTAACCCTGTTTGCCTCAGTTTCCTTATATTTAAAATGAGCTGTAGAACAAAATGGCAAATCGCTCCAGTATCTTTGCCAACAAAACTCCAAATGGGATCATGAATGGTTGAACATGACTGAAACAACTGAAAAATATTAATATGTGGTTTTGTAAGTCAAGATGCAGCTTGCTGGTATCCTTACTTATGGTTTAGTACTGCCTCACTCCCCCCACTTTTTATTTGAGTTTGACACCATTGGTCTAGGATACTCATAAATGATTAAATAACTTCCCCAGGGTCTCTGAGCCAATATATGTCAAAGTAGACTCTTGAACCCAAGCCTTCCTGGCTCCCATGCCAGCTCTCTATCTCCTTTGCCACCTAGCAGCAGCCTAAGGTCCCAATGGATTTCATTTCAACAACCATTTATTCAATTCACAAACAGGGTGGTGGAATGAACTACCTTACCTTATTTTAGCCAACCATTATCTGACTTCAGTCAAATTAACAGCAGTCAATCAACTGCCAATCTCCATCAATCTCCATTAGTACCAGAAATAATTAATTCAAAAGGGAAGGGAATTTTTACAGCTCTTACTATATTTAAGTCACTGTGCTAAGCTCCTACTATGTTTTACAAATATCTCATTTGCTCCTCAGAGCAACTCTGTGAGGTAGATGTTATTAATCTCCCCATTTTATAGTTGAGGAACAACAACTCCATGGATAAGATTTGTGTTGTGACAAAGGTTAGTATGGAGGACTTCTTTTTTTCTTGGATTGCCTTTTTAATTGGTCCTGATAAATCTATGAGTGTCTATTGTGGATATAAGAGAAAACCATCTCTTATAAGATATAAACTCAAATAATCAAAGGTTAAATGATTTGCCCAGGGTCACACAGCTAGTAAATGCTAGAGAAAGATTTGAACTCAGATTTTCCTAACTCCAGGCACAGTACTCTATCCATTGTACCACCAACTGTTTCTAAGACAGGCCAGAATTGAACTCAGAATCAAAAGATTAGATGATTTCAAGCTGGATATCATTCAACACCAAACCCATCAAAAATTCTCTCTTCAGAACCACATATTTCTTGGTATTCAAGAAATCCAAGCCAGAGCAGGTCTGAATTGGGTCAATGATGGCTTGTTGATTTACTTGAGGGAGAGCATTAGAGCTTCTTATGGAGCATGTAGATCTTAAAACTGGATTGACTTTCCCTTCAAACTTAATTTATTAAGGGAGGCAACTCCAAAGGAAACTAACAAGTCTCTTGGCAGATTCTGACATACTGAGTCCCACCCAGAAGGAGCTCTGCAAGATGTTTTACAAACTCTTGAAAATATGTTTGAATAATGGAAACAAATACTGGTAATTCATTCAAAAGAGAAAACACAGGCACAAGCTGTCTAGATATGCAATACATTCCAGACTCTATTTGCCGAACTAGTTCTCTTTTGTTTCTTCACTTATTTTGTTTCCTCTGGCTTGAAGGATAATGACTCTGTCTGGTCTGAAGTTAAATAGCTAATGCAAGAAATAGGTCTAGGAGACACATATAAAGAGGTTTTATGCAACACAGAACTGTTACTTGAGAACTGGAAAGTTCTCTCTCTCATATATACTGTCTGTATAACCTTTAGTAAGTGACTCAGCTTCTCACTGCTCTAGGCAACACTCTTAATTTGTACCACAGTTATACATCTACATTTGTTAGAGGTTCTAGTCCAAGGCCTTGAAGCTACATGTGGCTTTCTAGGTCCATGTGTGCAGTCTTTTGACTGAGTCCAAATTTTACAGAACAAATCCTTTTATTAAAGGGATTTGGTCTATGAAGTTTGAATTCAATTGAAGAGCTGAACTTGAGGACCTAGAGGGCGACATGTGCCCTCAAGGCCACAGGTTCCCCAACCCCGTTTTAATGCTTTTGTACAAAAGGCTTTAGAAGCTGATCAGCTTTTAAGTATAAATATTGGTATCATGATCTGGACTTCAAGAATACCAGCAGGTCCATACATCTTTAAATACTTACCATTAAGACAAACAACAGAATAGCAGTTACATGGTTCAGTGGAAAGGGCACTAGACCTGAAGTCAGGAGGACTTGAATTGAAATGTGGCCTCTGGGAGGCGGAGTCAAGATGGTAGTGTAGAAGGACCTCTCTCCCCATCTCCCATGAAATATCTGTAAAAAATGACTCTAAACAAATTCTAGAGCAGCAGAAGTCATAAAACAATGGAGTGAAACAGATGTTCAGCACAAGACAGCCTGGAAAGCTGTCAGGAAAGGTCTATTGCGCCAGGCTCAGAGTGGAGGACAACCAAGCTTTGGTCAAGCAGCATGACATGAACAGGACTGGAGCAGGCTTCAAGGAGAGGAATCATGGGTAGCAGCTGCACTTCCCAGATTTCTCAACGCACAAATGCCAAAGACAGTTTCAAAGGTCAGTAAGAAAGCTCTTTCACCTGGATGAGAGGGGAGTGCAGTCTAGCCCCAGTCCCAGGGCAGTAGCAGCAACATCCACTTTTAGAGCCCTTGACCTAAAGACTGTGGGGGAATTGAGAAGCTGATTTGAGTCTGAGTTCTGAGTGGCAGTCCTGGGGTGAGGAGGAGTGCTGGTGTGGTAGAACTGGTTCTGGCTGTGAAGATGGAATCCTACTCACAGATCCAGGGTAGAAAAGAGTGTTTGTGGTTGTTCACAGACCAGAGCACAGATCAGGAGAGGAGAAAACTCCTCTTCCTTTATTGTGTCACCTTGGAGGAACTGAGAACTTACAGGTCCCTAGAGTATAACCTCCACTTGACAAAGGACTCAAAAGTCAAGTAACTGGCTGGGAAAATGCCCCAAAAAGGGGAAAAAATAAGACTATAGAAAGTTATTTTCTTGTTGAAAAGATATTTTCTTCTATCCTTTTGCATGAGGAAGAACAAAGCATATCATCAGAGGAAGACATAAAAGTCAAAACTTCTACATCCAAAACCTCCAAAAAAATATGCAATGATCTCAGGCCATGGAAGAGCTCAAAAAGGATTTTGAAAATCAAATTAAGAGAGGTGGAGGAAAAATAGGGAAGAAAAATGAGAGTGATGCAAGAAAATCATGAAAAGCAAGTCAGTTTGCTAAAAGAGACCCAAAAAAAATGCTGAAGAAAGTAATACCTTTAAAATAGACTAACCCAAATGATAAAAGAGGTCCAAAAAGCCAATGAGAAGAATGCTTTAAAAAACAGATCTGGCTAAATGGAAAAGGAGGTTCTAAAGCTCACTGAAGAAAATAGTTTTTTAAAAATTAGAATGGAGGAGATGGAAGCTAATGTCTTTATGAGAAACCAAGAAATTGCAAAACAAAATCAAAAGAATGAAAAAATAATGTGAAATATCACATTTCAATGTGACATATCTCTTTGGAAAAACAACTGACGTGGAAAGGTAGAATGTAGCAAATCATCTGACATACAAAAAGGAAGAAAGAACTTTTACAATGGAGGAGAAGAGGGGGGAGATGAAACAAAATTATTGAACCTTACTCTCATGGGATTTGGCATAAGGAGGGAATAACACACATTCAATTGGATATGGAAATCTATTTTACCCAGCAGAAAGGCAAAGAGGAAGGGGATGGGAGAGGGAAGATAGTAGAAGGGACAGCAAATTGGGGAAAGGGATCATCAGAAGCAAACACTATCGTAGGAGTATGGGTCAAAGGAGAGAATAAAATAAATGAAGGTCAGGATAGGACAGAAGAAAATGTGGTTAGTCTTTTACAACGTAACTATTATGGAAGTGCTTTGCGTTGTTACACATGTATGACCTATATTGAATTGCTTGTTTTCTCAATGAGGGTGGGTAGGGAGGAAGGGAGGGAGAAAATATGGAACTCAAAGCTTTAAGAATGAATGTTAAACATTGTTTTAGTGTTCAGCTGGAAATTAAGATACACAGGCAATGGAGTATAGAAATCTATTTTTCCCTATAGGAAAATAGTGGGGAAGGGAGATGGAAGAAGGGTGGGTAATATAAGGAACGACAGAATGGGTGGATAGGGCATGTGCTTCCTTGGGTGAGAGTGGGGAGAGATGGGGAGAAATTTTTGAATTCAAATTTTTTGGAAGTGAAATGTTGTGAATTGAAAAATAAATAAATTATATATTTAAAAAATCTGGCATCAGACACTTATTAGCTATGTGACCCTAGGTAAGTCACTTAACCCTATTACCTCTCAAATATATATGTGTGTGTATATATATATATATATATATATATATATATATATATATATATATATACACACACACACACATATATATTCATTTTATTTATTTTTAATGTTCTATAATCAATACCATAAAACTTAGATTTTTTCCCCCTACCTACTCCCCATCACCCCCTCCCTCCCCAAGACAGCATACAATTCTATGTATGATCTACACATACATTCCTATTGAATACATTTTCACTATAGTCATGCTGTATAGAAGAACTAAGATAAATGGGAGAAATCATATAACAAACCAAAACATAATACACACACACACACACACACACACACACACACCAACACGATCTGCTACATTCTGCAAATGAATTCCATAGTTATTTCTCTGAATGTGGAAGACATTTTGCCTCAGAAGACCATTGGGAATTTTATTTTTATGTCCTTGCATTGCTAATGAAGATCCAAGTCTACCAGAAAAAACTCTTACACACTGTGGTCGTTGCTGTGCACAAAGTTCCCCTGGTTCTGCTCCTTTCACTCAGAATCAGATCATATAAGTCCTTCCAGGCCTCTCTGAAGTCTTCTGTTCATCATTTCCTATGGGGCAATAGTATTCCATTACATTCATATACCATAATTTATTCAGCCATATCACAATTGATGGGCATCCCCCTGATTTCCAGTTTTTGGACACTACAAAGAGTGCTGCTATAAATATTTTTGCACATGTGGGACCTTTGCCCATTTTTATGATCTCTTGAGGATACAGTCCTAGAAGTGATATTAGTGGGTCAAAGGGTATGCAAATTTTTGTAGCCCTGTGGGCATATTTCCAAACCACTCTCCAGAGTGGTTGGATGATCTCACAGCTCCACCAACAGTGAATTAGTGTTTCAACTCTCCCACATCCTCTCCAACATTTATCATTTTCCTGTTCTGTCACATTTGCCAATCTAACAGGTATAATGTGGTACTTCAAAGTTGTTTTGATTTGGATCTCTCTTATCAAAAGTAATTATGGCATTTTTCATATGATTATAAATATCTGTAATTTTTCCTCTGAAAATTGTCTTTCATATCCTTTGACCATTTATCAATTGGGAAATGACTTGTATTGTATATTTGACTCACTTCTCTACATATTCTAGAAATGAGCCATTTATCCCCAAGATCAACTGTAAAAATTCTTTCCCAATATACTACATCCCTCTGAATTTTGGTTGCATTGTGTTTGGTTGGGCAAAACCTTTTCAGTTTAATGTAATCAAAATTCTCTCTCTTGCACTTCATAATGCTTTCTATCTCTTCTTTAGTCAAAAAGTCTTCCCTTTTCTATAAATCTGATAAATACACTATTCCTTGCTCCTCCAGTTTGTCCATGGTATCAATTTTTATACCAAGATTGTGTACTCATTTGGACTTTAATTTTGTGTAGGGTGTCAGTTCCCCCACACTGTTATCCAGCTTTCTCAGCAATTTTCTTATCCCAGAAACTGGGGTCCTTGGGTTAATCAAACAGTAGATTGCTATATTCATTGCCTACTGTGTCTTAGAGTACACAGATTATTCCACTTGTCTACCCTTCTGTTTCTTAGCCAGTACCAGTAGTTTTCATAATTGCTGCTTTACAATATAATTTGAGATCTGGTGGCTCTAGGTCACTTTTTCTAGCATTTCTTTTCATTATTCTCTTTGATACCCTGAATCTTTTATTCTTTCAGGTGAATTTTGATATTATTCTTTCCAGCTCTAGAACATAATTATCTGATAGTTTAATTGGTATGGCACTAAATAAGTAAATTAATTTAGGTAGAATTGTCATTTTCATTATATTGGCTTGGCCTACCCATGAGCAAGTGAGGTTTTTCCACTTAGATCTGACTTTATCTATGCAAAAAGTGTCTTGTAATTGTGTTCATATAGTCCCTGGGTATGTTTTGGCAGGTAAACTCCCAAATATTTTATAGTGTCTACTGTAGCTTTAAATGGGATTTCTCTTTCTATCTCTTGCTGTTGGACTTTGTTACTTACATATAGGAAAGCAGAAGGTTTGTGCGGGTTTATTTTGTAATCTGCAACTTTTCCAAAGTAGTTTCAAGTAGTTGTTTACTTGAATCTCTGCGATTCTCTAAGTATATCATCATATCATCTGCAAGGAGTGATAACTTAGTTTCTTCTTTGCCTATTCTTATTCCTTCAATTTCATTATCTTGTCTAATTGCTACAGCTAACATTTCCAGTACCATATTAAATAATAGTGGTGATAATGGACACCCTTGTTTCACCCTTGATCTTATTGGAAATGCATCTAGCTTATCTCCATTGCATATAATGCTTGCTGAAGATTTTAGGTAGATACTGCTTATTATTTTATGGAAATTTCCCTTTATTCCTATGTTCTCCAGCGTTTTTAATAGGAATGGGTTTTGTATTTTGTTGAAAGCTTTTCCTGCATCTATTGAGAATAATCATGTGGTTTTTGTTAGTTTTGTTGTTGATATGATCGAAAATGCTAATAGTTTTCCTAATATGAAACCAGCCCCGCATTCCTGGTAGGAATTGTACCTGATCATAATGTATTATTTTCGTGTTATTTTCATAATATTTGTTTTCCTAAAATCTTATTTAAAACTTTTACATATATATTCATTATAGAAATTGGTCTATAATTTTCTTTCTCTGTTTTGTCTCTTACTGATTTGGGTATCAAAACCATATTTGTATCATAAAAAGAATTTGAGAGGACTCCTTCTTCCCCAATTTTCAAAAATATTCTATGTAGTATTAGAATTAAATATTCTTTAAATGTTTGATAGAATTAACTTGTAATTGCATCTGGCCCTGGAGATTTTTTCCTAGGGAGTACATTGATGGCTTGTTCAATTTTTTTTTTCTGAGATGGGGTTGTTTAAGTATTCAATTTCCTCTTCTGTTAGTCTGGGTAATTTGTATTTTTTAAAGTACTCATCCTTCTCATTTAGATTGTCGAATCTGTGGGCATAAAGTTGAGCAAAGTAATTTCTAATTATTGTTTTAATTTCCTCCTCATTGGAGGTGAGTTCACCCTTTTCATTTTTAATATTAGTAATTTGATTTTCTTCTTTCTTTTTTTTAATCAAATTAACCAAAGGTTTAACAGATTTATTGGTTTTTTCATAAAACCAAATACTGGTTTTATTTATTAATGCAATATTTTCTTAATTTCAATTTTGTTAATCTCTCCTTTGCTTTTCAGTATTTCTAATTTAATATTTACTTGGGGATTTTCTATTTGTTCTTTTTCTAGCTTTTTCAGCTGCATGCCCAAGTCATGGATCTCCTCTTTCTCTATTATATTTATGTAGGCATTCAAAGATATAAAACTTCCCCTAAGAACTGCTTTTGCAGTATCCCATAAGATTGGGTAGTTTGTCTCATTGTTGGCATTCTCTTGAATGAAGTTGTTGATTGTTCTTATGATCTGTTGTTTAACTCACTCCTTCTTTAGGATTAGATTATTTAGTTTTCAATTGATTTTTATCTTTCCATGGCCTTTTATTACATATAATTTTTATTGCATTATGATCTCACAAGGCTGCATTGACTATCGTTGCCTTTCTGTATTGGATTGTGAGGTTTTATGTCCTAATACAATGTCAATTTTTTTAAATGTGCCATCTACTGCTGCTAAAAAGGTATATTCCTTTCTGTTCCCATTCAGTTTTCTCCAGAAATCTATCATATCTACCTTATCCAGAGTTTTATTTACCTCCTTAACCTCTTTCTTGTTTATTTTGAGATTAGATTTATCAAGTTCAGAGAGGGGGAGGTTGAGGTCTCCCCCAGTATAGTTTTGCTATTTCTTCCTTCAACTCCCCCAACCTCTCCCCTAAGAATTTGGATGCTATACCACTTGAAGCATACATGTTTAGTAATGATATTGCTACATTGTCCATGGTGCCTTTTAGTAGGGTATAGTTTCCTTCCTTATCTCTTTTGATTGCATCTGTTTCTGCTTTTGCTTTGTCTAGGATTTGGATTGCTACCCCTACTTTTCTTACATCCACTGAAGCACAGTAAATTCTGCTCCAACCTTTGACTTTTACCCTGTGTGTATCCCCCCTTTTCAAATGTGTTTCTGTAGACAATATATTGTTGGATTATGGCTTTTAATCCATTCTGTTATCCATCTCCATTTTATTGGAGAGTTCATTCCATTCACATTCACAGTTATGATTACAATCTGTGCATTTCCCTCCATCCTCTTTCCCACCATTTGTGCTTTTAGCTCTCCCGTCTCCCTTCCCCTCCTCAATAGTTTTCACTTTTCACCACCACCTTCTGCAGCCTTCCCTTCCTTCTTTTGGCTCCCCTCCCTTTTACTCCCCTTTACCCTTACTGCTTCTTCCCTCCCTTTTAGCTTCCTCTTCCCTTTCTTCCCCCTTCCTGCCCTCCTGCCTATAGAGCTAATTAGAATTATGTACTTAAGTTTATTGTTCCCTCCTTGAACCAAATCAGATGAGAGGACTTCTCCAATAATGCTCATCTCCCTCCCCTCTTTCCCTCTACTATAATTTTGTACTTCTTCCTGTGATGTAATTTACCATTTTCTGCTTCTTCCTTTTCACACTTCCTGTTACAATCTCTTCACATGCTTAAATCATATTTTTAACATGACATTATTGACTTTATACCCATTCCCTCTATGTATATCCCTTTTATATTTCATAACATATGTACAATTCTCAAGATTAACAGGTATCATCTTGCCTTGTAGGGAAGTAAACAGTTTGCCCAATTTGTATAACAAGTTTTGGGTTTTTTCCCCCTTTTACCTTTGTATTCCTCTCTTGAGACCTCCATTTGAAGATTGAATTTTCTATTACGTTCTGGCCTTCTTGCCAGGAAGGTCTGGAAATCTCTTACTTTGTTGAAAGACCATCTCCTTATTTGTAATATTATGCTGTACTTTACTGGGTTGTTGATCCTTGGTTGTAGTTCCAACTCATTTGCCTTACAGAATATCACATTCCAATTCCTTTGATCTTTTAATGTAGAAGTTTCAAGGTCTTGTGTGATCCTGACTTCAGTTCCTCGATATTTGAATGCTTTCTTTCTGGCTGCCTGTAGTATTTTCTCCTTCACTTGATAGTTCTGGAATTTGGCAACGGTATTTCTTGGGATTCTAAATTTAAGATGCCTTTCAGGAGGTGAATGGTGGGTTATTTCAATGACTATTTTGCCCTCTGGATCCAGCACTTCTGGGCAGGTTTCCTTGATCATTTCCTGGAAAATATTGTCCAACTTTTTTCATCATGGCTTTCTGGCAGGCCAATTATTCTTAAATTTTCTCTGCTGAATCTGTTTTCCAGGTCAGTTGTTTTTCCCGTTAGATACTTTACATTTTCTTCTATCTTTTCATTCTTTAGATTTTATTTGACTGATTCTTGCTGCCTCATAGAGTCATTAGTTTCCACTTACCTAATTCTAGTTTTTATCAAATTGTTTTCTTCAGTTAACATTTTCATCTGCTTTTCTATCTGTGCAGTTGTTCTTTTTAAGGAGTATTTTCTCCAGTTAAGTTTTGTACTTTCTTTTCCATTTGTCCAGTTTTCCCAGTTACGTTTTGTGCTTCCTTTTCCATTTGTTCAATTTTCCTTTTTAAAGAGGTCTTTTTATCAGTGAATTCTTTTTTCGAACTTTTAAAATCATTGGCCAGTTGTTCTTCTATTTCCTTCTTCATCTGTTCCAAGAGAGCTGTTTGTGCATGTGAGTAGTTCATAGTCCCTTCTAAGTTTCAGATTGAAATACAGTCTCACTACTGATCTCTTTGGTATTTGTGTTTTGGTCTTTGTCCCTGTAGAAAAATTCTATGTTTTTTTTCACCCTTGTTTTGCTTTTTCTTGCTCATGATGGTGATTGTGTGTTGTGGCTTCTGGTTCTTTCAATCAGAAGTTGCAGAACTTGGTGTTGAGCTGACTTCTGTGAAAAAGCTAAGAGCCAAAGGCAAGCTCAGGGGTTGGTGATCCCAGCTGCTCTTTTGTCTTCCCTTTTCTCCTGGAGTGCTGAGGCATGCCTAGATTCTAGTGAAAGTTCCACCCCTCTTGGGGCTCCTCTCCTAGTGCTGAGGCTTGCCTGGGTTCTAGTGTGAATTTCTACTGCCCTGAGGCCCATCTCCTTCTGGTTTGCCCCTGCTACAATAGGAGGAATCCCCCTTAGCTATTTTCCTAGCCTCAGATATTATGAGACTATTTGCCCCCTCTACTATCTCCACTGATCCGGGATTTTTCTGGGGAAATATTTTATGGTTCTTCTGAGGTCGTCAAAGGGGAAGGAGAGAGCTACTGATTTACTGATCACTCTGCCATCCTGGCTCCTGGAAGTTCAAGTAGGTGACTTACAGATATTTAATATGCGTACTGAAAGTCTCAGGAGTTGCTGTGTCTGATATCTGGGGCTCAACGGCTGTCATTAACTTGACTCTGTTGGTCTCTCACCCTGGGCTGCGGCTCTGCTATTTTCTCCTGCTGCTGCCTCAGGTCTCCCCAGGGCCCTCCCACTCTGTTGGGCTGGATGTACTGCACTGTAGTCTCACCCCTATGGAACAGATCCTTCCCATCGACCTTCCAGTCTGTCCTGCGCTGTGAGTCTGCCACAGTCTGTCTCCTATTGGATTGTGTACCTTCAAAATTTGGTCACATTCTCTTTTTAGAGGTATCTGAAGGGATTTGTCTAAGAGCTTAGGTGAGTAGTTGCTCTCACTCCACCCTCTTGGCTCCTCCCTCCTGAAATTTAAAAAAAAAATAATAACCACTGAACACGTTCTTCAATGCTCACCATAATGTGAGATTATCTTTGCTAAGTCAGTGGTATTTAGGGAAAATACAGTGAATGAATGAAAAACATTTAATTATTTAGCATATGTTGGCCATGGGAGACAAATTTTAAAAGAAAGACAGGTCCTGCCCCCAAGGAGCATAGATTCTAATAGGCCAGAGGAAGAAAGCACATATAGAGGAGCTAGATAGAATTGCAAAGGGGCAAGGGGAGGTTATAGGCACTGTTTAGACATGGCCAGGAAATATTGTAGTGTCTTCTTCCAGCAGAGATGACCCCAGCATCCCATGACTAGGAATCTGAAGAACTTCAGGTCCAAAGCTGATCATGAAAATCTGCATTTCCACATTGGTCGCCATATAACTTGACAAAACAAGGACAACAGTAAAATAGGTTGACAGAACTATTTGGATCAGAAAGCACCAAACTCTGTCTTTCAAGGAAGCCATATACTTTGGGGACTTTGGGAATGCAATCCAGAGCCGGACTTGGAAAACACTTAAGAGTAACTTAGGAAAGGCAATGTGGTATTGTGGAAAGAGGTTTGGCATTTGAGTCAGACAGATTAGATTCATACTCTACTTCCATCACTCTTTGTGTAAGCTTGGGTAAATCACTTGATTCCTCTAATTGTCTGCCTCCTCATCTGACAGCTAAGTGGCACCGTGGATAAGTTATTTTACTAGGAATCTGAAAGAACTCAGTTCAAATCCTACCTCAGACACTTACGACCTGATCAAGTCACTTAACCTGTCTACCTCAGTTTCCTGATCTGTAAAATGAGGGTAATAATAGTAACTACTTCTAAGATTTTTTATAAGGATAAAACAAGTTAATATTTCTAAAAATTTTTGCCAACTTTAAAGCCTCATATCTATTATTTGTAAAAAGAAAGATGGAGGGATATTAGATGACTTCTTAAATCCCTTCTAGATCCAAATCTATGTTACTATGAAAATCATGGAAGTCAGTGAGGTTTGTCCACAGCATACCAAAGTTTATTTTGTGCACAGTTTTCCCTTCTTCATAATCATCTGGTAAATCACTCCCCCACTCCACTGCTGAGTCTCAATTTCCTAATCTGAAAATAAGAGATTTGGACTAGATGATCATATTCCAGCTCTAAATATATGACCCTATGGTTGTTTATTAACCAGCCTTATGCCTATCACTTGACTTTCAGATATTTAGTATGCTTAATTTTAACCTCCCCTCTAGTTTATGGAATAGCCTGCTGGACAACAGGTTAAATAATATCTCCAGTGTTATATAGACAATAAGTGCTATTAAATGTCTGGCCAAATTTAAACTCAGATTCCTGTCTATAAGTCCAACACTCTATCCATTGTACTATCTCATATATACGTATATGAGCATGTAAAAAACAAATACAAAATTATTTTCTAATAAATACTTATTAGAAAGTAAGGCTTCATATTCATGGGTGCCCTGGAGCACAATTTGTAAGGAAACAGGATTCTAAGATGCAGAAGTTAGGAAAGAGTGCATTCCAGGTAATTGTCATTTGTGAACATGGGAAAGAATCATGGGAAAGAAGAAATCAACAGCATGCTGATAAATGTTTAACAACATTTTAACATTTATTTTTTCTCTGAAAAAAAATTATACAGAACACATTTTTAAGTTTAATCTACATTATTAACACTTTTCCATGACCTTCTTAAGTCTAGATTCTAGATCAATAGTGTCAAACTGAAATAAAAACAAGAGGCCACCAATCCATATATAAGGTTCTCTGGGGGCTGCATATTGACTTAGTTTTAAAATATAATGTTATCTGTATTTATTGTATTTTATTTATTTTGTCAAATATTTTCCAATTATATTTTAATCTGGTTCCTGCAGCACTTGGAGTGTTGAAGCCAGCTGGGTGTCTGATACCTCTCTGTTTTATTTTCTATGTTCTAGAAACAATCAATAACAAAAAATCAAGCTGAAATCTACCAAATCTGTAGTGGTTGACATTTTCCAAGGTGTAAATGCTCACATTGAGCATTGAACTATAGACTTCTCTGGACCAGAGCAGATAAAAGCTGGCTCCAGCATATCCCTGGGAATAATGAATAACAAGGTAAACATACCATTATCTCCATTTTATAGATGGAGATGCTAAGATATAAATTAACTTGCACTGGGTCACTTAGCTATTAAGAATAGTGTATAATGAGGTAAATGCTGTTATTATCCCCTTTCAACAGAGGAGAAAATTAATGGTTAAGTGATTTACTAAAATTAGAGAACTAGTAAATGCCTCAGACAGGATTCGAACTCAGATCTTACAAGTCCAACATTCTATCTAGTGCCCCACCTCTCCTCTTTAAAATAGTTTCAGGCATCAAAGATGGCAAAGAAGCTTGTTGGACTTCTTTTTTCCATTTGAGTTAGTCTATTTTTAAAGGTGTTAATTTCTTCAGCATTTTTTTGGGTCTCCTTTAGCAAGCTGTTGACTTGCTTTTCATGATTTTCCTGCTTCACTCTCATTTCTCTTCTAAATTTTTTCTCCACCTCTCTTACTTGACTTTCAAAATCCTTTTTGAGCTATTCCATGACCTGAGACCATTGCATAATTATTTTGGCGGTTCTGGATGCAGAAGTCTTTGACTTTTAGGTCTTCCTCTGATGGTATGCATCATTCCTCCCCATCCAAAAGGATGGAAGTAAATACCTGTGCACCAAGAAGTAACCTTCTATTGTCTTATTCTTTTTTCCCTTTTGGGGGCATCTTCCCATCCAGTCACCTGACCTTTGAGTTCTTTGTCAAGGGAAGGTTATACACTGGGGGCCTGTAAGTTCTCAGTTCCTCAAAGTGGAACTATCAAAGGAGAGGAGTTTATTCCTCTCCTGACTTGTGCTCTGGTCTGTGAGCAGCATTCCATCTCCAGAATCTCCACTACCTCCACCATGCCTACACTTCTCCCCACCCCTGGGCAGCCCCTTAGGGATGAGATCCAGATCAGTTACTCAATCCCCTCTATGTCAGGGTTCCAACAATGGAAGCTGCTGCTGCCTTGGGCTAGTGCTAGACCACTGCATTCCCTTCTCACCCAAGTGAAAGTGCCTTCTCACTGACCCCTGAAATTGTCTTTGGTGTTTGTGAGTTGATGAATCTTGGCCCCACTGCTGCTGGTGACATGGTACTTTAAAGCCTGCTTCAGTCCTGTCCTTGCTGGGGTCAGGCCCACACTAGGCAGTGCTCTGCTCCCAGGTGAAGTCTTTTTGTGTTTCCCTGGATTTACCCTGGAGTTAGATTTTTAAGTGTGGGAGGGGTGGTCTGGCCACAGGAGGTCTCCTCTGCTGAACTAGAGCATAGGCAAGCTCAGTGGTTAGTAATCCTGGCTATCCTAGTGTCTTTCTGATTTCCATGGGGTGCTGAGGCACACCTGGGGTCCTGGTGTTGGTGGTTGGGGGACTTCACCCCTCTGGGGTTTCAGACCTCTTCCTGGTTTGCTGAGGTGGGACTGTGTGGGACAACTCCAGTCCTGCACTGGTCCTCTTCAGCCACAGCAAGAGGGACCTCCCTTAGCCCTTTTCCTAGCCTCACCAACTAAGAGATTGTTTGCCCCTTCTGTTGATTCCACTGCTCCAGTATTTTGTGATGATTCAAATTGAATTATATTCTATGAATAGAGTTGGGGCAACTAGGTGGCACAGTAGACATATTGCTGGGCCTGGAGTCAGGAAGATTCATCACAAAATACTTCCCCAGTTTGTCAAGACTCTAGGCAGTCACTTAACAATGAATGCCTTAATTTCCTCATCTGTAAAATGAGCTGGAGAAGGAAAGAGCAAACTATGTCAACATCTTTCCCAAGAAAACTCCAGATGGGGTCATGAAGAGTCAGAAATGACTGAAAAATAACTGAATTAATATTTTCTAATTTATTTCAAGTCACTTCCCATATCTGGACCTCAGTTTCCTCAACTGTGAAGTGAGGCTATTTGAGTAGCTCAAAGGTTCTTAGCTTTTCTTGGTGGCATGGACCTTTGGAACTCTAGTGAATCCAATGGATCCCTCCTCAGAATAATGTTTTCAAATGCATTAAACAAAATATATAGGAGTATAAAAGGAGTCTATTATATTGAAATAATGAAGTTATTGAAAATTGAGTTCTGAGAAAGTGTCACTGGGATGGGGGCATAGACTCTGGGCATGTGGGTCCTGCGCTTTGTGTGACCTGGTCTTAGTCTAGGCTCTGCGGGTTCATGCCCAGTTGCTCTGTGTGAAAGAGAGGATCCAGAGGAGAAGACAGCTCCCCAATCCTGCACAACGCTGGGGTCAGCCTCCAGGTGCCCACGGAGAACCGTGGAACCTTTGTACCCATGGAGAAGACTGGTCCAGGACCAAGAATCTGTTGCCCCAGAGCTCCAAGGAGTTCAGGTCCATGCATTACTGGGAGAAATTCTTTCAGCAGCAGGGGAAGAAAGCCTTTGAGTGGTACAGGAACTACCTGGACCTGCGTGGGGTGCTGCACAAATACATCAAGGACAAGGACAAGGTGCTGGTGGTTGGATGTGGTAACTCAAGAGTTGAGTGAACAGCTTTATGATGCGGGCTACCAGGATATTGTGAACACTGACATCAGCGAGGTGGTCATGAAGCAGATGAAAGAACACAGTGCTAGCAGGCAGCCTCAAATGAGCTTCCTACAGATGAACATGACAAAGATGGAGTTCCCAGATGCCTCCTTTCAGGGGGTGCTGGACAAGGGTACCCTGGATGCCATCTTGACTGATGAGGAAGAGAAAACACTGGAAAAGGTGGACAAGATGCTGGCAGAGGTGGCATGCTGCAGGTGGGAGGCCAACATCTGTGCATCTCCCTGGCCCAAGCTCACATCTTGAAGAAAGTTGTGGGCCGCTTCTCCAGGGAAGGGTGGATGGTAAGGGTGCACCAAGTAACCAGCAACCAAAACCAGTTGTCAGAGATGGACTCACAGTTCTCCCTGCCTGTCTTTGCTTTCATCATGACCAAATTCAGGCCAGTTTCTAGCTCTGCCCTTCAGATCCCTGAGCTGTGTGCTCAGGAACAAGGCAAGCCTGTACGACTGGAGAACACTAAGCAGCAGAGGCTGGTAGAGGCAGCACAGGAGTGGCAACAATATGCCTGGTTGCAGAGCTAGCTGAATCACAAGACTGGACCTGGGAGTGTGTCCCTGGACACTGGGGAGCCATGCTACACCCTGCATATTGTGGACACCCCTGCTGTGAAGCTGTCCAGAGACAATCATTTTGCCATTTTTACCATTCCCTAGGGCCAAGAGATAGAGTGACTGTTTGGCATGGAGGAAGGTTAGAAGCAGCTAGCAGCCAATGTGGGCTTCAGGTGACTGATCACTGTGGCCCTGTACAGAGACCAGCAGTACCAAGGCATGGATGGCACCCAGGCCGAGCTGTCAGGGAAAGTCATGGAGCTGGCACCTCCAGGGCTGCCAGTCCAGCAGCAGGTGCCTTCCTTATCTGTGGGTGGAGACATTGGGGTCCAGACCATTCACCACCGAGACTGTAGTTCCTTGAGTGGTGACTATGTCATTGAGGACATCTGGGGGGATGACAAGTGCTACTTTTGCCATCTGATCTTTCTTAGCAACAGGAATGTGGTACAGTCAGAAGCCAGGTTGCTGAGTGATACACCTCATGGAGCCCAAAAGAAATGGAAAAAGGATAAGAAGAAACTGCAGACAACTGATGTGCCAGAAAATCCCCCTGTGTCTGCAAGTTAGCCCATTGATAGGAGTTTTCTGTGCTGTGAACACCACAAGGCCATGATCGCAGGGCTTGCCTTGCTGAAAAACCTAGAGATGCTCCCCAGATACCTCATTGTCATTGCTGGTGGTTGGCTTGGGTGGCTGGAGCCTGCCCCTCTTCATCCATGATCACTTTTTGAAATCTCACATTGATGCCGTGGAGATCAACCCTTCCATGCTGGAGGTGGCCACCTGCTGGTTTAGCTCCACCCAGAGTGACCAGATGAAAGTTCACATTGCAGATGGCCTGGACTACATCACCAACCTGGTCAGAGAAGCACAGGCTGTCTATGATGTCATCATGTTTGATGTAGACAGCAAGGACCCAACGGTAGGAATGAGTTGCCCACCTCCAGCCTTTGTGGATCATGATTTTCTGCAGAAGGTCAAAGGGATCCTGACCCCAGAAGGTGTCTTCATTCTGAACTTGGTGTGTCAAGACTCGGAGCTGAGGGACTCAGTGCTGGCTGAACTCAAGAAGGTGTTTCCCTTGCTCTACATACAGCAGATCAAGGGCAAAGTCAATGAAATTCTCTTCTGCCAGCTGCAGTCCGACCATAAAGTGGCTACCCCTGAGTTCCGTGAGATGGTCCAGGCCCTAGAAAGGACACTTAGGAGACCAGGGAAGGGCTTTAATGCACATATGTCCTATCAGACATGCTTAAGACTATGAAGATTGTCTGATGACCGAGGGCACTGTAAAGGGGCAACCTAATGGGTCTTTGGGAACAGAAACAGAAAAGAAACCAAATGATTTGAAAGCCTAAAAAAAAATAAGGAAGTTATTAAAACATTAAAGAAAAACAAGCTAAAAGTTTTATATTTAATCCTTGGAGGTAACAGGGAGTCATTGGAGTTGATTGAAAGGGGTTTGGATTGAGGCAACATAATCAGATTTTTGCTTTAGGAAAATCAGTTGACAGCTGATCTGTGGGTAGATTGGACTGTGGAGAGAGAAAGTTGAGGCAGGGAGTCCAAATGGCTAGTTATGTTGTGAGGAGATGAGGGGCTGTACCAGGGTGGTAGCACTATTGCATATATAAAAAATATTATGAAAGTGTAAGTGAGGAGACTTAGTAACTGATTGCATATGTGGTGAGAATGAGGAGGTGATGATACTATTTAGTCTGGGAGCCTGGGTGATTTAGGAGGATGGTGGTAGCCTCCTTGAAAACAATAAAGTAATGCATTTTTTAGTTTCGTTTCCATTGATAAAACTACATCCATTTCTGATGAACCATTTGATGATAGAAGGTACTTGGTGACAGGAACTTTCTCTTCTAGGGCTTCAGTAGCTGTGGCTGCTGAGGATATTAGGGATTCAGCAAAGGTCCCTTCGAGACCACATCTCTATAAGGGTTGCCATGCTGCAGGGGCTAAGGTGGACTCAGGGCCAAAGTACTGGCACGTGCAGGAGTGGGCAGGTTTACCTGCCCACAAGTGGCTGCTGGTCAGCAGGTGATGTTAGTGGTGGGGATGCTGAATGCCTTATCCACAGGGATTGCTCCTCTCAATGTTGGCTCTGGGAGTTTGGTGTTTTGGTAGTAGCCCAGATTCTTGGGCTCAACATCCCAATCTGTACCCACCAGGATCAGAAGCCCAGGATCTCAGAGGATGGGGGTTGAAATGCCAGGAGTTTATTTTTTATCCTAGAAATATTGAGGGTAGCCACTGAAGCTTCTTGAGTAGGATAGTAATTTCAACAAGTTGATGGAAGACGAAAACATTGAGCTGCTTGTTTTCTAACTGGTCAGGTACAATCCATTCTTCTATTTTCCTCTAAGAAGGCCTATACTGTTGTTAACTTACTTCTTTTGTCCTTAATTCTGATAGTGGTGGTATATAGCCCATCACTGCCACTTGTAAGAAAAATCATGTGTGTGTCTGTGGCTCCATGCATCTACCTAAGATTCTGTCTCACATATCTTATCATTGTATCCCTGCCATCAAGTACAGGGATTGAAACAAAATGGGTGTTTAATAAATGTTTGTTGAACTGAATGAAAAAAATGTTATTTCTCCAAGCCTGCTTTTCCGTGGGATGGGTAAGTATTTAAAATAGTTTACTTATCTGAGATTATGCTACTCCCTAAAAGTTCTTGGCCATTACCTCTACCATGGTTAGCTATTTTATAGATATTATTTTGACAAGTGTAGGCCCCACCTCATTACTGTGGTAAAGACTTTTAATTTAGGGGTTCTCTCTAAGCATAAGTCAGCAGTCATTCTTTCCTCCTCACTAGGGAGGTGTTATTAAGAAAACATCTTATCACTGGAAGGTGCAGCCTCTTCATTATTCATTTGAAGGAAAACACATCTAAGAGTCTGGGGCCAGGATTTGAAAAAGAACAAATATTACTAAAATTGAGAAATTTGGCATTGGTTTTATAATCCTGATCCTGGCATAGCTGCAGAGAGGAATCCAACGTTTTCTTATTCCTTTTAAAAGCTAAATTTTTACTCTGGAATATCCTCCATCCCAACAAAAAGCAGAAGGAAGGAAGGAAGGAAACAAAGGAGGGAAGGAGGGAGGAAGGAGGAAGAAAAAGAAAGAGGAAAAGATGTAAGGTAAAAAGAAGGAAGTAGAACAAAAAAAGAAGGAATGAGGACAAATTAGAGAACTACAGAGATACCAGAAATTCTTTAAGACCTGAGAGAACAAAAACATCTATTTGCTCGTTTCTTTAATTGTATGTTCTTTTCCTATTGATTTTGTTAATGTTAATTTTGTTAAATGGTTGCTACATTTTAAATAACCCTTACAAAAATAATGACTACATGTACAGATATAGGCCTGGTGACTTGGGGATTCCTCAAGCCAGGCTCCTCAGAGACCCCACATTCTTTTAATACAGTTTCCAAATTCGTGATTTCAAGTGGCTCCGTTCCTCCTCCCTGTGCTTGGCCCTACGTCTTTGATAAGAAAGCACATCCGCTGCAGCCCTTCACATCACTGTTCTGAATGATTTGCATTTTTATGTCATTTCAGTTTTCTCCTATATTTTTGCGTCGTTGCTAAGCTCATTCCTACTTCTTTATCAAATTAAAATGACACTCTTATAAGGATATTTAATGTCAATTTTTATAAATATCTCAACATTTTGTGTCAGGTTGAGAATAGGGGGTACTCTCTTCTCTCTAGGTTTTTGTGATACTACTTTCTTCTTGTTTTCTTTTTCTTTTTTTTTAATTAATAAATTTATTTATTTAACTTTTTATATTCATTTTCACAAAATTTTGGATTCCAAATGTTCTCCCCGTTGGTCCCCTCCCCCCACTCCAATACACTGAGCATTCTAATTGCCCGTATCACCAATCTACTCTCTCTTCTATCATCCCTCCCTTCTCTTGTCCCCATCATCTCTTCTGTCCTCTAGGGCCAGATAACTTTCTATTCCCCATTACCTGTATTTCTTATTTCCTAGTAGCAAGAACAATATTTGACAGTTGTTCCTAAAGCTTTGAGTTCCAACTTCTCCCCATCCCTCCCTTCCCACCCATTTCCTTTGGGAAGGCAGATAATTAAATATAGGCCATATCTGTGTAGTTTTGCAAGTGACTTCGATAATAGTGGTGTTGTATAAGACTAACTGTATTTCCCTCCATCCTATCCTGCCCCTCATTGATTCTATTGTCTCTTCTGATCCTGTCCCTCCCCAAGAGTGTTGATTTCAAATTTTTCCCTCCTTCCTTTGCCCTCCCTTCCATCATCCCCCCCACCCTGCTAATCTCCTTCTCCCCCACTTTCCTGTATTGTAAGATAGGTTTTCATACTAAAATGAGTGTACATTTTATTCCTTCCTTTAGTCGAATGTGATGAGAGTAAACTTCATGTTTTTTTCCCTCCGCTAAAAAGTCTCCTGCCTGCTTCTTCTATGAGAGATAATTTGCTCCATTCCATTTCTCCCTCTCTCCTCTCAATACATTTCTCTCTCACCACTTAACTTCATTTTTTAAAAATATGATCCCATCCTATTTAAATCACTCTGCTCTCTGTCTCTGTGTATGCATGCATGTGTGTATGTGTATATGTGTGTGTGTGTGTGTGTATGTGTGTGTGTGTAATCCCACCAACTACCCAGATACTGAAAAGTTTCAAGAGTTACAAATATTGTCTTTCCATGTAGGAATGTAAACAGTTCTACTTTAGTAAGTCCCTTATGACTTCTCTTTGCTGTTTACTTTTTCATGCTTCTTCTCATTCTTGTGTTTGAAAGTCAAATTTTCTTTTCAGCTCTGGTCTTCTCATCAAGAATGCTTGAAAGTCCTCTATTTCATTGAAAGATCAGTTTTTCCCCTGAAGTATTACACTCAGTTTTGCTAGGTAGGTGATTCTTGGTTTTAGTCCTAGTTC